>CM049880.1:29538531-29551031 GCA_027474115.1 Schizopygopsis malacanthus
GTGTGGTAACTGTGAAAGACGCATGCAGGAGCTCAGCGTCAGCCAGAAAATGACAAACATTATATATATAGTTTTTTATTTTGAAATAAAAATATAAAATTAGCCCCTCGGGTAAGATGGCCCACCAAAATTGCCAGAGAAGGCTTTGAGCGACATGTTGTTACTAGTTTTACTCTTTTTATTATTTAGTATCTCCATAAATATCATGTACATTTCAGATATCTTAACATTTCATTTAAACCTATAGGTTAATTGAGCGAACCCATTCACAGTGTTGCTTTTAAGTGGCATATCTCCAATTAAAATATGGTCAATTAAATATGTGAATATTCATAGAAGTCATAGAATAAATTTACCTTGAAAATAGAATAGTTGAATTAGTATTTTACATTAATGACAGTTCATATATATGAATATTAATAAGAATGCCATAATTTATATATTCTGAGAAGGTTGACCCAGGTCCTGCCACAGCTGTGGCCTCTTTGAATAATTTTACATTTTGTAAAATAAACAACTAAATTATCAAATCACTAATTTCTGAGTGATTCCATTTATTATTCCATTTCAAAAACTGCATCAATTTTAATTCCATTGTTTACTGGTAATACAAATAATAATAATAATAAATAATAATGATAATGATAATAAAATGTGGCTACAATTGCATGTTCATTTAACACGTTCCAAGAATACTTTAATAACATTTCCATTCATTTATAAAAAATAAAAAAATAAACATCTTCTCTGAACATTCAAAACATCTTGTTTAAAAAAATGTGTTCTTGTTTATGCAAGAAATGAAGGCAACGTTTCATTTTGCAAACATTATGGGAATGTTACTTTTGAATGTTCTAGAAGTAACATTTAAAAAGCATTAGGTGAATGTTGAAATAAAAAAAAAAAAATGATGCAGAAATACAGTAACATTGTGGGATTGACAGACCAGACAACTTTGAACAAACCTTCTGTTAATGTTTCTGGAAGATCTTTCTTCTTAACTTTAAAGAGGACGATGGGCGTAGATTACTCGGGGATGTGTTCCCTCACTTTTAATATCACGTAAATTCATCCCCCGCACTTTTTCGTGCAAGTGTGTTCGCATAAAGATTCAAGGGCCAGTGTGAATAAATATAGATTTCAATTCAAAGACAGGATAGTCCGTGCATGCCCTGATGTTTTATTTATACCCAGAATCACGCGATATGTACGGAGCGCTAAACACTCTCATGCAATGTTTCATTCATCCTCGAAGCCGGAGGGCGCTCTCGTGCAGAAAGTAGTACCAGGAAATCCCTAATATGGACAAAAGTGTTCTCTAGTTTTCACAGAAAAACAGAAACGTTTGGAATCATGAAAACATTAAATACACGATTGCGACGATATATGGTTTATTTGTGTTTTTCAAGTCATCTCCAGATAATAAATGAAGTATATGAACAATGCAGTGCTATTTGACATAGCATTTATTACAATATAGAACCTATTCTGCCTTATTATGGAATAAAAATGAAAAGAGTATGTAGTATATGTTTGTAGTATATAAACAAATCATTATTATTGGAGAATGTCCAGCAGTGTGTCTGATTTCTAAGCCAATTAAAAGCTAGAAATAAGAGGGAAATTAAAGTTTTCTATAGATATACACTTACCAGTCAAAGGTTTTTGAACAGTAAGATTTTGAATATTATTTTAAAGAAGTCTCTTCTGCTCACCAATCAGCATTTATTTGATCCAAAATACAGCAAAAACAGTCAAATCTTGAAATGTTTTTACTATTTAAAATAACGGTTTTCTATTTGAATATGTTTTAAATGTTATTTATTCCTGTGATTTCAAAGCTATTGTTTTAGCATCATTACTCCAGTCACATGATCCTTCAGAAATCATTCCAATATTCGGATTTGCTGCTCAAAAAACATCTGTTGTTATTATTATGTTGAAAACAGCGGAGTATAATTTGTGTTTATTTGATGAATAGAAAGTTCAGAAGAACAGCATTAAAAGTATTTTGTAAATTTATGTCTTTATCATATTTTTTTTATAAATTTAAAGCATCCTTGCAAAATAAAAGTATTAATTTATCCCCCAATAAATATCCCCCCCCCCCCCAAAAAAATAAAAAGTATACTGACTCCAAGCTTTTGAATTGTATAGTGTATAATGTTACAAAAGCTTTTTATTTCAGCTTTTTATTTTTATTTACTCAACTGTTAAATATTGATAATAATAATAATAAATAATAAAAATAATAGTAAAGGTTTCTTGAGCAGCAAATAAGCATATTAGAATTATTTCTGAAGGATCATGTGACACTGAAGATTGGAGTATTTTGTAATAAAAAAATATATATATATTAGTATATATATTCTGGAGTAATATACATATACGTCCCTGAAGAGGACCTAATATGCAAAAGTCACTTTTATATTGTTTTTGAACATAATTATATGTCCATCCACTCCGTCTGTTATTTTCCCCATACATCACATTAGTTGTTATAAAATGAGCCAATCAGGGATGTACTTCAATGTGAGGTCACATGGGAACAGGCCTGTGCATGACTGGTAACAATCTCTGCCTTATTAGCTTAGCTCCTCCCCTGAGTGTGATGTACACAGTCGGCCATGTTTATGTACTCGCTAGAGCATTTAGGTAAGACATTTATAATAAAGCTACTTAAGTTATTCAGTCAAGAGCAGTGATCGTATGACTTTCTATTTTTATTTTGATGTTTAGCTTAAATGACCAGCACAGCAGTAAAATTTGTATATTACCCCACTGTCACACAGATCTAATATACACATGCCTTTTCTTTCCCTGCTGTTTACGTTCACAGACATAACGGACTATGTTTGGGAACATTCGAGTGATTTGGCACTTTAAGCGCATTAAGAATGAGAACTTAGTTTTCTAACAGTCAGCTTTCTGTGTGTGCGCTTCGGAGGTGTGTGCTCACAAAACCATATATCAGACACATGAGCGAGACCAAACAGGGGTTTTGTTTTAGCAGAGTATCTGAGGAAGAGCTGTACATGTACAGCCCTCTTCTGGAAAAATGGGCAGGGAGAAGCAGCTCATTTGCATTTAAAGATACATACACAAAAACGGCATGTTTTTTATTCCGTTAAAGATTTTCTTTTTCAGTGTGGAATAATACATGATCTGTGGGGTTTTTAAGCTGAAACTTCATAGCCACATTCTATGGACACCTGAGACTTATATTACGTCTTGTAAAAAACAAAAAAGCATAACAGGTTCCCATAATAGCATAATAGGCCAGAACATAAATCTCTAAGAAAACAAAATGGCAACATTAACTGTAATTTCATTGTTTGCCAGTTTAAAGATAGCTATGTTGTAAAATAATGTTTTAATAAATGTTCCCATCAAGTTACTAAAACATTATTTTTTAAATGATCTCAACATTCCAAACATTTTTTTTATATATGCGAACAACAGTGAAAACATTAAGGGAAGAATCCATTTCATCATCTGCAAACATAATGGGAAATTCATTTTGAATGTTATCTTAACTTTAGTGGTTAAAAAATGTTAGGTAAACACAAATAAAAATGTTCCAGTAAACCATTGTCAGAACATTGGCCAAAGTTCAGAAGAAAATGCATCATTTGTTTGAATGTCATTGTTTACTGGTTAAAATCTATCTATGGTGGCAACTTGATTCTTCTCTATATTTGTGCATTGGTGGACTGACGCCAAAGGTTTCTGATTGCTCGTGGAGTGGACAGCGCCTGGTGCTGAAAGCTGCAACGCTAATGGACAAGACAGTGAGAGGAGGAGCCCTGGGTAAAGGAACATCAGCTCACATTCACCAGTATTATGCTGAAAATAGCTGAAGCACAGCTGGAAGTGGAGGCTGTTTAAGAAATACAGATGAGTGTAGGTTGTGTTTTGAAGGAGTGGCCTATTCTGGCTTTGATATGAGGAGGCTGTTCAGCTACAGCACACATGTATTTTAGGAACTAGGTCAGGTTTTGATAGCCCGCCACACAACAGACAGTGAGCAAAAATAGACATTCAGTTCACATGACATTCGTGCCGCTTACAGCTGAAATCAAATAAGACTGCTAAAGATTAGTGAATCGAACATTACTGGATTCAGAACGAACATTTACCATAGCAAAGACGATTAAATGATTTCATGCTCACGGAAACTGGGAAATGCAAAGTACTAAAATAACAAGCAGTTCATTTCAAGACTGGCGATCGGAAAACCTGAATAAATCCCTTAATTCAAGATGGCACTCAGGCGTTTGCCTCTGCATCATACTGTGGGTTTGAATGAATAATGCACATGTATTAAAATTCCTATATGTTTTTTTTGTGCAAGCATGTCTGATTTGATATAGAGTATGAGTTTCATGCATGTACCAGGAACGAGAACCATCAGAATTGGTGTTTTAGTATAGTGAAATGTGGACCCTGTTTAGCCCTCTTGCTAATCTTTGTTGGATGCTGGAATAATAAAGCATGCAGATTGTTCTAAAGCACAGCGACTAGTCAACTCACCAGAATAAACATCTGTGCTAATAATGTTTCACACTCCTACTCGTCCAACCCCCTTAACAAACACACACAACCTCTCTGTCTCTCTCCTTTGCTGCCTCTAAACCCATGGCATATGACCTTCTGTTAAATAGATGAAAAATGCGCTTATCAGTCATGCAAATGAGGCTGAATTCATTTTGCACAACAGATGGTCTCATAGATAATGATGATGGAGGAGAGAAAATTAAATGTCTCTTGTGCGGTGGTCATGGCAACGGAGCCCAGAGTAATATCAATAACAAGTACAGCGCATAATAAGGTTGTCAGTCCTGCGAATCAAAGTCTAAGCCGGGGAAACCCTCGTAAGTTTACCTCTGCTGCTTCTCTTTTAGACAAAATAGACAGCATCTACTCTGATGCTGCTGTAAAATATGGAAATCATTGTTGTCATTATTATTATTCACCATTTTGCAAGAAACTTCTATGTTGATTGGAAATAATGATAATATCTTGGATCAAGCATTCAAAGTAATTCTGCATTTAATGTGGAACTATGCTTAATGTTTTAAATTAAAATGCAATTCCATTATGAAAGTAATAGGCTGTGTTTGAGAGAGTGCTAATTATTTACTTGACTATAATTAATCAGTGGGCAGCATTTCGTTTTTATTATTTTGTTTTCATTCCTTAACACACAAAAAATCTATTAATATCATTCATGCAAATCACTCTTAAAAGATACACATGCCCTCGTCTTCGTTTGCACAGATTGTTATCTGGATTTTCTAAATGTCTAACCGTAAATTCTTTGTTGGTAAAAACTTTGTTTTAAAAAACAATTAACAAAAAAAATATTATGTTATAATATGAGTAGAATTATTATTATTTTTTTATTAAAAACAAATATAATTAAAAAAATGCTTTTAATAATACAAAAATCTTATTTTAAGCAAATTACTGCACATTATGATATTGAAGGGAATTTTGTTTCTTTAAATAATGTGTGCTCATAACTGGCTGATTTTAAATATATATATATATAAAAAATATTTAATAAGTAAATAAATGAAACAACTATTAATAACATACAGCACCAATACCAAATTAACTAATTACTAAACTGTTAATTCATGACTGATGAATTAACAACTATTTGTTGACAGTCATATATCAGTGTATTCAAGTATATGAATTAATGAATTTAGCAAGTGAATAATCAGCTCATTTAGGTTCATTAGCTAATACTAGCAGTGTAGTTAATTCCAATATAATGATATATTGTAAGACACATTTGATAGAAAACTAAGGGTACTTTGTAACTTACCTTTGTAGCTTGTTTTAAGGTGTTGGTTGTATGGTTTGGTGGTGCACGTGTTCTTTCTTGTCTTTTTGTTTTGAGCTTTTCCTTCCACCTGAAAAGATCAAGAACCTCTGCTTTGAGGCAACTGAAATGCAGTGGTGGACAAAGTACACAGATCAAGTACTTGAGTAAAAGTACAGATACGTATAATAAAATATTACTCCATTAAAAGTAAAAGTACTGCTTTTTCAATTTTACTCGAGTGAAAGTACAAAAGTACTCAATTTTTTATGTACTTAAGTAAAAAAGTACTGATAGACAGATTTATTTTGCAATTTTATATAGACTACTTTATTTCATTTTATATTAGCACATATTTTTATAATCATACTGCCCAAAATACCTGGGTTTTTCCCAAAATAACCACTATAGAGTCAAGATATATATTTTGTTGATATGGACTACGTTGATGAGAGTGATGTAGTAATGTTCGCTGTGAAGCTTACACTGCCATGTACCTGAGAGAAAACAGATTTCACCATCTAATCTTCACCAGGAAGAAAAAAGTGTTTTAGAACTTGTTGTTTTGCAGAACGTCAGTTATATATGACATGAGAATTAGGCCTGAAATTAGGAAGAACATTTTAAGGAAAATCTAATGATATTTTCATAAGGATTTTTTTTTTCTTCTCAAACCTTGTCTGTGGTGTAAAAACACCCCTGGCCAAATGCCCCCAGAGGGCATCACTTCCCACTCTGATAATTACTGTAGTTACTATGTTCTGAACATCTCATCCTTTCTTTTTCCCTCAGATGGAATCTATCTAGGTGGCTGAATAAAGATATTTGGACTTTATATCAAAACATTTCCTCAACTTAGCACCAGCAAGCTTGTTAGCTAGACAGTTATCATCAGCTAACAATATTTACTTATTTTCAGTATGGTTATGAATAAACGTTCATATCTGTCTACTCGGCTAGTTGATCTAAACAATATAAAAATGTATACTGTTGATAAACAATATAAAAACAGACGTCACATAGGTCTAAATGCATAGCATTTTAATAAAACTGCTAACGTTACAGCAGCGGGGAATATGAACGTGCATCAGTTATTTTATTTAATCTGTGTTATTTTAATGTTTAGTTTTTTTACCTAAAACATAACGTTAGAGACACTGATGTTGATCTGTCTGCATTCAAGCATTTCAGTGGGCTTAAATAGATCACCCTTTACAGCAGATTTAGTTCACAAACAACTGACAGTTTTGACCTAAATATTATTTTCAGTTACAATAATTAATCCTAAAATTCGACATTAGTAACTTACTTTTCACAGCATCAGTAGCGCGCGCTCACAAGATCTCCCGGTTCTTTACTCGTGAGTTCAGTTCACTGAAGAAGACTCGCTCTAAACGGATCATTTGAATCAGTGAGTTTTCGACTCGAGAACAGCTGCAATCGGATCATTGCAATTTATGAATGAATCGTTTGTGGCGATTTGCGAACCGATTGAACAGGTTCATTGAAAAGAATCAGTTTGTTCATGAATCATACACCGCTTCTGCGTCTCGGAGCACGTGATGTATCACGTGAGTAACGATATGTTTTATGAAATGTAGTGAAGTAAAAAGTACGATCTTATGCTTTGGAATGTAGTGAAGTAAAAGTAAAAGTTACTCAAAATAAAACTACTCCAGTAAAGTACAGATACTTGAAAAATGTACTTAAGTACAGTAACGAAGTAGTTGTACTTCGTTACTGACCACCACTGCTGAAATGTCGATAATTTCTCCAAAACTTTCATCATCCCCCTCAATGTTTCCTCTCAGAAATACAATTAGTGCAATAAGCAAGACCCTGCTGCCCCCTACCTGCTCATGTGCTTCCTGTTGTGTCCGGTCCTCAGAGCACTTCCTGTGAGATGAGTCAGCGGTTTGCCGGTGAGGATGATGTGTCTGTCCGCTAACCTCCGCTCAACCACACAATTAGATGAAGGCCGAGAGAACTGATTTACTGTGAGATGTAGAAGTCAGGGATGAGGAAATACGAATGCTTTAGAAAAGTGATGAGAGAAAGACTGAAGAATAGTACAGATACAAACTACACAAGGACACACTGGAGGAAAAGACAAGGAAGGTTGAAAGAAATATGCTAAATATGAAATGAGAGAAAAACAGTCAATGAGAACAACAATCCTATATATAATTCACAGGTTTTGAGGTGAATCTCTCAAAACTTGTCACTGATATCATATGTTTTATATATTTTATACTGCATATTTATTTTATTTAATATGTGCTATATTTTGCACGAATAAAGATTAATTTAAGGAGCATTATTTATTACAATTGAATTATTATGACTAATTACAATAAATTGATCAGGCACTGTGAGACTCTGGGGCACTAATATATCTGCACACAATATAAATACAATATTGCTAGATTTAAATTCTGAGGATCATACAGTGCTATTCACTAATATTGGCACCCTTGGTAAATTTTTTTTTTATCTTTCATTAAAATAAATTCACAAAATTCCAACTAATCATTGAAGTAAAACAATTGAAAGTGCGGGGAAATCTCATTGTGAAATTCTCTAGTTCATGTTGGCCACACTTATTGTCTAATCATCCTTTTCCCAGGGTAACAGCTCTGAGTTTTCTTCTATAATGCCTGAAGAGTTTGGAGAACACCTGATAAGAGATCGGAGACCATTTTCTTCATACAGAATCTCTCCAGATCCTTTTAGACAAGTATATATATCTAAAACTGAACTAATCTCTACATTTCTACAGCTGTGATCCTTGGAGAGTCTTTGGTCACTCAAACGCTCCTCCTCACCGTGCATTAGGACTAAACAGACACGTCCTCTTCCAGGCAGATTTTTAACATCTTTAGTTGATTGGAACCTCTTAATTATTGTCCTGGTGGAAATGGGGATTTTCAATGCTTTAACTCTTTTCTTACAGCCACTTTATCTTTTGTGATGCTCAACAATCTTGTTCTGCACATCAGAACTATATTCTTAGGTTTTACTCCTTGTGATGAATGATTAAGGGAATTTGGTTCCTCATTTTTATAGTCCTGTGTAACAGGAAGTCATGGCTGGACAATGTCCTGCCCCTAGTCACCCTGGTGTGCTAAAACATGTCAATATGAATGGGAATATACTTCAGAGATATTTTACTCATACAAATTTCAAGGGGTGCCAATAATTTATTTATTTTTTTATATTAAAAAAAAACATTTATTTCATCATGAGATCTTCTCAATTTCAATTGTTTTACTTCAATGAAAGGTAAGAATTGTTGTGATGTTTTTGAATGAAAGATCAAAACAATCAACGATGCAGATTTATTTTCATAGTTGCCTTTGCTCATAATCTCATAATTCATTATAGACGTATGACAATCTGTAAATAGAGACAGATGCAGTTTTCATATACAGTACATACTACAGTACATTCCTATGATATAGCATGGTCTCTCTCTATCTCTCTCTCTCTCTCTCTCTCTCTCTCTCTCTCTCTCTCTCTCTCTCTTTCCTTCCCAGAGCGAGCAATTATATCCCATACATCAATAGCGGGCGAGCTGAGAATGCTGGTAAATGACAGAGCGTGTGAGATGTGTGAGAAACAGCAGCTCCGGGATGGCCATCATGAAGACTTCTGTGTCCTATTTTAGCCGCTCCTGTAAATAATGCATTTTCTCTTTGACTGAAGGAAAAATAAAGAGAGGGATAAATACCCATAATGCAGTGCTCCCTGGTGTGTCTGCCAGCACAGATGAGAGAATGTGCTCTGACTGGAACCGTACACCCTATGCTGAATTACAGCTGCATATGCAGTATGGCATCTATATAAAAAGAGGGGAAACACTGGAAAAAAATTTATATAATGAAAGAAATGGGGAAAAGAGCATTTGAAATATAAAACAGCTACATATCTATTTGCTACTCTTACAGTTTCCTTTTTATATTCCCCCACCCCTTTATAATCTTTATTTTCCTCTACCAGATCTCTCTCTTTAAGTCATTGATTGGTAGGATGGCCAACATTGTCTACCAAATAAAGGGTAATTATTAGTTTTTTTGTTTTGAATTTAACCATTTAATAATTGTTTGTCAATTGCACCACACTGGTTGTGCTGTGTTTATCATCTTTTGTGTGCAACCAGTGAAGACATCACAAAAAAATATATAATAATAATTAAATTTTCAACAATTTCCATTGTATTATTTTGCAGTTACAAGATTCATCTTAACATCACATTCATTCATTTTTTGAACATACTATTTATATCTTGTGCATACTATTTTAGTTTTGTCTGCATCATCCCTCTGTTCTATATTCAAATTAATTAATCAATGAATATGTTTATTCCATTTTTAATGGTGTTTAGTTATAGTTAGTGAGATCAGATTGCATGCAGATATGACAGGCACAGCAGTGCACTCGGACTCAGGTGGATGGAGTGCTGAAGTAATCTCAGTGCCGTGATTCAGTACATTGTAAGTAGTTTAGCTTGATTGCAGGTAGGTGAGCATCATCTGCAGGAGAAGATTCAACATTCCTCAACACTGGCTGTCTAGCCCAGGGGAAAACAAGACGGATGTCTTCTCGAGCTTTTTTGGGAAGATCACATCAAGAGATGAGCGCAGAACGGCAGCAGTTTACAAACCCAACACTGCTTTCAGGAGCTCTGAGCTTAAACCATAGCCAAATTAGAAAGAAGATTAAACAAACAGGCTATAAGTAATTGTTTTACAAAAGCAAAAGTAAGGGGGGAAATTCTTCATTGCAATTCAAATTTAAAAGGCTTATAATTTATATACACTCACTGGCCACTTCATTAAGTACACCTTGCTAGTACCGGGTCGGACCCCCTTTTGCCTTCAGAACTGCCTTAATTCTTCATGGCATAGATTCAACAAGGTGTTGGAAACATTCCTCAGAGATTTTGGTCCATATTGACATGATAGCATCACGCAGTTCCTGCAAATTTGTCGGCTACACATCCATGATGTGAATCTCCCATTCCACCACATCCCAAAGGTGTTCTATTGGGTTGAGATCTGGTGACTGTGGAGGCCATTTGAGTAAAGTGAACTCATTGTCATGTTCAAGAAACCAGTCTAAGATGATTTGAGCTTTGTGACGGTGCATTATCCTGCTGGAAAGAAGATGGGCACACTGTAGTCATAAAGGGATGGACATGGTCAACAACAATACTCAGGTAGGCTGTGGAGTTTAAACGATGCTCAATTGGTACTAAGAATATATTCCCTACACCACCACCACCAGCCTGAACCGTTGAAACAAGGCAGGATAGATCCATGCTTTCCTGTTCTTTATGACAAATTCTGACTCTACCATCTGAATGTCGCAGCAGAAATCGAGACTCATCAGATCAGACAACGTTTTTCCAATCTTCTATTGTCCGATTTTGGTGAGTCTGTGTGAATTGTATCCTCCGTGTCCTGGTCTTATCTGACAGGAGGAGCACCCGGTGTGGTCTTCTGCTGCTGGAGCCCATCTGCTTCAGGGTTCGATGTGTTGTGTGTTCAGAGATGGATACCTTGTTCTGCATACCTTGGTTGTAACAAGTGATTATTTGAGTTACTGTTGCCTTTCTATCATCTCGAACCAGTCTGACCATTCTCCTCTGACCTCTGACATCAACAAGACATTTTCATCCACACAACTGCCGCTCACTGGATATTTTCTCTTTTTCGGACCATTCTCTGTAAACCCTAGAGATGGTAGTGCATGAAAATCCCAGTAGATCAACAGTTTTTGAAATAATCAGACCAGCCCGTCTGGCACCAACAACCATTCCACGTTCAAAGTCACTTAAATCCCCTTTCTTCGCCATTCTGATGCTCGGTTTGAACTTTAGCAAGTCGTCTTCACCACATCTAGATGCCTAAATGCATTGAGTTGCTGCCAAGTGATTGGCTGATTAGCATTTTGTGTTACAAAGCAATTGAACAGGTGTACCTAATAATTTGGCCGGTGAGTGTATATGCCTTTATTGTGTCAGCTTACTAAAAGGCTGCAGTGAATCAAAAATAAAATGTGTGACACCTGATATGAAACCATGCATAACACATCTCAGTCAACAAATAATTAAAGATACTAGATAAAGCAGTCCAACAATAGAGAGTATTGACATAAAACACCATGAGACAAAAATACCTTTACTATTAATTGCAAGAGGAAGAAAATAGGAAAATCTTCAATAGATCTGTACATATGAGACACGTAAGTCTATTTGTCATGAATCTGGTTGCCACTCACTACAACTGCACATCACCCATGGACTACATCTCCCATCATGCACTGCACACACACATTCCCGTCCACCATTACACCAATCACACAGCTGTCACCATTCACTCATTAGTCTTGATTGTCTCACCTCACTTGCACCTCATTCACTCACACACATTTAAGCAGCACTCTCACATGCACTCACTGCGAAGTCTTGTTTTGCTATGCAACCATTTCTGAGCGTTTCTTCCCCGTTTGATTCCCCGTGTATGACCTGGACCGTTTACTGGACTCTGAATCTCCGCTGCCTGCCTACTGTAATCATATCTGCCCTGTTTACTGATTACCCCGAGTGTTTGCCGCCAGCCCCGATCATAAGCCTGAACTCTGACTCTGATTCTGCCTTGCCTAC
>CM049880.1:29551131-29576131 GCA_027474115.1 Schizopygopsis malacanthus
ACTCTTCAGTGTGATGTACGGCTTTAGGTTTTGTGAACGTAAGTTTCGTTCGTGAATACCAGCTTCCGCCGCAGCGAAGATGTTTGACACCTTTCGCACACCGTAGGGTTGTTTTGCTTACGTCAGTGCGCATGCGTGTGTTTACACTGCTGTCATTCTAGCATTCATTTAACAGAAGGTAAAGTCTTGTTTTTACTGTTTTATTGTAATATGTTTATATCATATTTGTATTATACGGAAGTGTTTTGAATAATATGACGCTCTCCGAAATGTAAATTCAACGTTGTTGTGTTTTAAGTTTGTCTAAATTCATCATGCAGTTGCAACAGAGCTCTTCAGATATACAGTATTGATCAGTATTATCGATAAACCGCATTTAAATCATATTTCTGTATTAATCCTTCAGAATGTTTGGATTTATATCATTACTTATGTTATGATTGCAGGGACTCGTTTGATATTCTGTCTTTATTATTGTTTAGGGGAAAATCAAGAAAGGGGTTGCGAGTTTTATTGTTTCAGAAAAGCGTAACGTTAAAGGTTATGTGTCAAATAATATTTACGTGTTATATAGTCTTCTGATTTGTATTATAGTATTTCGATAAGTGATTCTTTCCTTAAATGTTATGTGAACTATAGACAAATGTCATCTGCACACTGCTCTCAAACGCACTATGAATATAAATGTAAACTATAATACATTTCCGTGGTATTGCTGTTAACATGCAATTTAGTGTGCAAAACATTACATTAATGTAGATTATTTGTGACCATAGAGCACAAAAGCACTATAGTATAGTCGCTAAAGGTATATTTGTATCAATAGCCAACAATGTGGGCCAAAATTGGGGATTTTTCTTTTATGGCTAAAATCATTAGGATATTAAATAAAGATCATGCTCCATGAAGATATTGTATAAATTTCCTATTGTAAATATATCAAAACATAATTTTTTATTATTAATATGCATTGCTAAGGACTTAATTTCAACAAATTTAAAGATGATTTTCTCAATATTTAGATTTTTTTGCACCCTCAGATTCCAGATTTACAAATAGTTGTATCTCAGCCAAATATCGTCCTATCCTAACAAACCATACATCAATGGAAATATTATTTATTCAGGTTTCAGATAATGTATAAATCTAAATTTCACAAAATTGATCCTTAGGACTTGTTTTGTGCTCCAGGGCCACATTTGAACAATAAATATGCTAAAGTGTCCTTCTTATTCACAAGGATGTTTTTGTAATAGTTTATTTATTAGTCATTTATCCTGATTCATTGATCTCTGTTGTTTGAACTGGGATCACAGGGAACATCCAGGCTGGAGTCATGGACAGCAGTGAAGGTCCAGCCCAGAGGCCTGTTACTCTGGATATAGATGAAGCAGGTGAGACGCTAGAAGCCTCCGTCCCGCCCCAGATTGACCCGACAGAAGCAGCTTTCCAAGAGGAGAGCATCGACCTGGACGCCGAAGTGTTTGTTTCACCGCAGGATGAGAGCAGGCACTCTGAGAGTCTAATAGACAAGCTGAATGACCAGATGATGGAGAGCGTGATGATTTCAGACTCACCGAATAGCGAAGAAGAGGACGTGGTTCCCATTGACTCGCTTTTGGAGCAGAACGAAGAGGAGGAGGCCAAAACACCTGACGTAGATTCAGAAGAAAGAAACGAAGACGTAAGCACAACCAGTGCTGCTGAACCCGAGGAGACATCTGAGGCTTTATTTAAAGAAGATAATGAGGAGGAGAAGATTGTGCAGGTGGATGACAAAAGGGAAACTATTGCACCGGACGAGCCAAAACCAGAGGCTCCCAAAACTCAGGATACAGAGCTTGAGATCGATACGGATACGCCCCCCAAAGACAAGGCTGTACCGGTGTGTACCATCTTCAGCCAGGCTGTGCAACCCAAAGTACAAGCCCTGATTCCCGACGGCTTTCAGCCCACGCTGGTCAAATCTCCAAGTTTCACCATCGCCAACACAGAAACTCCCAACAAACTGGTCCCTCAAGTGTGCCAACCGAGCCCCAGCCTCAGCAAGTTCTTCACGGAAAATGACGCGGTCAACCCCGCCACAGACTTCTTCGATTCTTTCACGACGTCCACGTCTTTCATATCCATCAGCAACCCAAACGCAGAGTCGCCCAAGACAGCCGCCCCTCCAGAGTCTCCTCTCTTATCTGTCCCCACCGCAGCGGAAACCGTTCCGACCAGCACATACTTCACCCCCGTCGCTACCAAACCTCAAGTAAGTCCCGTAGAGCCCATGAACAAGCTCCAGGCTGTGTTCCCGAGCGGCGACGACCCCTTCGCAAGCGCTCTGATCACCAGCGAGCTGGATAAGCGCTATGATGCCTGGCTTCCCTCAGAAGACACCAGGAAAGTGCTGATATCGGTGGCCACACAGCAGATCAGTCCCGTCCAGATAGACAGAGAGCAGCTGGCCATGCCTGGACTCAAGTTTGACAACCTACAGGTCAGTGCAAAATTACATTTTCAAATGACCCAAACATGAATTTTGTGTCATTATGAAAGGCTATATTTGAAAAGTTTTTAACAGGCTTTGTATTGTGTGTCAATAGTGTTTAGAAATGAACAATGCATATATCCAAGAAGAACCTCTAGCATCCATAGAAACTTTGTTGTGGATAAAGGTTCTTTAGATGATTAAAAAGGTCCTTCACACTAAGAAAAAAAATGGTTCTTTGAAGAACTCTTCACTGAAAGGTTCTTTGAGGAACCCAAAATGATTCTTCTATGGCATCACTGCGAAACTGCATTTGAAAAACATTGTTTTTAACAGAGCAGATGATGTCAAACACATCTCTGCTCATGGACAGTTGGATCGAGCACAGTGCATTATGGGTGTCAAATTTGTCTTTATAGCGAAAGGGAACACCAAAGCACTTTTTGTCTGTTTTCTCTAGTCATGTGGTACTGATTTAAAAAAATAAATAAACATTTCCATTTAACATGGAATATGCTGCATAACGCTTCTCTAAACATATTTCTGGGTTTCAAGTAAAAATTTAATTAATTAATTAATTCATATTTTTTTTAAATAAGTTTACAGGTTTGGTGCAAAATGAGCTTATATTGTCTGATTTGTTATTTATTTATTTAATTTAATTTATAATTTTCTTAAAGTGAACTCTACATGAGAGTTTTAAGCCTGTTAGTCCATGTCTCACACTAATGCTTTCTGTTTTAGTAGGAAATATGTTTGTCACTACCATTCACTGAAAGGTTTTTGGAAGAAATTGATCATTTTATTCAGGAAGGATGAATTAAATTGATCAAACGTGGCAGTAAAGACATTTGATGTTACCACATATTTGTATTTAAAATAAATGCTGTTCTTTTGAACTTTCCATTCTTCAAATAATCCTGAAAAAAAAAAGTATTACGGTTTCCACAAAAATATTTGTCAGCACAACAGTTTTCAACATTGATAATAATCAGAATTGTTTCTTGAGCAGCAAATCAGTATATTATTATGGTTTCTGAAGATCATGTGACACTGAAGACTGGAGTAATGATGATGAAAATACAGCTTTGATCACAGCAATAAATTACGTTTTACAGTATATTAACATAAGTTTTTTAAGAAACAAATATTTTACAATATTACTATTTTACTGTGTTTTGGTTGAATAAAGAAAGAAATAAAACAATCTGTCAGGGGCCTGTTTCATAAAACAAGTTTACCAAATAAGCCAGGCTTATTTTAGTTAGTCTGACTTATTTTGAACCAAATGAACTGGCAATACGACTAACTGAAATAAACCTGGCTTATTTGGTAAACTTGTTTTATGAAACAGGCCCCAGGTCTATAACTTGCAGTAAATAACATATTTAGTAAATAAAGTATTTGTATTTAACTAAGATATGATGAATAAACCAGAGACAATAGTAATTTCATCGCTCTGTGTAACAGTGAGTAAAGCAGAAACTGAAGCTCTCTGATTTACAGGGCGATGCGGTGAAAGATCTCTTGCAGCGTTTGTTGGGTGACCAGGCAGCTATGAAGAGACAGGTGCTCTCGGCCAGCTCAGTGGAGCAGAACTTCCTGGGTCTCAAGCGCCTAATAGTGAGTAACACCTATTTATTACTAATTTTTGACTTCTTTCAGCACAGACAGGCACGTGTTTGGTGTCTTTTTTTGTGATATTTTAAGCTGGAGGTGAGCGGCATTTATGGGGAAGCTTCACTTTTTGTACTTATTCACCATCTCCATTTCTTTTTGAGTTTCATGACTGTCCAAACTAACTTGCAGCAACTAGCATTGATTTCCCCCGAACTGGAAATTGGTGCAAAAATCAGAATCAGAGTCAGCTTTATTCGCCAAGTGAATTTGTTGTGGTTTTTAAGAAGCTCTTGGTACATATATGCATATATACATACATACATACATATATATGTTTGGCAGCCATATCACCCTGCAGCTCAAGACCGGTCGCCCACTGAAGCTAAGCAGGGTTGAGCTGGTCAGTACCTGGATGGGAGACTCCTGGGAAAAACTAGGTTGCTGCTGGAAGAGGTGTTAGTGAGACCAGCAGGGGGTGCTCTCCCTGCAGTCTGTGTGGGTCCTAATGCCCCAGTGTAGTGACGGGGACATTATACTGACAAAAAGCACCGTCTTTCAGATGAGACATTAACCCAAGGTCCTGACTCTCTGTGGTCATTAAAAATCCCAGGATGTATTTCGAAAAGAGTAGATGTGTGACCTCCTAACCATCCCCATATCTGCTGATTGGCTTCATCTCTGTCTCCTCTCCACCTGTAGCTGGTGTGGGGGGGGCGTTCTGGCACACTATGGCTGCCGTCGCATCATCATCCAGGTGGATGCTGCACACTGGTGGTGGATGAGGAGATACACCCTGACAATGTAGAGAGCATGAGTGCTTAGAAAAAGCAGAAAAGACTATATAAATGTAATTAATTATTATTATTACTTACTATGTATTAACATATGCATATTTTCAGAGCTAAAACCCTGCTCTGTAAGTAGCAGTGTTTCTCTGAGACTGGTGCAGGACAGACAAGCACTATACAGTATAGTCACTCACAATATAGTTATTTGTATTGAATCCTGAATTGAATCCACTCCACAAACACCCAGTAGGATTTTTCCATTGGCTTTTGGATTATTGCAGAACATAAACTCTGTGTGACCAACAAAAATATATGATTCTTACATGTTTTGTCCAATATGATCTTCACAAATGAACACAACTTGTGCATTTTGAAGCATTTAAATACAGCTGGCAGAAGTAAAAAGCTAAACACAGAACTGTAAATACTAAAGAGAAGTTGTTTCCAGGTGTTGATGTTATCCCTGCAACACTCTATTGAGAAAATAGTCACATTCAAGCATTTATGTGCTTTCGTTTTCTGTTCAATCTGATTATTTACATTCTACACCACTCCTTCCAATCCAGTCAATTTCATTCTCATTCAACTCAGTCGGATCAATTGAGGTGTTTACATAAAGAGTTTTCAGTTCGATTGAGCCACCAATCTGATAATAAATGGGTTATTTGGGTGCATGTAAATATGCTTATGTTGCTTGATTTTATATCACTAGAAAAATCAACATTCAATATATCATCCATATACATGGTATATCCCCTAATATTGCACATCTCTGTCTGGGATTGTGTGTGTGTGTGTGTGCAGTGCTGTATCGGGCAGCATGAAGTGTCAGCTAGAGCTCTAGGGGACTAAATTACTGCCTCACTGATTTACCTCTGAACACACAGACAGCCTTGCCCGCTGTGCTCACGTCCTTCACCGAATGACAAGGATACTGTGTGTGTGTGTGTGTGTGTGTGTGCGTGCGTGCGTGCGTGCGTGCGTGCGTGTGTGTGTGTGTGTGTGTGTTGTGTGCACGTGTGTCGTGTGTGTGTGTGTGTGTGTGTGTGCGTGTGTGTGTGTGTGTGCGTGTGTGTTGTGTGCGTGTGCATGTGTGCGTGCGTGCGTGCGTGTGTGTGTGTGCATTGTGTGTCGTTAGTGCTGAGCCTGTGGAAGCTAGCTTGAGCTCTAATCCTCAGATCCTGGACTTCACAGACCACATCACAAAGCTCTGCAGCAGAGAAACACAGAAGATCAGTCCTCTCTGGGAGGCATTCACAGGCAGTGCACTGTATTACTCTTAACAAATAGCTAATATTAATAGGAAATATGGTCTGAAAACTGAACTGTACATTTTTATATCCATAAATTACCCTTCAAACAGTTATGTAAGATGTGCTTCCAAATACCGTCATTTTCTGGGTCAGTGCATCTGTTTGGCTTTTCTTTCACTGTGTTTGTTATGCTGTGTAGTATGTGCAGGAATTTACTCAAAGCATGTCTGCTAGCATCTAACTGTCAGGTTCATGCATGTAAGGTCATGTCATGTATTGTATTATTAATACAGGGATTTTATGAAGGTCAGTCCACTGTTTGAATGAGTCTGTAAATTAATTTAAATCATTCATAAATTGTGGTTTAGCTGAAATAATTGTGCAAATAAATTAGTGTAATTATGACTAACTAGTAGCCAGGCCCAAGCAGGCATATACTGGCACCACGTGACCACGGGCAATTTTTTTAAGTATTTTCTGAAAACAGAAATCCCAAATCCCCTCTGTTAAAACCTAAAACTACATCTATATCAACAAAATTAAACAAACTTTATCCAATGTTCAAATGTTGCAAATATATACATATTTAATTAGACACTGCCTTATTTGCATTTTTAAACATAACATTTCAGAAAACTTATACAAAATACAAAATAGTTGTGTTAACGTACTGTGATTAATCAACTGGGGAAAGTATGGCGAGATCTATTATCTATAATTTGTACCCTTTTCTCCTGGTGTTAAAGCTCTGTAATACATATGGATGGAAATTTGATCTGCTATTCAAATATGTAAATCACAAAGTGTGTGTTTGGGGGGGGGGGGCAACTTATAAATCATACAGAATTATGTTTTGAAAATCTAAAAATGCCTATATTTGTGTGAGGGCTAGGTTTAGGGGTAAGGCGGTAGAAAATACAATTTGTACAGTATGAAAACCATTATGCCTATAGAGCGTCCACATAAAACATGGAAACCCAGCATGCGTCAGTGAGTGTGTGTCAGTGATGGATAACATTTGACTCATTTTACACTGTGCAATGAAAAACATTTGTCATGAGCCTTGTGGATGTAGTTCTCTCTTCTTTTATTGTTTAGATATATTTGTACACAGGACATTTCAGGTATAACTGTTGAAATAGTCTGGGACTGTGGCTGGTGTAGAAGTACATGCTGATCCAGTTCTGTCATCCCCAGAGAGAAGAGATGTGTGTCAGACAGAGAGAGAGAGAGTCTCAAACACTGAACCTGAGAGAAAATCACTCGTTCTGCAGAAGACCCTCGTTTCCCCTCGTCTGCTCATTTCTCTCTTTTATTCTCTGTGTTGCTTCTCATCTGGCTCTTATCTTCTCAGTACGGGGTTCCAGCTATTTATTTTTGACTCTGAATCAGTCTTATTTCTCGCGGCACCATCCTGACTTCCTCTCCAGCTGTTTAAAATAATGTTACTCCAGCTTATCTTTATGCCCACAAAGACTGAATCTCTCCCTTCATCTCTCGGTTCGGTTTAGATAGTGAGTCAGTTAATGGATTAGCAAAAGATAACGAACATTGCATTTACATTGAAGCAATCATTTTGAGTTTGCAGGTTGTTTGTTTAAATGTGACTGGATTTACAGATATGGTTGCATCTAGTTACATTTAAAGTTACATAAGTTGCAGTTATGATTTTTAATTTCTTAATTCACAGACAAATCTACAATAGCTCATGGGACAAAAAAAAGTGTTTACACAAAAATTTGAAGGATTTGAAGGATTAAGTAAATAAATATCCATAAATGTCATCTCTGAAATCAGTATGAATTTCATGTTAGAAAGCCAATGACTTAAAAGTGTTTTTGCAATGTGAATTTGATTTTGACTGGATTTATGGAATATACTATATAACATGCTTAGTAATTGTTAATTAGCCATCATCATTTCGTCATCATTTGAGCCATTGCTCATTGTGATTGTAAATTACTTTCAATGAAAGTGTTGTAAAGGTGACTTTGGAGAAAGCTTTCAGAATAATAATGAGTTTCAGAGTGGATTTTATAATCGAATAAATGATCTTGTACTGCGGTTTAGCAATAGCATCATATTGACATGCTACAGGTATAGTTACTGAAAAATAAAAATGCGCACTTAATTGTCCATATCTAAGGTGTGTTTACTTCATTTAATATAGAGCTACATCTGTTTTACCAAAGATGAGCACAACCAATGTCCATCACACACTGATATCTAAACGTTTTTTGTAGCATTGAATGTTGACTATAAAGCGCCACCTCCATCATTTGAGCTTGGCGTGATTGTAAATTACTTTCAACAGAATAATAATGAGTTTCAGAGTGGATTTTATAATCGAATAAATGATCTTGTACTGCGGTTTAAATAGCATCATATTGACATGCTACATATAGTTACTGTAAAAATGCGGTTTCATATGTGCTTCATTTAATATAGAGCTTTTTACCAAAGATGAGCACAACCAATGTCCATCACACACTGATATCTAAACCAAATGTAGGTTAGCTGATTACTTTAAAAGCCCATGGATATCGCTGTCAGTTCATACTGCTGTAAAAACGTTCTCCAACAAGCATTTACAATGAGACCTGTTTACTGTTTTTGTTATGCAACTTTTGGCATAAAGCTTATTGTGAGCCTTTTGAAAAGGATCTTTTTAATTCATTGATTGAATATAGTTCAGCTTACTGGCTCTGTGAAAGACTGACTTGAATATTATTGAAAATGTCTCCTATTGTGTTCTACAGAGGTCTAGAATGACTTGAGGATGAGTAAATGATGGCAGGTTTCTCGTTTTGTTGGCCGAACTATATCTTTAAGAGAGCAGAATGTCTGATCTGTTGTGTGTGTGTGTGTGTGTGTGTGTGTGTGTGTGTGTGTGTGTGTGTGTGTGTGTGTGTGTGTGTGTGTGTGTGTGTGTGTGTGTGTGTGTGTGTGTGTGTGCGTGTGTGCGTGCGTGTGTGTGCATGTGGAGTCCCCGAATGTGCAGTACATCAAGAAGGACCCTTATTTCCCCTGTCATTGGCTTCTCTTATGTTTTATCTCAGTGGCGGCTGCTGCGTTTGCCCGTTTTCCTGCCAGTGGTTTTCAGCTTCATTTGCCGCTCTAATTAAGATTTAGAGGCTCTGGGGTCTCTGGCAGAAAAGAGAGAGAGAGAGAGAGCAGAAAAAGGAAAGCAGAAGTGAGAGGTTATAATGGCGAATGCAGAAGATGGGATGATAGGAGATGGGAAATCTGTGGAGATGATCGTGGACTTCAGGAGTCCCCCCCGCTCTCCATCATGAACAGCACTGTGACTGCAGTGGAGTCATTCAGATTCCTGGGAACCACAATCTCTCAGGACCTGAAGTGGGAAAATCACATTGAGTCCGTTGTGAAAAAGGCCCAGCAGAGGCTTTTCTTCCTTCACCAGTTGATACAGTTCTACTCTGCCATCTTTGAATCAGTCCTCTGCACATCAATAACTGTCTGGTTCAGCTCAGATACCAAATCTGACCTCAGAAGACTACGGAGGGTAGTCCGGACTGCTGAGCGAATCATTGGTACAACCCTCCCCACTCTCCAAGAACTGTACTTATCCAGAGTGAGCAAAAGGTCTGGCAAAATCACTCTGGACCCTCACATTCAGCACACTCCCTCTTTGAACTGTTACCGTCTGGTCGACGCTACAGAGCTCTGAGCACCAGAACGACCAGACACAGAAACAGTTTCTTCCCTCAGGCAATCCATCTCATGAACACTTGACATTAAACATGGAACACACACTATTATACATTATTCATCACACATACCTATTTTTCATTTCAAATTTGCACATATCAGACCCCACACATAATTGTCTATAATATTATATATTGTGTTTTTGCTATTTTGTACATTGTCTATTTGTATATTATTCTTTTATCATCTGTGTCCTGTCCTGTTGCTGTCATTATGTTGCACCGTGGAGCTTTTGACTCTATAACAGTGTCAAACCTGTGGTTGTTCCTGTGGCTCAGTGGTTAGAGCTTGCGTTAGCAGCGCAAAGGTTGTGGGTTCGATTCCCAGGGAACACATCTACTGACTAAAAAATGTATAACCTGAATGCACTGTAAGTCGTTTGGATAAAAGCATCTGCTAAATGAATAAATGTAAATAACAAATTCCTCATGTGTGTGTAAACATACCTGGCCAATAAAGCTCATTCTGATTCATTCTCTCAGAAGAGAGACTCAGCTCAGGATGAGAACTGAACACAGATGGAGAAACAGTGCTAACAAACAGCATCCCATGCAAGGGTCTCCACACTAAGAGCCAGATTACAGTGCACTGCTCAAATCCCAAGTGTTTGAGAATATGAAGTGTAACCAACAAACTAAAGGCCAAACGGTATTTCGATTAAGATTCTATAAATTATTAAAGTCAATTAAAATATATAGATTTTGTTTTCAGTTTAACTTATCATTTAATAGCTTTTTTTTTGTGTTTTATTCTTTACCACAGTGTTTTCTTTAGATAAGCAAATATACAAGATAAAATAAGTTTTTCGATGCAGCGCAGTTTGTCTCTTACAGTCTTTACAATGGCATGTATAGTTTTATAGTTATTATAGAAATATGTTTCATCGGCTGTATAATTAGCATGAACACGCTGTACATCTATAACTCAGCCTCATTTTCTTTCCTGTAAGAAATTAAGTTCACTATTAAAGGGATAGTTCACCCAAAATGAAAAATCTGTCATCATTTACTCCCCCTCAAGTAGTACCAAACCTGTATGAATTTCTTTGTTCTGCTGAACACAAAGGAAGATATTTTGAAGAAAGTATGTTACCAGGTTGTTTTGGGGCACCATTGACTTCAGTAGTAGGAAGAAAATACAATGGAAGTCAATGGTGCCCCAGAACTGCTCTGATTCCCACATTCTTCAGAATATCTTCCTTTGTGTTCAGCAGAACAAACACATTCATACAGGTTTTGAACTACTGGGTGAGTAAATGATGACAGAACTCTCATTTTTTGGTGAACTATCTAAGGTCCAATTCTCACTATTAACTAAAACTTTGGCCTCAAACTCCTAATTTGCTGCTTATTTATTCTTAGTTAGTAAGGTAGTCTTTATGTTTGGTTATGGGGTAGAGATTAAGGGTTGTTCATTCATAAATGTTCATTCATAATAAGCCATTAATTTGGCCTTTATAAGTACTAATAAACAGCCAATATACTAGTAATATGCAACTAGTTAATAGTGAGAATCGGTCCTTAAACCAAAGTGTTACCAAGATTCGATCGAGATCAATCTAATCGATTGAGGCATTTACATGGAGACTGGTTTTCAGTCTAGCTCAGTCATCATTATGATTAAAGCAGATTTTTTGGGGTATATGTAAATTTAGCTACCGCTTTCATCCAAAAAACAGATCTATGCCACATGTGAGTACATTTTTGTTGTGAACAAGCCTGATATGTCAGTCCCCTGTTTGTGTTGCTGTATATTTTCATTCAATTTAGATTTTCTTGCAACATGTGCTCATTTTGATGGTTTTTTTAAGTCTTGGCGTCATGTAAAAAGCGAGCGCTCACAGTGACAAGTGCAGTCTCTCTCACGCCTCCTGCTGTGTTTAATGGCTTCATCTCCTCTCACAGAGCACTAAGAACTGGAGGGCGGCCGTGGACCTGACGGGCAGACTGCTGACGGCTCACGGTCAGGGCTACGGCAAGAGCGGCCAGCCCACCAACCACACCACTGACTCCCTGCAGGTGAGCAGAACCACTAACACACTGGGGCCAGGTTTAGCTTGTGTCAGGAGTTACTAAACACACATTGAGACATTAGCGATGAAAGGCCATGAGCAGCTATTTTTGTGGCTGATCTTTTTGCATATGCATTTGTAGGACTTTCACTTTTAGATGCAACATTTATGGGAGGAGAGAATTTAAATGAATCATGCAAAGGTCATTTGCTAATATAACCAAGTTTTTAATGATTGTTTTCTAAACATTGCATTTCTCTCCATACAAACACATTTCAATTAGGGCTAATGTAATGTTTAATGCATAACATTTGATTTAATACTCTTTATTTATTTATTTTTTATAAATTACAAACAAAATAATCCTATTAAATCTATGCGGTTAACAAGTTTATTCAAAAGCCATCAAGAAGTAACTTCCTTTTTTTCCTTACATTTATGTTACTAACTACAGTTTCCATCATGTAATTTGTAATCAGTAGCAGATTACATTTTGTAATTAATCTATCCATTCTGCTGGCAGATCTCTTTAAGATATTAGTTCATGACGACATACTCTTGTATTATAATTGCCTTATATTTACATGTTAACCTGCAAGATGGTTAATGGTATAATTATCCCTCTGTGTGTAATACTGAAGATAATGTATTCCCAATATGAGTGAATACTTTGCTAGTTTCATAATGCCTGATTTCATCTGTAGATTTAATTACATTACTGGATATGCACTTTATTTAACATGTTGAATGAATGCAATCATAATAACCTATTATTTTAAATCGAAAAAAGCAAAAACAATGTTACTACAATAGATAATAATATAAATGTTAAACTGTAAAAAGTTTCAAACATTTAAAGTACATTATACAATCAGCAACATCTGGGCAGTCATTGTATTAGAGCGTTGGACTTGTAACCCAAGGTTGTGGGTTCGAATCCCGGCTCCGAAAGGAAGTCCACGACTGCTCCCCGGGTGCTGCAGCGGCTGCCCAAAGCTCCAAATTATTATGGGTTATAGAGAACACATTTCTCCTCATTATACTCTGTATAATTGTGTATGTGACTGATCCATCACATCTGTGTATAACACATTTTTGTATTTTCAGCAAAGCAGAATTATTAATATTTCTGCATGTCAATTGCAAAAAAAGTAAATAAACGTGATTTAAGAAATATAATCAACTAATGTGGATATAAATAATGTGGATGTGTGATATAGTGCAAAAGATATGGATGCGGTATTTACAGTATGCAGTATTTATATTTGTATATTTTGTGCAAAAGATAAACAACTTACAGGAGTATTCCATTTTTAAGATCAATGGCATTTGTAGCAATGTTGATTTACAAAACAACAACGACATAACTAAATAAATTAATACAATAGTTATATTAAATATAAATATTCTTTTAAAACAAAAATCTCGGTTAGAGTGAGGCACATACAATGTAAGCGAATGATCAAATTCTGGAGGATATATGGGATCAGTGATCAACCTTTGAATTGCAGTGGATCCAACAAACAACAGTATGAACGCCAGTTATCGTGAAGTCTCAGAGATACCTGAACCTAAAAATCATTACTACCTAACCATTAAATCAAGCAGAACTTGAGCTTCTTTCTCAGAGTCTTGAGTCTCTTTCTCATCACCTCAGTGTCTGCAGAAGCAGGGCAGGGTCAGCTCTCATCGTGCCTCACGATGGCATACCACACATAATGCTGAGCCCGGAGAAGACACCTGTGTAAGCACTACCAAAGACTCAGAGAGACACACCCGGACCAGAAGACACTGCTGAACTACTCTAGAGAGAAGTCAATGCTGATTTGTTTTGTTGTTCTCTCTACAGCTGTGGTTGGTGCGTCTCTCTCTTCTGGTGAAGCTCAACCTTTTCCAGAACGCAGAGCTGGAGATTGAGCCCTTCGGGAATCTGGATCATCCAAATCTCTACTATGAGTATTATCCCACCGTTTACCCGGGAAGACGAGGTACGAGTTCTGGAGTTATTTAACTACATTTCAGGTGTTAGGGAATAGCTACCCATACAACACTGTTCAAGAAGAGGGTTGTATTTAATCGTTTTATTCAGAAAGGATGCATTAAATCAATCAATAGTGAGAGTGAAGTTTGATTTATATTTCAAATAAATGCTGTTCTTTTGAACTTTCTATTCATCTGTGAATCCTGAAAAATAAAATGTATAACTGTTTCCTCAAAAATATTCAGCAGCACAACTGTTTTCTACATTGAAAATAATCAGAAATGTTTCTTGAGCAGTAAATCAGCATATTATTATGATTTCTGAAGATCATGTGACACTGAAGACTGGAGTAATGATGCTGAAAATACAGCTGCGCATCACAGAAATAAATTGCATTTTATAACACATTCACATAGAAAACTGTTATCCATTACTGCTGAATGTATTAGAAATTGATCTGTAATCACTGATTGTGTAATTAATACTGTGCCTAAAGTATTATTAGATGGCTGACAATACTCAGAATAATGTGCTTTATCTCTTTTATTATCTGTTATCATTATTATTACCTTTATTAGTTATAATTGCCGTACTAAAATAAACACTGTTGTTTTAGTTTATACAATGTGGGACTTTGTTACAGTATTGCCTGTGACTCTAATGATAGTTTGTGTATGTATGCATTTGTTTCTGATTGTTTTGATACTCCACTTTAGACATTATGACTATAAGTAACTTTGCAAATACATGTCAACTTATCCTACTAACTCTAACCTTGACCAGAAACCTAACCTAGCAGTCTACTAATAGTCTGTTCTGTGAGAAACAAAGCCACTAAAACTCTCTTAAAAATAAAGGTGCTTCAAGCGATGCCATACAGGAGCCATGTTTGGCTCCACAAAGAAGCATTCAGTCTCTCTTCCTTACCTTTTTATAATCTGAAGAACCTTCTTTCACCACAAAGAAGCTTTTGTGAAACAGAAAGGCATTGTGAAGACTCATATGAAATTTTAATAATACTTCACAATATTATGGTTTTTACTGTATTTGTGGTCAAATAAATGCAGCCTTGGTAAGCAGAAGTGACTTCTTTTAAAAACATTAAAAACAAATCGGTCACACTTTATTTTAAGGTCCAATTCTCACCAGTAACTAACTAATAACTATGACGTCTGCCTGAATAAACTGCTTATTAATAGTTAGCAAGGTAGTTGGATTAGGGTTACACTTTATTTAAAGGTGCCAAGATGCTAAAAATACTCAAAATATATTAAAATAGAAAGCAGTTATTTAAAAAAGTACAAAATATTTCACAATATTATCTTGGATCAAATAAATGCCAGGCTTGGTGAGCAAAAGAATAAAACATAAAAAATCTTACTGTTCAAAGACTTTTGACTGTTAGTGTAGTTTTTCTCAAAAGCAATCATAATATGAGCCCATTACCCAACAGAGCTTTATTTCAAGACATGTGTATATATATATATATATATATATATATATATATATATAATATAAATATAATATAAAACCTTATGCAGTTGGTCAGGTGAAATCTTCAGGCGTGATGCAGTGCTTGACTCAGGTCTGCGTTACAGCATATCAAAGAGGTGCATGATCAAAGCCTCAGGCCCTCGTTTCACCAGCATGGAGTCTGTTTCTTGACAGAAAAACAGAAAAGTTGTGCAGAAGAGAAAGAGCATGTATTAGTGATGATATCTCTCTGTGTTTTTGTTTTGCATGGTCTAGGCTCGATGGTGCCCTTCTCCATGCGTGTTCTGCACGCCGAGCTCCCTCAGTACCTGCAGAAGCCTCAGGAAACTCTGGACCGTCTCCACAGAATAAAGAGCATCTGTCAGAAGGTGACCTGAACTTTACACAACTCAGTGCCTGCACCTGCTCACAAATTGAATTAGCCTCGCTGTAATTAGTGTTGTAAAACTTCTGCTCCTGTCCTTTCACAGATCCTGAGTAACCTGCAGGAGGGTCTAGCTGAGGACGGGAGTATGATGAACCTCACGCAGGACAACAGACTCGGTACAGACCACTCAAATCTGTCCTCTGCATCATGTGCAGGTCAAATACAGTGCTGTTGAGTCCAACAGAAGGAAAAATCTGTCAACTTTCACTCGCCCTCAAGTCATCACCCTTCAAACTAGTTATTTATGAGATACAAGTTAAGATGATTAAATTACAGCACAGACTTTTAAGACATTTGTACATATAGATGCAAAACTGAGTTGAGGAAAGACTGTAATAAGAGAAAGATGGTATATTGAAGTGTATGTTGATCATCTTGCATTCACAGACCTAAAAATATATATTTTTGTTTCAAATATTAAAATACTTTCTAACATGACACAATGCCCTGATTTCCTATTAGGACAAAAATAGGGAAAATATCAACACAAAAAAGAAACCTGTGCTCGTCATGTCTGTTTGAGGTCAAATACCATGTAAAAAAAATATCAAATATTTTTAATATAACAATAGATGTAGTTCAATAATAAACATATTTAAGTTAACGAAGTAACTAACATTGAGCAAAATATTTGTTATTAATCTTTAAGATTCATAAAAAATTACTATTCATTGATAGTTCATGTTATCTCAGGTCTATGAAATAATACTAAGATATACTTCGATTTTAGTAATATATGTTGAAATTGATATTAAGGTTAATGATTAAGAATTGATATCAAAGTTAAATGAAAATAATTTATTTTAATATAATATAAATAATACAATATATTATAAATATGATTTTTAATGTTGTTATATTTTTCTGTTACATTAAAATGTATGTAATTAAAACATTAGAATGTTTATCACACACTTGATTGGTATTTACTTTCCTGCCCCTTGAAATACATTTTGTAATACATTGACATTTTCGTTTAAATGAAATACTTTTTCAGTTTGAAAAATACAAATACTTTCTTTCCACAGTATGTATTTAGTATATATTTGTAATATATATATATATATTGGCCATGGAAAAGTCTATATTTTTAAGCATCACCATATCACCTTTAAACTTCGAGCCTCTAAGCTTTGTCTGGCCCGTGAGTTGCTCTGTAAAACACCCTGAGAAGGAGCCGTAGATGACAGCATAAGATCCCGTCTCGAGCGATCCATCAGAGCTGATAGCTGATGTGTCTGTAAGTCTTGTATGCTCCATTGACTTCCTCACATGTTGTTTTGGTGAAGACAGAGATAAAGACATGCTTCAGCATAGCTGTGAGGAGAGTGTGTGATTTCAGCAGCCCCCTGCCGTCTGTGCTTTCACTGCCAGGTGCTGACAGACCGGCGGTCAGGTGCCAGACTTTACTCTCAGTCTGAGCCCTTTCTGTGTGGCTGTTCATTGCTCCTGTTTGCCCCTGGCAGCATGAGGAAGAGGGGTTAACCAGAGCAGGAATGATTCAGATAGACCACATACATCCTATAATGCTGTAACAATGAAGCTGCACATTTTATAGTATAGTTAATATAATTTTCAGTATTATCAATATCATTTTCTGTCCTCCATTTAGTATGCTGATAAAATGGCAAACCCCAAAAACAATGTGATCACAGTAGAAAATGTTTTATTCCTGTAATATCTCAGAGATAATATATTGATATTAGGACTGCGTGATATAATGCATGCAATTGTCATGCGCATCTCGTCAGTAAAGCCGGTTCTGTAATTAGTAGTAAATCTCAATCACCTGTTTTCAGATGGAGCGGCATTTAATACACCGAGCCGTAGTTCACCGACAATCTACACAATTCACACTCAGAATCGCAGATGAATCGCCTTCGATAATGAACGCGATATTGCGTATCTTGATGGAGATTTACTACTAATCACAGAACCGGCTTTACTGACGAGATGTGCATGACAATTGCATGCAATATATCGTGTAGCCCTAATTGATATATGTGGTTAACCCTCTAAGCGCCAACGTCGTAAAATGGCGACAAGACGTCAGACTTCATGAAATAGACCTTAGTTCCTAATATTGTGTAATATCGCACTTGTATTCCCTACCGCTAGGTGGCAGACATGTAGTACTTCGATTCTAGACCAAAAGTGTTCGAGGAAATAGCAGAGCAAGTGAGCTATTGTGTCATTGATGCGGAAGCAGTTCACTTCATAGTGTGTGAGTAAATTGTGAGATTTGTGAGAGAAAATCACTAAATGAGTAATGAAAAGTTGTACTGTGAGGATGTGTTGCAAATGTTATTAGCCGATTCTGACTCTGAAGGGGAATATTTGCGGTTTGGAAATGACGATCGGCCGTCTAATGATCGCGCTTCTCCCAGGACATCTCTGCTGCGCAATGGGGCATCAAATAGCTGGTCAACTGATCAAAAAATAGGTATTTTTGTATGACAATGGCACAGTAATATAGTAATAATTTACTATCTCCTGTTTTACTGTTATTTCCTCTTTTCCTGATCATTTGTAATGATGATATAAAAAAAATCATGTAAATAAGTTCAAACAACCATTCAATATCTATTATTTCCTGAATATTACTGATGAACTGATCAAAAAGTAGGCTACTGGTCACATGCGTTTTACTACTATATAGTCTAGTAATATAGTAATACTTTTGTACTTTCTCCTGTTTTATTGTTGGTTTCCTCTTTTCTGATCATTTGGAATGAGGATAAAAAGACAAAAAACAAAAACAAACATGCAAACATGCAAAAAAGTTCAAACATCAATTCAATAGCTGCTATTTCCTGAATATTATGAAATTCAAGAGGGCCGCCCCATCAAATTAGATGAGTATATTTACACCCCACATAAACTTTTGGTCATGCCCAACATTTTTCTAATTTACAGTAGATCTCTATCTGTAACCCCTTTCAAGCCACACGCTTTTGAAATCTTGATGTCAAAATCCAGCATTTTTTCCAAAAAAACCTGGCGCCTAAAGGGTTAATTGAAATTATTTTGATGGACATAATGAAAATAATTTGGTTACATTAAATGATCAACACGATAGAAACTTTGCTGAAAAACCTGTTGCATATCATCAGGCTTTTGAGGAGCGTTCATTTCTTCATCGCTCATTGATTGCATTGCATTTTATGTTTTGATAATTAAAGTATCATCTTACTAAGACATAAATGGAGATGTGTATTTTAAAATGAAAACCGTTAGCCAATCGTAACAGTGGGCGTTTACTTCTGTCTAGAATGAGCCCCGCCCATCCAAATAGAACGTTCAGGCGAAATAGCCTGTTACTTCTAAATTATGCATTTTTATGAAAAAGTCTTGTTATCATTATAAGTCGACCTCAGAGAACATGATACAAAAAATGAAAGGGGCCTTTATTTAATTATTATTATTTTGTACTGTTCACTGAGATCCACTTATAAATTATGATGCATTTTGATATAAAAATCTTGATAACATTATAAATAATAGTCTATGTTCTGTCGTGTTTTTGACCCCCCCCTCACCAGAACGCTCTGTTTGAATAGATGTGGAGGATTGTAGACTCAGAAATAAACACCCACGGCTGTGATTGGCTAACAGTTGTGTATGTTTGACCACCTACATTCCTCATAGATGGATGCTGCAGTGATTTAGGTCAAAAACGTATAAATAACTCAATTCAATCAAACCAAGCAATCTGTAAGATGAGACAAAGCAATAGTGATCATGTAATAAAAACAGTTACTCACACTTGTGTGTTGCGACATGACTGTCGGATCCAATATAGTCGCACATCATCGTCTTTTAGTTTCAATATATTTTTTAATCGTGCGTCGAATTGTTTCTAAACGAATCCACCATAAAATTAAGTTAAAAAAAAAAAAAAAAAACTTCACTCAATCCTAACTATTGTTGTTACAATAGTCCAGTCTAGAGGTCATGAAGGCATGAACTAGCTTTTCTGCATCAGAAACACTTAACATGTTCCGTAGCTTGGCAATGTTTCTAAGATGGAAGAATGCTGTTTTTGTAACATTGGAAATATGATTTTCAACAGATAAGTTGCTGTCTAATACAACACCCACATTTTTGACTGTAGAGGAATTAATATTACATCCATCTAGTTGCAAATTGTAATCCAAGAGATTCTGTGTACTGCTTTTTGGTCCAATAAGTAATATCTCTGTCTTATCTGAATTTAATAGGAGAAAATTATACATTTTATATTTTTAATATAAAATGTATAATTAGATAGTTTAGAAGATAGTTTAGAAGTTTCACCTGGTCTTGTTGAGATATATAGTTGAGTATCATCAGTATAACAATGGAAACTAATCCCGTATTTTCTAATAATATTACCAAGGGGCAACATGTATAATGAAAATAGCAGAGGACCTAGGACAGATCCTTGTGGTACTCCATACTTTACTGGTGATAATTGAGATGACTCCCCACATAAATTTGGTTATGCCGAGACCTTCACATTCGTCTCTCTCGTAAACACTACATGTGCGAATGGGTGGGCGGGGTTAAACAGGCAGTTATGTAGAATCGGTGGGCGGGGCAAAACGGACAGTGATTTAGAATCAGTGGACAGGACAAAACAGGCAACAATGTGGAATCAGTGGGCAGGGCAAAACAGGCAATGATGTAGAATTGGTGGGTGGGGCTAAACAGGCAATGATGTAGAATTGGTAGGCGGGACTAAACACGCAACGATGTAGAATCAGTAGGTGGGACTAAACAGGCAACGATGTTGAATGTGTGGGCGGGGCTAAACAGGCTATGATGTTGAATCGGTAGGTGGGGCTAAACAGGCAACGATGTAGAATCGTTAGGTGGTACAAAACAGGCAATGATGAAGAATCAGTGGGTGGGGCTAAACAGGCAGTGATGCAGAATCAGTGGGCGGGGCTAAACAGGCAGTGATGTAGAATCGGTGGGTGGTACAAAACAGGCAATGATGAAGAATCAGTGGGTGGGGCTAAACAGGCAGTGATGCAGAATCAGTGGGCGGGGCTAAACAGGCAGTGATGTAGAATCGGTGGGTGGGGCTAAACAGGCAGTGATGTCAAAGCAGTTGTTGATAATCTTCTGCGGAGGCGGTGCTTATCCACACTGTTACATCAGAGAGTAGAACATTCCTCAAGCTTGTCGTTTTGGCAGACTGCCTTCAATATAAGCTGTTTTTAGAGTAACAACAAAGTTTTGAGTTCTGAAACTTACAGGATGGTTTTCTTGAACAATGACCTCTTATGTCAAAAGATCAAGGGAATAATGGTTTCTCAGTTCATGACCCATTTAATTAGTATTCTTTCAGGAATATTCTCACAATTCTGATTTATGTGGCAGGAGTGGAGGAAGGGTGATGTTGTGCCGGTTTATGCGGTCACACAGCATCAGTGCTGAGACATATGCGCTGAAGTCTGTTCACACACACACACACACACACACACACACACACACACATATATTAGATCAGATTGGCTCACTGATGGGGGTCTACAGTGAGCCAGAGGGGGGGAATAAATGTGATTTTCACTGTGTCTTTTCCTCCTGCACTATAATTCCCGCCAGCAGACAAATAATTGATGGTTTAGAGCCGGGAAAAGGAGGCAAAGACTGCAATTTCCAATTCTATTCCATTTGCTCAGTCTTTCTCTCTCTCTCTGCTCTGTGTTTCAGCCTCCATCCAGCTGTGGAGGTCACGTCTGAGCAGGGTGATGTACTCCATGGCCAACTGTCTGCTAATGATGAAGGTACATGAGTGGAAGAGCAAGAAAACATACTCACTCACACAGTCATATCTGACCCGAATCATATCTGTGCACATGCACAGACTCTAGGGTTAGAGAGTACTACTGAGAAAATAGCTTTTCTGATTAGTGTTCTACTGGTAAAGCAGTGTGTATGCACACAAAGCCTACTATATCTTTATAGTATACCAGACTGTCAGCAGCTAAAGAAATGCCTGTTTTTTGCAAGTTATCATGTTTAACAAGTGCCATCTGCTGGCCAAAGACTGTAGTGACACACATTGGTTAGCAGACTCACAACGAAGAAACTCACAGACCTGAATCCTTGCATCTTTTTTTAAATATATATATTGTATAAATGTCATACTTGGATTTCCTGGGGATTTAAGGAGGTAAAAACAGGTTACACTTCATTTTAATTTCAACAGAACACAGTTTTGGAGCAATGAGAGGGTGTGTAATCCTGACAGACTTTATTTTCTCTTTGACATGAAGGACTATGTGCTGGCAGTGGAGACGTATCACTCCATCATCGAGTATGAACCGGAGCAAAGAGTGCAGCTGCTGAGTGGAATCGGACGTATTTTCCTACAGGTGAGAGCACTGCATCAGATAACATCAACAGCAAAACACAGTTTACAATTCTCAACTCTAGAATTGAGCTTTAAGATTTAGCATGCGTCCGCTATATGTACACTACTGTCCAAAAATTAGCGGGCAGTCATTTTGAGAAACTAATAATTATGTCCATTGAGGGCACATCCAAGGTCTGGAAAGAAACAAATAAATAAAGGTAAGAAGCTTGCAATGTGCTGTAATATGCCGTGTTTAGCTGTAAGTGGAAAGCCAGTGATTATTGCACAGAACGTCTGCTGGATGAGTGGACCGTGTCTTTGCTCTGAGGAGTTGCTTGCTCTTCATGTTTCATCTCCACACAGACGATAATTAACGTTCTGTTTGTTCATATGATTAGATTGGAGACATCAGAACTGCTGAGAAGCATTTTCAGGATGTGGAGAAAGCCTGTCAATCACCGAATGAAGACACCTCGGTGCTGATGAACAGGTGAATGCTCTAAAACTGCAGCATGATGCCTGTCCTTTAATGCAATCTGTTTACACTCCAGCCCGTCAAAAGCTGGAATAACTGAGATTTTTTATTTATTATTATTATAATTTTGTTTTTGAAAGATGGCTGCATTTATTTGATATGTACAGTAATATTGTGAAATGTTATAAGTTTAAAATACTTGTTTTCTATGTCAATTTATGTTAAAATGTAATTTATTTCTGTGATCAAAGCTGAATTTGTTATCATCATTACAGTCATCAGTGTCACATGATCTTCAGAAATCATGCTAATATACTGATTTGCTGCTCAGTTATTATCAGTTAATATTTCTGCTCAGTTATTAATAATGGTTCTTCTTATTATCAATATTTAAAACATTTGTTTTTTTCTTGTTTTCTTCAACATTTTTGTGGAAATCATGTTACTTCATGTAATTTCAGGATTCAAAATATAAGAATTTTAAATATATATTTTAAATGATTTTACTTAAATATTTGTATATTAATAAATTAATATAAAATGTATTTCCTGTCACTTTTGATCAATTTAATGTGCTCTTGTTAAAAAAAAAATATATTTTGCTGTTATTGTGCATCTTTATTGATTTACATCCAAAATATTTGCCAGCACAACTATGTTCAACATCGATAATAACCACAACTGTTTCTTATGAGCAGTAAATTAGAATGATTTCTGAAGATCATGTGACACTGAAGACTGGAGTAAAGATGCTGAAAATACAGCTTTGATCACAGGAATAAATTTAAAATACTGTATTTTTGATCAAATAAATGCATCCTTAACAAGCATAAGTCTTCGTTCAGAAACCTCTGTTCATCTGAAGTATGTGTGCTTCTGTGATTCTCCTGAAGCTGAATGTGATGTCGTCCACAGGGCTTTTGTTTATCTGAGTCAGAATAACTATGCAGACGCGCACACGTGTTTCTCCAGCGTCTTGAAACTTGATCCCAAGAACCCAGTGGTAAGTTGAACACATGTGACCGAGAGATGCACTGCAGATGAACACTGCATAACCTGTCAGCGATAACAACGCCTGCTTTGTTCTTCAGGCAAACAACAATGCAGCTGTGTGTCTGCTGTATTTGGGACGGCTGAAGGAGTCCCTGGGCCAGCTGGAGAGCCTGGTGCACAAGGACCCGGCGCTCTACCTGCACGAGAGCGTGCTGTTCAACCTCACCACCATGTACGAGCTGGAGTCCTCACGCAGCACGCAGAAGAAGCAGGCTCTGCTGGAGGCCGCCGCCTGTAGAGAGGGAGACAGCTTCAACGTCCAGTGCCTCAAGCTAGTATGAGACGCCACGTCCAACACACAGGACGTTACCGGATGATTACGAGTCAGGCGGCAGGCCGTGCTTGAAAATACTGCTCTGCATGTGAAGCTTCACGTATGTTGTTCTTACCATGTACAGACAGGACCAAAGTTATCTTGATAATAATGATATGTGCTCCACACAGAGCAGAAAAAGGGTTAAGTTTACCTGTGTTTCAAGAATCAAGAGAAATGCTTTTAAACGCATTAAATGATTATTAAGCTAATTATAACTGTACTGTGTATTTCTGAAGATGAGAGAATAAAATCTTGTTAATAAATGTGTGAAGACCTGATGTTAAGATGTGGTTTATTAATGTAGCGTATGTTGTTTTTGTTCTCTCTTGACAATTATTTGATTTCAAAATGGCATTTTCCTACCATTTTAAACAAGCTGCTTTTTTAAGACCGTTTGTTCAATTCACTTGAAACTTGGCACACATGATCCCAAGACCATCGTGACTAAAAGCTGAGAAAAGCTTTTACTTTTAAAAGACACGTCCCCCCCAAAGTATATGGTGGTTACGCCCATGCATATGTGTATATATGTGTATACATATATGTGTATATATTAGTGGTGGGCCGTTATCGGCGTTAACGTGCTGCGTTAACGTGAGACTCTTATCGGCGATAAAAAAAATATCGCCGTTAATCTATTCTCAAAGTTGGGTTGGGAGCTGGGTCTATACTACGCAAGCTATGATGACTTTCACCCTGATATTTTAGCGCGGATGTATACCTAGCCGAATTGCACTGTAGGGGGCGAGAACGAGTCTTCGAACTAGAGGCTCGCAGTCCGTGATGGACAGATTGTTAACGGCTGGTCTATGTGGTAATACGGTGTTGAATCGGGCAGGACATCCAAACGCTCACCTATCATTCATCAACCTCAAATATGGCTTTTCATCTGAAAGATGTATGTAGTAGCAACTTTACATGGCCGCTCAATATGATGTTAACCTAGAGAAATGTGCGCTATTGAAGTGTTTGTGTGGAAGCGCGTTTGCTGCAGGACAGGCTCCGGTGCGCTCACTTGCTCTTAAAAT
>CM049880.1:29581131-29886131 GCA_027474115.1 Schizopygopsis malacanthus
ACAGCCCTAGACAAAATGCCTACTTTATTGCGTCGTGGACTGTTGAACAATCGCACCAGTTCAATTTGAGTGCAAGTTTTTCAGAGGATTCCTGTCATAAAGGATCTCAGCGCGTGAAAAAAATAGACGACATCCGTGACTGAAAGCTATTAAACGGGCAGACTGGGACAATACTACGATCAAAGAGGCTCGTGTTGGTAGCGCTCACTTCATATCAGGAAACGTTAAAGTCATCCTTTATCATCCCTTTCTGTTTGCTTAAACACGAAAGCCTGGATTAGTCATGAACAGTTAACTGTACGTTAAGCTATGCAAGTTAATAGTGTTGTAAATGTCTAATGGACCTGTGTCATGCTACGGACGTAGTGAGCTGCTAGTAGTTAGCCGCAGGCTAGCGCCAACATTGTGCCAACAACGGTAGAGTTAAGCCATGATAAGTAAACAAATGTTTTCTGTAAACTGTAGACTGATTCAATCAGTTAGGTGATCAGTTTGATATCTGGCATAAATTGTGGCATGCTACAGACTTAGCAGATCGCAGCGCTCCTATCTTTACATTAGCGTTTTCACTATGACAACAGTACGCATCGTGTTGTAATCAATCGTGACAATTCTTTTTTGTAGGAGAGGCATCACTTGACTCCAGTAGTCCTGAATTTGTGCCCTCCTTGTTTGTGTACACAAAACAAAGGCAGACACCTAATACAAAAATGGAAAGGTACAAATAATAATAAAAAAGTATCTTATCTAGACTATAAGGCTTGTCTGTTTCTCCTTGACACAATATGCCGGTCTATTAGCTGCGCCATTTTTCTGACCCCAAGCTGCGCGCGCACCCAACCGGCTTTCGATGTTTACAAACATTGAAGGGGTCTATGGGCACAGCCCATAGAAGCTGCAGCGGAAGTTCTTTTACGCCACCATTTGAATCTTCTAGAAGCTCTGGTTTTCAAAATAAAAGTCTCCAACAACAATAACTAGATAAAAAAAGTTCGCCAAGACTAACTATAAGTTGGCTCGAGAAAGCCCAACCAGAAAGTTTTAAAAGTTTAAGAAGAAACTTTTTTTTTTTACCAGATTCCTGCCGGGACTAAATAAGTACATATTTTTAATGTTAAAAGAGTAAATAATGAATCGCATTTGTTTGCTTGGAGTCAACGCCCACAGTTAATGCGCTTCTATGGAAATCCAGTATAATTAATTAAAAACTGTTTCAACTTCGCTGTCGATGAAGGTGTAGCTAACGTTACCTGTTATTAATACACTCTACTGCAGTGTTTAATAACTTGTCTGCAACAATTAATTTTATACCATTGGCTTTAGTTTGGACTTTTATTATGAAACACAGTTTTGACCTTTGGCAGCGCTTCCCTGTCTGTCTGTGTCACCGTGTTTCGCTTCACAGTATTGGGGGCTTTTATCAGTGTGAATTCAGATTCCAGGTTTGTCAGACATTCTTCTTTAAATTATGTTATTTGAACAGTTCCGTTTCTTAATTTTACATACAATTATGTATAAATGTATGGCTGATTCAGTTTCGTTTTAAAGTTTTCATTTCTAACGTTAGCTGATTCGCGTAATTTATCCGGAATTAACGTTACAGTCGATAATCAAGCGGCTATCAGAAGCGCTAACCAGCCTCGAGCTACATTGATGTCAAATGAATACCTGCTTTATTTAGTTTCAACCGTTCTTTGCCCGAAACGGAAATAATGGGCGTTTTGAAGTGGAAAAGGAAACAGATTTGAGGAAACTCCTCTGCTGTGTGCGGTTAAATCAAATACCATCGTAATACCATGAGTACAGCAGCATACACTAACCTCAGCTGTGCTTTTAAAGAAACATCTAAACACCATGGTATCTGAAAATAGCAGTCTTTGTATATCTCAAAGTCCAGACGCCATCACTGTATCACCAGAAGTGTTTTTGGTTTACACACACGTTACACGCTCTTCTTTCTGAATGTAAATAGTCTTAAATTAACTTTACATATAACGTTATCTGTTGTTTTGTGATCTCAGTCCTGTCAGATCCAGAGGTCCTGCTGTCCCACTATGAGTCACTTCTCAGCATCACTAGATCATAATCTGGAAAATGCCTCCAATAATGTGGTAAGTAATGGGATTTGTATTGTGATTGGTTTTCTTGTATATACAGTGATGTATTCCTAATAAGCCTTGTATATGGTAGACCATTTCTTTGTAATAATAGTTACTTGGTGAGTTTGCTCGTGTGTCCACGGAGCTGAAGTGTTGTTTCTAGAGCTCAGTAGTGTCTCAGTAGTGTAAGAGCGAGCGTCAGGTGGAGGTATGTATCAGTGTTTTATCAGTGTTTGTAGCTGGAGCCTTATCTCCGGCGATCACAGCTGGAAAACATGTCCTCGTGATGGGACGCTGCAGTACTTTGACACTTGGGTTTGCCCTTGTACATTAATGTTCGTTCACTTTAAAAAAGAAATCTGATTGTACAGATAACATTGTTAGTTTGCTTGGTGTTCATTTCCTTTTCCACAGGTTCATGGCCATACATCTTTGAAATATAAGGAACACGATTCAGATATTGGTTGATAATGAATCAGGGCTCTAGACTAACTTTTTGCACTGGGTGCACTGGTGCGCCTAACTTTTTTTCTTAGGTGCACCAGCACAAAAGTTAGGTGCACCCAAATTTTCATAAAGGCAATATTGACTAGTAAACAATTAACTAACAATCTGGTCAACATAAAGTTCTTTATTTGAAGCACAATTCTACAAGAAAGGTAACTTACAGAAAAAGTGATGGTGCTTAAAGTGCCTCACTGAGCTAATATTTAAACTTAAAAACATCAAGATAAATTAAATCTAAATTAAGTGTTTTAAGGGCATCAAACTGAACATCTCATGGCTCAATGTATTATGGACTATCCTCCATTGCAGTCACATGCCCCTCGAATGGCCAACTCCTGTAGTTTGTCCTTCTTGATCTTTGGCCTCGGCTAAACCAGCTGACCACACTCTCTCTAGCATCAACATCTTCCAGACTTGACCCCCTACACTGATTCTTATCAGATCTTCCACTGTGTGTGAATGAAGATGCTCTAGTGCAGTGCTTCTCAAACCCTCCCCTTAAACCTATTAAAAAATCCTTCAAAATATACCACAGACAACATTCTTCTAATATTGTTATGACTTTTCTAACTTCGAGAAACATTGTAGGGCTCCAGACTAGCATTTAAGGACACCAGCACCAGTGCCTTTAAGCTCTACAGAAGGTGGCATCAGCACCTGACAGTAAAGCACTCACCCTAATCACACATGTACATCTCAGAGATGTCTGCATTTACATATTCAAGAGGTATTTTTAAGTGTGTTTGCTCATCTGCAATACATCTCTAATATGTTTCCAGTAGATGTAAATATCAAATAGAGATTTATTAAATGCATGTAAAACTGCTTCTGAGACGTTTATCAGATTACACAGATGTTTCCCAGATCTTTAGCAGACGTCTTACAGATATACTTGTGCTGTCTGGGTAGTTGAGATGCAGTTCAAAATTAACTTTTATCAATGTCATTTATAATGTCTAAATATAATGTTATATATATATATATATATATATTAGGGAGTGGAAATGGCTGATAAGCCTAAAAGTACTTCTCTGCAGCCATCTAATAGTAGTAATTTAATGTATTTTTTATTTTTAAATAAGTGTTTGCTTTCCTACATTATGAAACTTTTAGTTTTATAAATAGGGCAACCTATGAAGGATGAACAAATAATGTCATCACATTAAAAATAACTTAAAAATTCGGTAATACTTAAAGTTTGAAGTGCTGGGAAAAGTTGTGTGAAGCATTTAAAAACACTTTAAGACATTAGACCATTTCTGCCACAAGTTATTCCTGTAACGTTAGTTATATTAAATCCATGGTGAATGGTGGAGAAAGATGTGTTTATTGAACAATGTTTATCCTGGTTTCCACATCAGTGGCGTTTGTTCTGATGTCTGTAGTTTTAACATAATTCTGTGGCGAATTTGAATGCTTCTCACAAGATTTGACAGAGATGTTATTGAGTCTACTTTATTCACTGTATCTCCCAGCGCTGTGTATAACGGTGTCGCGTGATCGAGAGCAGCCCATGGCTCCGGTCCGAGCAGATAAACGGTCTGTAGCCCAAACGAGTAGCGCGGATTTGTTCCGCTTTCGGTTCGTTTGTCCGATGCAGCTCTTGTAAATCGGGCATGATGAGAACGCAAAGCTGTTCATTCCATTTTTGGAACTGAGAAACAACCTTTCTTTGACTGAATGCGCATTGCGATGACGTCACAAGACGCGTCTAAGCGCAAACTCTGCGGCAATTTGGAAAATAACGGAGTTTGCTTGATTTTGCGATATATTCAGCGATCGCAGAATCCTGGAGAGACTGTCAGACGTTCACTGAACAGAGCAGATTCAGAGAAAGAGCTGCGCGCATCTCTACTACTAACCTCTCTCTCTGTCTGACAGCAGCAGCACACGCATCTTCAAACGCACACACACACACCAATACAGGAGTATCTGGACCACGGCCAATCAGAGGGGGGGTCCGCCCTTCACTATCTCTGATTGGTTTAGACCACGATATGAGACTAACGTGTCTGTTGTCGAACAGCAGAGAGACTTTCTGAGTCGCGGAGACTTTTTTTTTTTCACGAATGGCTGGGCGCACCAGTGCGACCAAAGTTTTTTTTTAGTCGCACCCTTGAGAAATTAGGTCGCATGTGCGACTAAATTGGTCGCACTCTAGAGCCCTGATGAAGTATTTATTGTCAAGCATCTGTTTAGACTCAAACATTCTTTAGTTGGACTAAATCATGCTGTAGATTTAGATCGAAAGTGTTCAGATTGTTTTATTGCCGTTCTTTATAGCTTTTGCACTTTAATCAGCTGGACGCACATTTATTTACTTTACAATTTTTTTTTGTGTATTGCTTAATTGTATTTAAATGTACGGGCCAACAAAAGTTCTGGTGATTATCATGATGGGAAAATGTGATACATAGTGCGCTTATGTAAAGACATTTATCATGTTACAAGATATTTCTATTTCAAATAAATGCTGTTCTTTTGAACGTTATATTCATCTGTGAATCCTGAAAAATAAAATGTATCACGGTTTTAAAAAATATCGGGCAGCACAGCTGTTTTCAACATTGATAATAATCAGAAATGTTTCTTGAGCAGAATATTATTATGATTTCTGAAGATCATGTGACACTGAAGACTGGAGTAATGATGCTGAAAATACAGCTGCTCATCACAGAAATAAATTACATTTTATAACACATTCTCATAGAAAACAGTTATTTGAAATTGTAATAATATTTCACATTTTTTACTCTATTTTTGATCAAATAAATGGGGCCTTGTTGAGCTGAAGAGACTTTACAATCAAACAAAAGAACCTTACTGACCCCAAATTGTAATTGTCATCATAAGTAATTGCTATTTTGTATCATTCTAGTAATGAAGTTTCTAAATGAAACCTATGGCAAAAAAAAGTCTGGTATAGTAAAATCTGCATAATTGTCAGTTATTACATCAAAAGAGAGGAAAAAAGGCACATAATGCAGACTTGTACTTTAAAACACATTCAAATAGAAAACAGCTATTTTAAATTGTATTACAGTAATATTTCACAATGTTAATGTTTTACTGCATTTTTGATCAAATAAGTGCAGCCTTTCTGAGCAGAAGAGACTCACTGACCCCAAACGTTTGAGCCGCAGTACCAAACACAGTAAAACACACATTGACTCTTGTCGTGGTTTTCTCTGTGCAGTCAAATGAAGGGCCGGAGGTCAACCGGCACACTGAGACGACTCCCGGCCGTAACGAGGTGGAGCTGAACGGACAGCCGCCCACCACACGGCCCCCGCAGGTGGTCACAGACAGCGAGGAGGACGAGGATGAGGAGCTGACTCTCAAATACGGAGCCAAGCATGTGATCATGCTGTTTATTCCCGTCACGCTGTGTATGGTGGTGGTTGTGGCCACGATCAAATCAGTCAGTTTCTACACGCAGAAGGACGGCCAGCAGCTGTGAGTAGACCAGTTTCATTGAAGTTGGGTTTCAGTTCTACCCCTCAGGGCTGCTTGACAGAGTTAGCTTGTTCATGCCTGAAATCAGCTTAATCAGCATCACGTCCTGACTTGATCACGGATGTGTTTGTTCAGGAGAAAGGCAGAAATCTTCCATGGAGTACATAATGCAAGAAATATCACAGTTTAATCACCTGGAACTGAGTGTCACTCTGAATATCAAAGCATCACTCTTACATTATAGTCATATTACATCATTATATAGTCAGGGCTCTTATGGTAAAACTAAAACAATAAAACAAAACCTTGCATATAGGGATGTCAACGACTGATTAATTGACGATATGAGATGCAATCGATTAAGCAATTTAATCATGCGGAAACCACACACGAGCAGCTGGATCTTTACTGACGTACACATTACTCTTCTAATGTGATCCAAACTGTAAAAGTACATTAAAACAGAAACAACACAAAGTTATTTTGTATTGAAGTCATTTTTTATTATATTTCCCCAGATAAATGTTTTATATCGTGCTCTGCGCTTTGACAGCGCTGTGGACATGAGCAGGACATGTATATAATTAATTCCTATGATTTATTAATTTGTGGCCACTGTCCATGTTTCATTCATTTGTTCCCTTGAAAACCCAGGATTGAACTAAAACGAGGGAAAAAAATTTGTCATAGAAACGAATTCTTAATCTTTCATTTCCCCCCGCATGATAACCACAGTAAGGGATGTGAAAACAGTGATTAATAGTGAACGACAATAAGATAAACCTGTGAAATCAGAGGGTGAGACGCTGATGATTGGGGAAAATAAACCATAATATTATTAAACGGAAATTCATGACCAACCGGCAGAACAGAACTCAAAACTGCGTATGGCTTTAAATGTATCGAACAGCATGAATGCTAACGCATGGTCACGATGTAACATTTGCCTGTTAACCCATTATTTCTCTTATAAACGAAGCTTTGTATCTCACTTGTCATACGCACATTAATATGTTTCATGTGAGCAGCAGTGTGTTTTACTGGAAGAAGTGCACAGCTCCTCGGGATCATTTTACTTTAAATGCAGATCATGTCAATTGCAAACATTGCGATTAGTTTTAAAATACAACAAGCACCATGATCTCATTTAAAGAAGCCCATTCTGTGGTCTCCGTGACGGGATATGAAGCAGCCAACAAAGTAAAATGATCCCAAAAGTAACTCAAGTAACTCTCTTCATCTACAATCCTGCTACTCGTCTTTATCTAGACTAAAACCCCTTTAGTTCGGGAGAGGAAGCTGGCGTTTGCACATCCTGTCATGTGGGTGAACGGCACTGCAATAGATGCATTTTGCAGCGTTAAGCTAACGATTAATCAATTAATTGCTTGTTCATTTAAATGTAGATCGATCATAGAAATAATCGAAAATTAATATCTTACTACTAACTGATATAAAATAAAACAAATTGTCGCTTCTTTTATTTGACCATTATTTCTCGTTTTTAATTAGTTTACCTTGAAGTACTAAAATACCTAACACTAAACAAACTAAATATAATAAATACAAATGAAATACCTACATTTAAATAAACTAAAATGAATAAATATAAATGAATAAGTGTACAAAGGACATTTAAAAAAATATATAATGAAAATGTCAAAAGTTATTACAACTTTAAAATTAAAAAAGAAAAGAAAATGGAATTCAAAAAATGAACAAAGACTGTAATAGTATATGCTGCTAAAATTAAAGTTGAGTAAAAACTAAACATCATAGAGACACCATGATGCCAACCACACACAACTGACTGCCATAATGATGCTGGAAACACCACTCTGGACCTGTTTCTAAAGAACATCATTAGAGCAGGAAACACACGTTTGGCATGATCTAAGTCATCTGTGCGTCAGGAATCCATGAGTAAGGAATGGACAGCAGTGATGCAGTGGTTTTCCTCCAGACCGTGCTAAAGCATTACTGCAGGAAGCTGTTTGCATGTGTGCTTCTCTCTTTTACTCTGTGTGATAACGTCATCAAGGTTCAAGGTTCTTTATTATTTGTCACATACACAATCATACAGGGTATAATCAGTAGTGAAATGTAGGTTGGGACAGGTCCGCTCAATGGAAAGTGCAAAAAAAAAGAATAATAATAATAAGATAGAAAATAAAATAAAAAAAACATAAGCAATAAAAACAATGAAACATAACACAAGAGAATATATATATAAATATAGGTGAGAATGAAAAAGGCAACAAATAATAAAATAAAAAGAGTAAGATGTGCAATGAGATAAAATGTGCAATACTGTGAATAGTAAATATTAATAAAAAATACGGATGTGCAAATAGGTTGTACCGGGTATGTACACATAGCAGCAGTGTGGATGATGAAGAATAATGGATGTGTTTCCAGTTTATTAAATTGAGTCCTGTGGATGTTATGATGTTATGAGACTGAGTTTAGGAGCCTGATGGCCTGAGGGAAGAAGCTCCTCCTCAGTCTCTCAGTTTTTGCCATCATGCTCCTGAAGCGCTTGCCAGATGGCAGTAAACAGAAAAGATGGTTACCAGGGTGATTTGAGTCCTTGAGGATTTTAGCAGCTCTGCTTTTGCAGCGTTTGAGGTAGATGTCCTGCAGAGAGGGGAGAGTAGACCCTGAGATGCGCTCAGCTAAGCGCACGACTCTCTGCAGAGCTTTGCAGTCCTGATTTGAGGAATTACCATACCACACTGAGATGCACTGAGTCAATACACCTTTCTATGGCCCCTGAATAGAACGTTTTCAGGATAGCTGGAGAGACCCTGAATTTTCTCAGCTGACGCAGATGGTACAGTCTTTGCCTGGCTTTCTTAACCTGAGTCTGAATGTGTGCAGGCCAAGTCAGGTCCTCGGAGATGTTTACACCGAATGGTACTTGAAGCTAATCACCCTCTCCACAGGGGTCCCACTGATCATAAGAGGAGTGTAGGGCTGCTGCTGTCTCTTCCTGACTGATCATGACCAAAACTGATCATTTTACATCAGTTCTTATTTCATTTAGTTATCTATTTCATTGTAGAATTCCTATCAGTAGTGATTCTCAATAGTTCAAATGGAAATAAATGTTTACCTATGATGAATAAATAATGTGCTATATGTTAGCATAATAGTAATGAGAAGGAGTTCTCTGTTTTGTTTGGTTTTTCTCCACTCATTTCAGTAAAAATAAATATACTCGTCAACATTTGAAGTGCATCAAAATCTTTCATCAACGTTAACCTAAAGCTAAAAATGTGTTCTTAGGACAGCTTTGAACTTTTTGATCCATTTCAAATGTTGACTACTGTAGCTGTGGTGTGAAATGTTATTATTATTTATTATTAGTGTTGTCAAAGAGTAATCGCATCCAAAATAAAAGTTTTTGTTTACACAATATATGTGTGTGTTTACTGTGCATATTTATTATGTATATATAAATACATTCACATTGAAATTATTTCCATGTATTACCATGTATATATTTATATTGATATTATATATAAATATTTTGAATGTATGAACATAACATATTTTATTGAATATATACATGCATATATGTGTATTTATATAAATATACACAGTACACACACATATATTGTGTAAAGAAAAACTTTTTTTTATTTTGAATGCGATTAATCGGTTGAAAACAATATTATTATTGTCAACTAAACCCCAAACCATTTTCATAACATCATTTCTGCTATCTGCCAAGGCAACATTTCTCTCTTTTGTGTAGTAAAAGTTGTACTTAAATAAATAAATCAAAATAGCAAAAACACAATACAACAAAATTAATAAAACGAGTAAGTAAAATGAAAATATGAAAATAAAATCTCATTCAAAATCTGTAATAGTATATTAATGGTACTAAAATAAGTAAATATAATTGTGAATGTATTGTAAGAGTTTGAGTTGTTTTTCATGTTGAAAGAGCAGTATTACGTCTTCATTTGAGCTGTTTTGGTTTCTGTTGAGATATAATGACGTGCCTCTCTCGGCAGGATCTACACTCCGTTCCGTGAGGACACCGATACGGTGGGTCAGCGCGCGCTCAACTCCGTGCTCAACGCCACCATCATGATCAGTGTGATTGTGGTCATGACCCTGGTGCTGGTGGTGCTCTACAAGTACAGATGCTACAAGGTCTGTTCACTCCTCTGTCTGTGGGACGCTCACGGGCTCTTCTTGACCCACGCTGCATGTTCATGATGTATGTTTTGTTTGGCTGGTTGTTTCGCAGGTGATTCAAGGCTGGCTGTTCTTCTCCAACCTTCTCCTCCTCTTCTTTTTCTCCTTCATTTATTTGGGGTGAGTTCTGTTTTTTGTTCTAGTGTTGCTGCTTTTGGGCTGTAAATAATGGGTTATAAAGGGATAGTACTATTATTAAAGACCCTGTGAAACAGCAGTTTTCTGAACTTACTTTAATACCATTGACATACTTTTATAGTTTTTATTTTAGTATTCTTTTAAGGTTTAAGTAATTTTGTTGTGCATTTTCATCATTTTATATTATTTTATTTTTCTACTTTATAATGTATTGTACACATTTTAGTACATCAAGTAAAACTTAATGAAAATGGAAAACTATTTTGTTTTTGACTTACATTTTTTTTTCGTAATGTTTGTTTTATTTGATGCAATGAAAAACTCTCTTTTTCAATTGATTCTTATGAAGATTCATTTTTAATGACATGAGACCAGAAAACCTTTTTTTTGTGAATTATAATAACCCTCAGTCCGTGTTGATGTATTTCGGGTAGAAACGGGTATTTGCGCTGAAAAGAGCATTTGATTGGAGTTTGAATTATTAATAATCAAGGAGTAAAATGCAGTATAAACACCGTTAACAAAAATCTAGTTTTATCTGATGATCGTGCCTGATGTTATGTTATAAAAGCATTGCTTCTGATGACAACTGCACACGTGTTTCTTTAACGCAGGGAAGTGTTCAAGACGTACAACGTGGCCATGGACTACTTCACGTTAGCGTTGATCATCTGGAACTTCGGTGTGGTGGGAATGATCTGTATCCACTGGAAGGGTCCTCTGCGGCTCCAGCAGGCCTATCTGATCATGATCAGCGCTCTCATGGCCCTGGTCTTCATCAAGTACCTGCCGGAGTGGACCGCCTGGCTCATCCTCGCTGCTATATCTGTCTACGGTCAGTCACTAAAGATGAGTTTATTAGGATCATCTGGGTTGTTTATAGAGATACTGTAAAGTACGATAGGACTACAAATGGTCTCAAGGCTAAACTGCTAATAATTACTGCTTTAATTGCTCTTCTGTAGATCTGTTGGCCGTGTTGTGCCCGAAAGGACCTCTGCGGATCCTCGTGGAAACGGCTCAAGAGAGGAATGAACCTATCTTCCCTGCTCTCATCTACTCCTGTAAGAAAAACCTCTCAGCACTTCTGTCCTCTCAGCCTGGGGAGCATTGAATTCAGGGTTTTAGTTGAATGTTTGGTTGTTATCATCACATTTACATGTGCGCCCATTTGATTCGTCAGCAACCATGGTGTGGCTGTTTAATATGGCGGACAGCGCTGAGACCAGCAGTAATTCCAGCCATCCAGTTCCTCAGGAGGAGAACCAGGGTGAGTGTTTGCGAGAGCCCCGAATCACACTGCATGTAATAATGTGCGTCTTCACAGGCACTTTACTGAAGAAATGTTCATTTCAGATCTGTCTAAAAAATGCTTCATTGGTTAGATAAAACATTGACCAGTAATATCTACGCTACCTTTCAAAAGTTTAGGATCAGTTTAATGTTTTGAAAGAACTCTTCTGCTCGCCAAGGCTGCATTTATTTGATAAAACATTTGTGGCCGACCAATATATTACCAAGGCTGATATATTAGCCGATATCTGGCATTTTTCAAATATCGCATCGACCGATAAGTTTTTCTGTTTGGCCAATGCGTTCGAGGTAGGACTTTTATTTTGACGGCGCTGAGAACGGCAGCGCCTGAGCACACTGCGCTCACATTCTCCCTCTAGTTCACTGACATCGTTAACAGTTCTATCTGTACGGAGAGAAGTCTGTCTAATAATTAAGGCTGACTGGATACCACTTATACATAACCGATATGATCCAATACCTAAAAATCTGAGTATCTGCCGATACCGATATCGATCTGATACCAGCACAGTTTTTTTTTAATCAGTGTAGAATTTCTATATCTCAGTGTGTGTTGACCTGCTCATCACTCTTTTATGTTTTACACACAATCTACTAAATATAGACAACTTTACTGTAAAGAAAAACAACAAATGAATGGATATGTAATTATAATCTATGACAAAAACACTGATAAACTAGGTTAGTGGATAATTCAGTAGTAAAAGTTACTGTAGAAAAATCATGAGTGCACAATAATTTTATCAAATCTAAAATTAGTGGGAAAAAAAGTATTGGGGAACAAAGAAAAGTGAATAAGTGTAGGACTAAATCTGGTAAAAATAAATATATATATTGCTCTTTGTGTTGTTGTAAAATACATTCATGGAAAACAAAGTTATATATTTATATAGAAATATATATGCTGTAAAATGTAAATAAATTTCTTTTAAACGTACTGCACAGTAATGAGGCATCACCATATAACAGATGAGACGAACAAGAAAGGCTATTAATAATCTTTCATTGCGCAAAAATATAATACGAAAGGCTCCAATACAGAGCGGCATTAAGCACTTATGCACATCCCGTGTGCAGAATGATGCGCTTGAAGCAACACTGAGACACAGCGCTCCAGAGCCGCACAGAGAAGTTCAAAGCACAAGGAAAGAGATATTAATGTGCAGAGTATTAAATCTGTGCGACAGTTTATTGAGCCTTTTCTTTTAACCGTTTTAAATGTCAGTTACTGTGCTTGTGAAGAACCCTTCATAGTGCTCTCTACAACAGTGTTGTGATCTAACAGACACCTGGTAGAAAGTAACACGATTTACAAACAGCACGAGACTGCAGCTAGATAAAATCCTTTTATGCAAAAGCATTGAACTGTATTTACAGATCAAGTATAATAGGAACAGTGGAGAGTTTATCGTCTTGACTCTAGTAACTTGACTCTACACAGTTTGAACGCTGGCAGAGGATTTGAACGCTGCTGGAGGATGACAAACAGCTGCACGTCAATTTGAGAATTAAATTTACGTCAATCAAGTAAATTCCATCTATACCTAACACATTAAATTATGAAACTGGTTCAGAACACTTGAAATATAGTGCACGGAAACTTGATCATGTTTTATAATGTGTTTGTGGCTTCTGTGGGGCTTAACAATAACACAATATTAGCTATGCAGGATATTGAATTTGGATCGGTCTCGTCAGACCGATACCCCGATCCAGCAGAAAAGGCCAGAATCGAAGCGATACCGATCCTGAATATCGGATCGGCGCACCGCTACTAATAATCAGATAGAACTGTTAAACTAAGGAATTAAATGTATACAAAAAGTATCATAACGATTGCTTTTCTATTATTAGTATCAGAAAGTCAAACATTATTATACTTTCTCTTTTGTCTTCAGCACATGCGCATGTATATCTTTGAATGACTAATGAACGTTTATTTTCACAAACATTGCAAACTTGGTGGAATCTAGTTGTAAAGTGTGCATGTGTGTCCTGCATGATCGCGTGGTCTGCGTGACACTCGATCTGTGTGAATTGAATGTGGACCGGAGGAAACGCGCGATCAACAAACTTTAAACTCATGATTTCAAATGATGCTGTGCTTTATGCATTTGCTCAGTGTCATATTCATGTCATCTTCACTGTGTGCTGTATGTAAAACGACTGTTACCGTGGCTTTATTTGATCAATATGATTCCCAATGCACACAAACATCCCAGAATACTGAGTGCCCTGTTAGCTACAGTGTTTACTTCCTTTTAATTATATTTGTATTAAATTATTTATTTAGTTGTGACAAATTATTTGTCTATAGTATATTTATTTTACACATTTACTTTTAATCCATTTTCAAATGATTTTACATTTCTTAAATATAAATACAATTATATCGGCCATCGGCTACCCTGCTTTCCAAGATATCGGCATCGGCTGTAAAAAAAATATATCGGTCGGCCACTATAAAAAATAAATTAAAAAAAAACAGTGAAATGGCGATTGTATTATTTCAATTTAAAATAACTTTTTTTCTGTGTGAATATAGTGTAAACTGTCATTTATTCCTGGTGACAAAGCTGTATTTTCAGCATCATTACTCCAGTCTTACATGTCACATGATCTTCAGAAATCATAATAATATGCAGATTTGCTGCTCAACATTTATTTTTTGATAATTACCACCCAATTATAAATGATTTGCCACTCTTTTAAAATGGTCAGTGTCGATGTTGTTCTGTTTGGTTGATGTGTTTGACTGATGTGATGTGTCGGAAACAAAACTTTCATTTTGAAATGTCTTTTATTTTAATAATAATGAATTATTAGACAAAACTATTAAAGATTAGTGGCATATAAAAAAGCATTATAGCGTTTGCTTTTCTATTACTATAAATAGACCAGTATGTGTTATGATACCTTTTACTCTATCGTAAGCAGATATGCTTTTATATCATTTCATTTCATGAACCTTGCAATCTTTGTACTAATCTAGCTGTGAGAGCTCTTGAAGTGTGCACCTGGAGCCATTTGCGTTTGTAGTTGAGATTTATCTGGGAATAATATTCTGAGATTTCATAAAGTTGCTGTCTAAGTATAAATCTTTTTCTTTCTTATATTGTTACAAAAATAATTGAATTGAAAAAATAAGTAATTCATTAAATGTTATGCATGTTATCTTCATTGTCATCGGGCATATAAAAACAGTACCTCTAGTTATTCCCACTATAAATGCGGATCATGTGAGCAGCACTGACTGTATCTGCCTCTTTGTGTTGCTGCTCATTTGATAAACTCTGCTTTTCTCAGACGGCTGTAAATCGCTGTTCCTCATTGAGTCTGTCTCCTGTAGTTGCTGTGGCACCCACGGCTCAGCCGGAGGATGATGGCGGTTTCTCACTTACGTGGGTCAATCAGCAGCAGCATCAGCTCGGTCCCATGCAGTCCACTGAGGACAGCAGACGAGAGATCCAAGAGATGCCCTCTGAACGCCCGCCACCTGTGGAAGATGACGAAGAGCGTGAGTATCTGCAGTGCTCATCCGGTTCTGTCCTCCATTCCATTGAGCAGCACCTCTCAAGGCCTCTGTGTCTCTGAAGTCCGTGTCACATGATCAGACCACATGTGGTCCGTTCAAGATACATGCGGCAATGAGGTCCAATTAGTTTCACTCAAACCACATGAGGATGCAGTTCCGTAGAATGGGCCACAGTGGTCAGCTAGTTGTCCCTTTCATTGTTTAACAGAATATTAATCAATAAATAATGAAATAATTAAGTGTTTAAATTATTTGTGACCCTGGAGCACAAAAGCAGTGTTATGTCTCTGGGGTATATTTGAAGCAATAGCCAACAATACATTGTATGGGTCAAAATTATACATTTTTATTTTATGCCAAACATCATTAGTATATTAAGTAAAGATCATATAATATTCCATGAAGATATTTTGTATATTTCCTACCGTAGATATATCAAAACTTAATTTTTGATTAGTGATATGCATTACTAAGAACTTCGTTTGGACAACTTTAAAGATGATTTTCTCAATATTTAGATTTTTTTTTTATTCAGATTCTAGATTTTCAAATAGTTGTATCTCAGCCAAATATTGTCCTAACAAACCATACATCAATGTGATTATGTATTCAGCGTGCAGATGATGTATATCTCAGTTTACAAGTTTTTAACACTTATGACTGGTTTTGTGGTCCAGGGTCACATATTGGCTATGGTTGCTGTTTAATGCAAACGAAGCCCTCACTTCATGTTGTAGCTCCATTAAGCAGGATTCCGTGCACATGCTGATGTTTGTGTGTGTTTTTCAGGGGGTGTGAAGCTGGGTTTGGGAGATTTCATCTTCTACAGTATGCTGGTGGGTAAAGCATCGGTCAGCGGTGACTGGAACACGACGCTAGCCTGCTTTGTGGCCATTCTCATCGTAAGTATCCTAAAGAAATAAACACAACTCGCTGAGTCAGGCAGAATTCAGGTATTATTCTCCAGGCATGTATGAAGGATCCGAAAGGTGTTGGGATACTTGAGCCAAATCCATTGTTTTCTCAATTTTGTGATTTTGATATTTTACTTCTAGATTTTTGACTTCTTTCAGTCTAATGGAAAGAAAACATCCAAAATACACATCTAAGTGTTTTTTTTAATACACTTGACCTATTTGCATCTGTAGATTTAAGTTAAGATACAAATACATAAAAGTTTTTTCTGAAACCATTTTATTCTGAAACAAATATTTGCTTGTTGACAGTATTTTTAGATTTAAGAGATCCTTTCAAAATCCCCTCTGTAAAAACCTCTAATATATCAACAACAAATGGCCGTAATGGAAATATCTGAAGACTCTTATGAAAATGAATGTTAAAAATAAAAATTTGACATGAAAACATGATTAGATGTTAGATTATGATTACGATGCAGCAATGTTAAAAAAAGACTAGCTGCTTGAGGTGAAGCTGACTGTTTGCCAATAAACTGAAACCTGTTCTATGACACTTCCAATGATATTAATCAGATAACTTAGATACATAACATAGACGTAACATTACAACTTGTATCTGCACAAAAGGATGCATATGCCAGTGAACTAAGTTATGCGCTATAGCGATGAAGTTCGCAACATGCTTATGTCATTAATGTTTATGGCAGATTTGTGCTATATTTTCATCTACATTATCAGATTCCTAAATCAATAATCAATAATTATTAGATTCCTAAAATCGCCTGCGTGTTTTCGAAGCCATATGAAGTACGGAAACAAATTTAATTGAAGTATGCATACTGTTGAACAAATATGACAAACATTTTGGGGGGATTTAAAAAAAAAAACATCTAAAATCATTATGACCATCTCAAATAAGTCAATATCAGGCATTGCATTTGAGCATGACACTACTGGTAATATGCAGTGCATTCAGCATGTAAATAAATGTTAATATCCCAGCGCATCCTATATTAGATGAATCATATATCAATATGTATGTAGCTAACCCAGACATCACTAAGTGACTTCAAAGCCAAGCTTCTCTCTCTTCTCACGTCTATACTTTAAACGCTTGCATGCTAAACAATCAGAGTTCAGGGTGCCACCCAAAGTGCTGCTATAACCAATCAGTTTTTATTCCCCCCACGATCATCGTTTTCATGATCGATCATCGCTGTTGCACATCCCTAATACGACCCTGGACCACAAAACCAGTCTTAAGTCGCTGGGCAGGGTTCCCACGCTTCTTGAAAGTACTTGAATTTCACACATATGGATTCAAGGCCTGGAAAGTACTTGAAGACAAACATAGATCCTTGAAAGTGCTTGAATTAAAATTGAAATCAATTTAGTTTATGGTGCTATTTCAAAAGCGGTCCTATATGTGCTGTCAAAGACCGAACGAAACAGCACTAAGGATTGGGGTGGAGATGAGCTAGCGTGAAAATAAATGAGTGTGTGTTGATGCGCAGCTGCACAGGACAGATTTCTTACGCCCGCTCCCGCTGAGTTTCTGACCATTACCGCCCACTTGTGTGTGTCCCGCTCCCGCAAACATTCTAATATTGTATATCGTTTTCACACTATCAATATGTGGGGTATTTGAATGAACGCTCGCGGTTCACTTTGGATTTCATGTTCAAGCTCACTCTATGTAAAGTGTGCACATCTTACAGTGCGTGAATAATTATTAGGCACATTGATATTCTGATTATATTTTTAATATCTTAATAACTACTATTAATTTATGATTTAATCATTTATTAGTAATATATAATTGTTCATGAAGGCTGGAAGTGAAAAACTCCTTATTCAGGTGTGCAGAATTATTAGGCACGTTTTCTTTTACAGATTAAATGAGCCAAAAAAGATATTTAACTGAAAAGTCAAAAATTATTAAAACCTTGTGAGAAATATTACAAACTAATGCAGTACAGAAATTGCAAAATTAAGGCATTACCATTGGTCAGCAAAATGCTCACTGGGTCAGCGGGGTAAGAAAAAAAAACGGTGAAGAAAAGACCCATGTTAACTGCAAAATTATTCAGATTTAATGTGAAGAATTATGTGTTAAACCATCAGGAACCATTTAGACTCCAGCGCCACCATTTGCCAGAACCGTAACCTTCCTCTAGTCTCCAGAATTACAAGATGCCAGGTTCTCCGAGACTTTTAATGGGTAAAAATGACCCTCACTTAATAAGAATAACATGCTGAAGTGTTGTGAAGTGAAGACTAATGTTTTTATAGGTTCCACTGTTTGACTAATTTATCTTCCAGAATCTAGCAGTCATTTTAGGAGCTCATTTTATTCAATCTCTGCAAGACAGACTTTTCAAGATAGAAGATGGACTAAACATGAACTCTCAAAACTGACAGCGACATGGAGCTAAGGAGAAAAATCTGAAAAACAGCTTAGTGACAAGCATTTACAGTTTATAAGCAAATACAAAGTCCTAATTTTATATCTTTATATTATTTTGCAGATTTGCACAGGTTTAAAATGTGTTTTTTTTTTTAGATATTGAAGTTTTGAGCAGCTGCATTCCTCTAGGTCAAAGATGAAAAATGGGATTTACAATAATAAGTGGTTTACAAAATAATTTTGACATGACTTTATTTATTAATGATTGAGAGAATGTGCAAATGTTTTATGTTAACAGATTTTACAGTGTTATTACAACATTTAACCACTTTTTATTAATTCACAAATTTAGAAATTCTTCACAAATATAATTCCTGTACAAGAACTACAGCAAAAAAAAAACAGTTTTATGCATATTTTATCGATATTTTAGAAATTGTATTTGATTATTACCAGTATTGACTTCAATAGATTTAATAAAATTACTTTTAAATGAAATTTGAACACGGCTCAAAACGGTCTAAATGTATGAAACCTACACATTCAACACATTACTCCTTTGAAATGCTGAATGTACAGGTTAAGTGTAAGTGTACTGTAAGGTCTTTCATGACACTACATATGCTGGCGTGTGAATTTGATGGTGCTTGAAAGTCCTTGAATCTGGTGTTCATGAAAGAGTGGGAACCCTGGCTGGGGGACATTTGTAGCAATAGCCAACAATACATCGTATGGGTCAAAATGATAAATTTTTCTTTTATGCCAAAAATCATTAGGACATTAAGTAAAGATCAAGTTTCATTTCCTACCGTAAATATATCAAAACTTAATTTTTGATTAGTAATATGCAGTGCTAAGGACTTCGTTTGGACAACTGTAAAGGCCATTTTCTCAATATTCAGATTTTTTTTGCACCCTCAGATTCTCAAATAGTTGTATCTGAGCCAAATTTCATGCTGTCCTAACAAACCATACATCAAAGGAAAGCTTTTTTATTCAGCTTTCATATGTATACATCGCAATTGAACAAATATTGACCCTTATGACTGGTTTTGTGGCCCAGGGTCTCACATAGTGTCTGGCTTAAAGTCACCATCAACCAGAGGTGGAAAGAGTACAAAAATATTCTACTCAAGTAAAAGTACCATTACATTACTGAAATTTTACTTAAGTACAAGTAAAAGTACCAGTTTAAAAATATACTCAAGTAAAAGTAAAAAGTAGCTCATTTAAAATTTACTCAGAGTAAAAATTACTTAGTTACATTTTAACAATGGGAGGGAGGAAAAAATGGGATCGACCAAAGGTGTCAAACTCAGTACCTGGAGGGCCACAGCCCTACACAGTGTAGATATTACCCTAATTAAACACATCTGATATAGCTAAACTAATCATTTAGGCTTATTTGAAAACTACATGGTGTGTGTGTTGGAGCAGGGTTGGAGCTAAACTCTTTAGGGCTGTGGCCCTCCAGTAACACCCTCCAGAGTTTGACACACCTGGGATATGGGCCTATAAATCTCAAACTAGGTGTTTTTAATTCAAGGAATCAGTTATTTAGAATAATAACACATTTAGGCTGTTACCAGGGAAATTAAATCAGTATCAACAAAATTAATCTTTGCAATGCAGAGGAAACGCAGAAGCTTCATCTGAAGAGGCGTAGATGTATTACACACTGACATGAATGCATTTAGCCTGCAGTTACAAATGCAGAAATAATGTTTTGATAAATAATATATAAAATGTGACCCTGAACCACAAAACCATAAGGGTCCATTTTCCTAAATTGCGATTTATACATCATCTGAAAGCTGAATAAATCATATTTCCATTGATGTATTGTTTGTTATGAAAGGACAATATTTTAAAATCTGGAATCTGAGGGTGCAAACAATCCAAATATTGAGAAAATCTCCTTTAAAGTTGTTCAAATTAAGCTCTTAGTTTTGATATATTTACAGTAGGAAATTTACAAAATATATTAATGGAACATGATCTTTACTTAATATGCTAATGATTTTTGGCATAAAAGAAAAATTTATAATTTTGACCCATACAATGTATTGTTGGCTATTTCTACAAATATACCCCAGCGACTTAAGACTGGTTTTGTGCTCCATGCCAGGGTCACAAATGTTAAATAGTCATTAGAAATACAAAAATCTAAAGATACTTTAAATGTTAAATTAGAACCACCAGTAGGTGTCAGTAAGTCACTGATAAGTGAGTCATTGCGATTGAACGGAATCATTTAAACGGTTAATTCATTCAGAACAAAACACGTCATTGCTCAGAGTCAGAGACGCAAAACTGTGTATGGTGGCTGTGTTTGGAATTATTTTTGTTGTCGAAATAGAGCAAAAACAGGCAATATACACCATATACCACCACTAAAACGTCTCTTAATTAACTTATTGTTATTTGAACTGTGTAAAAAGAAAAACTACAGGCCTATGTAATCATGGTGATTTTTTGAGAAAAACGGCATTCTTCATGTGATGTTGACATACTATATTAAATTATATAAATATATACATTTTCTGCTTCATTCTAAACGCATTTTAACAGACTGAATCACGCAGTGAAAGAAAGCAGTCCAGATGCACGCGGATTACTCTATCTAACGTTATTAGATTTCACGGCACACTGTTTAGAGTGTTTTATTCGTTTTTTGGCAAAATACTGATAATGCCAAATCGCACATCGTTAAAACAACAATTATTATATTATCGCAGATGATATCGCACATCCCTGCACCACTGTCTTTTTGGCTCATTTGTGCAAAACCTTTAAGCTTAATTTTAACCACCAGTGCAACGATGTAAGTATTTACCTTACGTTACCTCTACATGCTTGCGAAGGGCGATGTCGAGATGTTATAAGCTGCTAGTTCGGTCTCCCGAGGCAAACACAGCTTACACTTCATAATAGAGCATGAATATATGGCCAGGGGTTCACTTCATTTCCTTCGAGTTCAACTTCAGCAGAGTACGACGGGGTCTGGTTTTCAGCTGGGTCTGCACCATTAACGCCTGTCTTGTCCGTCTGCATCTTTCTTGTGATTTTAGCGCCAGTTTCTTCTTCTGCCCATTATTTGCTGCAGTTGTTTCCACGGAGCGATTTTTTTTTACTCAGTAACGAATGTGTTTTAAAATGTAGCGAAGTACAATACTTCACACAAAATATACTTAAGTAAAAGTAAAATTACAGATTAAAAAAATTACTTAAAAAAGTACAAGTACACAAAAAAGCTACTCAATTACAGTAACGCGAGTAAATGTAATTCGTTACTTTCCACCTCTGCCATCAACCCATTTAAATGTGAAACAGGATGTTCAGTGAGCGAAGCGACTTGCTCTTATTCATCAGAATGGATTGTGTAAAGTGGTGACGTCATCTGAAAAACTCAAGCATTTTCAGAAGTGGAGCTCCTTCTTATATTTTGATGAAAGATTATGAACAAACTTTTTGATGAATCGTTCCTAATTTGATGTCTATCTAAGCAAGTGTCATCTCCAAACGATTCATCTCATTCTCAATACAAAATGACCTGTTCACTCGTATTACGTGTTTTGTCAGCATTCACAATAGTCTGATATTTCTTTCTCCTCAGGGTTTATGTCTAACTCTGCTCCTTCTGGCCATCTTCAAAAAGGCCCTTCCAGCTCTCCCCATCTCCATAACCTTCGGCCTGGTCTTTTACTTTGCCACCGGTAACCTTGTGCGGCCGTTCATGGATCAGCTGGCTGTTCATCAGTTCTACATTTAGCACGGAGGAGAGGTCACTCCTCACGCACCTCACTTTACAGCTAATTCCCAGAATCCTCTTGCAGGGGACGTGAACCCTGCAGACTAGCACACCTTTCCTCTTCCCCTGGACACATGACTGGATTGGCTGTTTTTGGCATTGAATGACTCTATTAATTACAGTCACTCATCTGATCCTGATATTGGCTTTGGTAACATCTTCAGGTGGTATGCTGAACATTTGTGTGTTTGGAGAAAACACAGACCATCTTACACGCAAGAATGGATGAAAGTGATTGACTTTATCACTTCATTCAAACTTTGATGAACTCTGGTGTATGGAATGGGACCAGAGCTTGCTTTGTCCACCAGATCTTGGATTCACTTTCTAGGCATTACATTAATCCCAGCTCTGCTATAGTGAGAATTAACCCAAAGCTCTCTGAATGATATCGCCAAACGAACAGCGGTAGGTACTGATCACTTTTGTTGGTCTTCTGAGAGTGCTTCGAGTTTTGTTCTGGGCTACTTTAGCATTAAATCAAGTGCTGATCCAAGCTACTGTTTCACGCTCCTGAAAAGCGTGAGCATCATGTTGGAATGTATAAACTTTCTCTTTAATTTCCTATGTGTTTGGACAAGATGTCAGGAGACTGTGTAAGAATTGTGTATTTGTTAGTTATTTTTTGTTGTTTTTTTTTGTTTCTCTTTTTTATTTACCAGCAAAATGGTTGATTGAATGTCTTTTACTTTCATATTATCCACACCTTTTGTCATTTTGTCATTCATGCTAATGTTTTGTAACTAAATTGAAATATTCACAAATAAAGGGGTTGCTCATTTGAGCAAATTTCAGTCTCCATCAAATAATTTTCAGTTTAAATATCTTTTTTTTCCAGCCATGAGTACACCTGGTATTCACAATCATCTCATTGATCTAATCATATGAAGATACTCTTATGTAAATGGGCTCCAAACTGTTTTATGATCAGGGTTGCCAGGTCTGTTTAACAGAACCAGAAATTAAGAATGGCAAATAAGTTAACCTTCAGGTGGACTGGCCAACACTGTTCTCAAGGAACAGTCAAGTCTCATTACTTCAATGGGGTTCATTGTCTTGACCTATTGTTCTGTCTTGCTAATGTTAAAGGGCCTGAAAATGGTGGGAACATTTTAGAAATTCCACTTTATTGCAGGACGGTCGCCCCGCGTCCAAGTCCCTGACACTTTAGAAATGGCATGTTGCCTGAATCTCTAGAGGTAGCTGCAGTTTCCATGGGGACTGCTTGGCACGGCATGCTGGGATGGCCGTGGCTTTCTTTTGTGAACCTTGGTGATTAGCATCAAGCTGAGCCTTCACATTCCACCTCAGCGTCTCACCTGAAGTCTGCAATGATCTTATGCCACTGGTGATATCAACGGATTTCCACTAAATCACAACATGCACTGGCACATCAGTATTGCTCAGGCAGTTTTTAAAGCTCTAGGACATGGCACGTAAAACAACAAAAACTGAAGATTTGCTTTGAATGAAGGACAGGACAGCTCTTCAACTCTGGTCCTGGAGGGACAGTGTCTTGCAGACTTTAGTACCAATCCCATTTGACCCACCAGTCTGTAATTTGCAAGTATTTCTCAACACTTTGGCTGTGGTTGGATTTAGCCAATCTGTGGGATTTGGCAACGGGGGGGTGGAGTTGAAACCGAGACTTGCATTTAGACACTTTCTGCTTCCCATAGTTATGCTTATGTTGTGTACCTTTATCACAGATGAGGTGGATTAGATTCAATATTTCTCAAATAAGCACACATTTCAGACATTTTTGTGTAGCAACAGGAACAGTTTTCCTACCGTTCTTCATATACTGCTTAATCCAGAGCCTGTGTACAAGAATAAAGTTCAACACAAGCCTATACTTTTTAAATACAAGTAGTTTCTATATTTTGTGTATTAGTTTTTTGATAAACTTGTAATATAACAGGCTTACTTGAAATAATTAGTACTATTATAAAATCAGATTTCGTGAGCATTAGTAGAACTGCTCAGAATAAAAACGAAACACATGATCATGTCATTGGTGATTCCGGCCAATCCTGTGCAAAATGAGCTGGCTGACTGCTCTCGAATCACTCTCGCAGTATTGTGATGGCATACACCAGGGGTTTTCAAACCTGTCCTGGAGGACCCCCTGCCCTGCACATTCTGTATGTCGCCCTCATCTATCACACCTGATTTAACTCATCAGCTCGTTAGTAGAGACTGCAAGAACTAAATTGTGTGTCTGATTAGGGAAACTAAATGTGCAGGGCAGAGGGTCCTCAGGACAGGTTTGAAAACCACTGGCATTCACCACAGTGACGTGATGTTGGACAAATTCAAGTCGGGTATAATTTCTAAACAGCATGCACTGCTTCAAAGCAGATGGCAGTCGGTCAAATGAAGTCAAACACAGCTCCATATTAGCTTGTTCCAGTATGTTTTGTTGGGGTTGTTCGAGTAACGGGTGTTTGTTGTCAACAGTTCAGAAGACGTTAAATACAGTGCACGGATGTATAAAGGCCTGCTGTAGCAAATCAATGCGTTTTTGTAATCTAAATATCCATATTTCAAACATAACACTTTTTTTCACACTTCCACTGACTGGAACGAGGAAGATGTTCAGGCAAATGGCATAGGATGTATGCGTTATGCGCGCCTCTGAGAAATGAAGGAGCAAAGGAAACACATTTTCTTTAAATTAGCAAAGGAAAACCTGACTCCTCTTGGCTTATATTGAAATCCTCTGACATTTTTCTTTAAAAATCCAAATTTTGTGCTTTTAATTTGTATCCGGCGGTTTGTTTTGTTCTCTCTTCGCGCTCGTCACTAATCACGCAACACCTATGTCATCCGCCAGAACGACTTCCACTTTTGACACTTAGATGAAGTGACAGAGAAGTATTATGTATGAAATATGGATATTTATCTTACAAAAATGCATGGATTCGCTACAGGAGACCTTTATTCACCCCCTGGAGCCGTGTGAGGGACGTTTTACTACGGATGCGTGCACTTTTTCACATCTTTTGAACTGTTGATAACTAACACCCGCTTACCTCCATTGAAAGGCTTGGTGGGGCCAGGACATTTTTTTATATAACTCTGATTGGATTAGTCTGAAATAAGAAAGTCACATACACCTAGGATGCTTCGAGTGCGAGTAAAACACAGGCTAATTTAAATTTTTTGGTGAACGAACCCTTTAAGGATTGGGATTGGACACCCCTGCTACAGGTCAAACAGTAGAGCAAGGTTGGGAAACTTCATTCATGGAGGACTGCTGTTCAATCTTCAATCTGTCAATCTTGAAAACTTGGATTGTTCAGGTGTGTTTGATTAGAGATGTAGCTAAACTGTCCAAGAGTGGACCTCAAGAACCAGTGTTTCACGTCCCTGCAGTAGAGAACAATTGTAGCAGCGAAACGGTTGTGGGCTTGATTCCAAAAAAAGATGTACGGTATGCCTTGAATGTAGTGTAAAATGTTGCCGGCAAATTAAATGAGAGGGCAAAACATCACGGAGATTGGGAGTGGACTCTTTTGAGCTGGATTAGTAAAATAACCACCCAGAATACCTTATGTCGAGTTGGGTTCAATTCGGTTTGGTCTTTAAAACTTATTTGTGGCAATGTGAGGACACAGAGCTACATTTGGTCACTCCTACTCCTGATAGTCTGTTTTCCCTAGGTCCATTCGATTCCCGGTACGGTATTAAGCTGGCTTACTTGAGGCCATACAAGGCTGTAAATGCTCTAATCTCTGGAGGTTAGTCTTGAGCATCTAGACCACTGAGACTACAGGAGCTGTGGCTAAGGATAGCTCCTCTAAGGGGATTACTGGAAGTGTGAGGGAGTGTCCTATGACACGCAAGACAAGCCAGGGCTCAAGGATTAGGCCATTAGTGATTAGTTGAGTCACACCACAGGCACTAAGGACACAGCCACTCTCGCCACTCTGCAACCCAGACCTACAACTTCCACTAGAAACCATGTCAAAGGAAAAACTGGAAGGCCTGGTGAAGCGCATGGAGATGACCCTCGGGGAGATGGAGCAGCTGAAGCTGCACTGTGGCCGGCAGAGCGAGGAGCTGAGCCAGCTGGTGGTGGAGCTCCGCAGGGAGAACCAGGAGCTTACTGAGAAGTACAACCAGCTGGCCCAGGACATGAAGGAGGCTAAAGAAATCATCGAGCAGTTGCAGGACACCAAGTACGCTTTTGACGCAAAGGAGAGGCAAGCCCAGAAGCTCAGCCGACAACTCTGAAAAGACCTCAAACGGACTGACGACCCAATGTTTATTAGGTGCATGTTGGGAATATTTTTGATTACAGAGACTTGTTACAAAGGAGTGAAGGAAACTACATGGACTTGGAAACGTATTTAATAAGTACACACTGTTGTGTTTTAGGTCCAGGAGTGAACCAATGTAAAATATGCCAATGCTGATGTTGATTTAAATGTATCTTCACCCCTTAAATGTTTGGTTTCTGTGTAATGGAACAATGGCAATTTTGGTAATTTTTCTGAAAATCCTAGATTATGGTTAAAGAAGATACAAAACTATGATACTAGAATCATTAAGCCGCTAGTATTTAAAATATGAGGTAGTTATGAAACTGTGGAAATGACAAAGCATTGTGTGAAGTGAACCCCTGTCATTTAACAAAGTAAAATCACACTCTGGTTGATTAATGCCTAAACACATGATTGACCTACAGAGGAATATCTTACCAAATATGAAATGGCTGAATCCTGCTGGCGGCTCTACATGTGAGTCAGTAGTTTTAAAGCAATACACCATGGTTCGGTTATATCGCGCAAACATGGGTTTTGGTGCCCTTTATAGTTACAAAGTTTATATCCAAATGTATCCTTTTCCAGTTAATGGGTTTAGAAAGATGACTATATCAAGCTTTGCCATCTGCATGGATTTTCAAAATGCCTTTGAATGATGACTTCACCTTGATTTATGGTTCCCCATCGTATACTCTCAATATTACACAAACTAATCACTCCTTGTGCATTAGAGGCTTCTCTAGTGCATTGTTGGTCCCTGTCACAATATGCAAAGGTTTAGGGGGGAAAGAGGTATGCTGTTAGTCCATCTAAACCTGATAAAACAGTAAGGGACCTGTTCCCAGTCCCTACATCCTTTAAAGTCAAGGAAACTATCCAATCCACTATTAGTGGTAGTGTCTTTAGCGCAGTCCACTATTGTTGCAGTGGTTTTACATTGAAAATCCCTTCTAATTTGATTAAGACATTTGTAATATCATGGGTTAAATTATAATTCCAGATTAAAATCAGTGATTTTATCCTTGTATCTTTTAGAAAACCCATACCTTAATATGTCCCATTCATGAAATATATATAATTATGCTATAGTGCACTGTGAAGAAGCACTTGCACAGCACCCTGAATGTATGGTGTTATCTGTCACCTGTGTAATGTTGTTAAGAATTATTATGCTATGTTATGATTTCTACAGAACTCTGAAGTGCTCTTCTATTGATTGAGTCTGCATACCTGAAGTTCAATTCACATAATCCATACAGCATAGTAAAAAATGTATTTCCAAAAAATATGTATTTGCTTGTATTTAATTTTTAACCAATTCATTTTCATATTTAATGTACATTTAGGTAACATTTTATTTTAATATGTCATAATACATAGTAATTACCTAATTAAGTACTTAGTAGTCATTGTACTTGCACAAAACAAAATGTACTTACCATGTAATTAAGTTATGGAACAGCCTGTAATTACAGTTTGTAATTATGCAGATGTAATAAGCATACTGTTACACATATGTTACGGACCGAATCTGTTACACAGCTACTTGTACTCCTAAGTACAATCTTGAGATACTTTATTTGAAGTAGCTTATGTCTGTGTAATATTCTGTAATTTGAATGTAATTAGAAAGGTATTACGTGTATTTTAGCTGTGTTAAACATGGGTTAAATCAAACTAAGGTGTACAGTATAGGTACGCATGAAGTACACTTGAGTACAATCTTGATACACTTTATTTTAAGTAGCTTATGTCTGTGTACTTACATTTATAATTACGTTGTATAAAGTCTGCAACACATATGTAACAATATTTTGGTTATGTAAGTAGCTGTGTAACAGACTTGGTCTGTATCATATGTGTAACAGTAGTTGACTATTACATAATTACAAACTGTAAATACAGGCTGTTCCATTGTAAGTACATTGTGTCTCATATAAGTACAACGGCTACTACTAAGTACTTAACTAGGTAATTACTCGTATTATGACACCTTAAAATAAAGTGTTACCTATATTTATTTTTGATTGCCATTTCAACAAAACTGATAAAGGTCCTTTAATATAAAACATTACACTGAAACGTGGTTTCCCAGAGGATATCAAGTTACTACACAACTGCGTTTAACACTGGATTATATCTAAAATGAGAATGATGTGCTGTGAAAGAATAAATATTACAAATCCCATCCTGATTAGCCCAGTACTATTGAGACAGCGGAGAAACAACAGAACCTCATTCTAATAGTAAAGCATGGATGACTGTACACTGCTCTTCTGCCTCAGTGGTTTGTCTTCGAGTCAGCGAAAGTGTAAATGAGAGGACTGGTATGATGAGCATCAAACATGATCTGTAAGAGTGGGTAAACCCGGTCAATACCCGCTCCTGAAGCTAGAGGGCCCAGCTGGATTTGCCTCAGCAAACTTTTCATTACACTGAATATTTAGCACTGTGTATTAGATCCCCTCCATCTTTGTTTAACCCTTTAACATTGCTGTAAAATTTGCTTAAAACGCCTAAAAAAGGCATACCCAAAGTAAATTGCATGCTGTTCTTGGACCATTTGGATGATATGCATGGTGTTGGTCTCCTTTGAAAGGTGATACTCTGAGGTTTGTTTCTCAACAGTCAGAATCACTGTAAGTCTTACTGATATTGAGTAATAGCACTTTGAATACACTAAAAAAATAATTCCGCCTGCATTTTTTTTGTAAATAGAAGCCTGCAGATTGACTATAGCTGGGAGGTATGAGCTGGAAAATACATTGGGATCACAGAATGAAGCCTTACCAAGTCAAATTTACCATTTGATAAACAATATATTAGAAAATTAGTGTTTTACACATGTTTATCTAATTTTATGTCTAGACGCTTCCAAAAAAATTACACTTGGGAGACTCCAAACGACCATTTGTAACCAACGACACATACAATGCTGTAATTCTTGAATGCTTTAATGTACAGTCATCATTTTGGGCTCTAATGAAAGGTTACACTTAGAGCTATTCAGTTTCTCATCCAGATTCACTGTCAATAATTGCTGACACATAGAAACTGAAGCATAAACACATTATAGTGACATTTATTTATAGAATCCAAAATGTGTACACTTTTAAAATTACATATATATTTATAATTTATAATCTAAATACTTTTTTTTCCTATATTTCTATTTCTGTACACAGTACATTATTTAATTTGTGCTTTTTTTTCTTATATTGGTGTTATATTGCATCCCTACTGTGTTATTCCTATGTATGTCTGTACTATCATGCATGTCTTCATTATGTCAACAAAAAGTGGTCTGATAAAGACACAGATTGTACATGCTGTGTTTATAGTATCTTAAAATTGTTTAAATAGTTGAAATCACAAGAATCTCAGCTTTCCGTGGATATATGACATGTATATATATATTTTTTTTTTGACGACTTTACCCTGTCACCACTAGGCGTCTGTCCCGCCGGCGGTACGCTGGATTCTTATAGAGCTTATGGCCATTTTTGGAAGACTATAAATGGGTTCAATTTAGGTTTCATTTTACCATAATAAGACTAGAAGATGAATCTGACTCACTTTTTACTTGGTTAACATTAATACATTGAATAAATATATTTGATAATACATATGATGGAAGAACACGTAATTCAAGATTATTTATAAAGTGATGCATTACTGTATTTGTGTTTTTTTTATAGCAAGGAGCAAGCAGAATAATTGATTCCAGACATTTGAATCAATTAAATGAAAATGGATGCACACCTGAGGTATAATGCTTCAGTTTGTAGCAGAGTTATTCCCAATGATCTACGATTTTTCATATAGATTTCAGTGATTATTCCTCATAAGGACTAAACCCGTGCTGATATTCAGAGCAACAGCATGATTGTAAGTGTGATATTGCTTTTATACAACAGTTTAAAACACCTTTAGTTAATATTGAGTTAGTCAGTGTTTTTTGATCTGCCCTTAAAATCAACAACTGTAAATTGTATTAAAGAGAACAAAAAGTAAAGTGACCTATACAAAGTAAAAACAAGAGAGGAGATTCTGAAATCATTTTGAACCATCTTCTTGATGCAAAGCGGATTAAACTGCAAACTCTTGTCAGAAAGAGAGTTAGGTGGGTTCACTTTGAGGGATTCATTGTGCACCACAAGAATATTAATGTGCGCTAAATAAATAGTGTTTATTTTTTATATCAAAAAGTATTTTAAGACTGTTATGTTTACACAGCACACAAAAGCTTCAGTGTTTTTGAATGAATCTCTTAAGTGAATAATTCAATGCCTCACAGCCGCCACGCATTGGAGTCAGGGTGACTGCAGAAAGAGTCCTTGAGAAATCTCCATCACTAACAGCGTGTTACAGTGGACAAGACAAACTATTCCGCTTCAGTGTGGGGGTATATCTCATAATGTTTACTATTATTTATTTATTTCGCTTCATTTAATGGATATTAACCAGGTAACATTATGATGTCTCTGTTTTGAAATCGTTCAAAAATACGCCCCATTTACTTTACTTCCACTCAAAGTGCGTCACCGCAACATATAATTTTGAATTGATTTATTTAAATGTATATTTAGATAGTTATTTATTTTGACTTAATTTGATTCCTATTAAACACAGGCATGGCACTCTTGTTTTTATATCTTTCAGAAGTACACCCCCGGTGTGTCTTCTTTAAATAGCCTGCTCTTGAGCATTGTATTCGCTTACGGCCATACCACCCTGAGCACGCCCGATCTCGTCCGTCTCGGAAGCTAAGCAGGGTGGGCCTGTTAGTACTTCCGTAAAGTGGGGAACAATGTGTGCTGTATGGTGGGGGAAGAAGAAGGGGAAGGGGGAAGGAGGAAAAAGAGAGAAAAAATGAAGTGAAATGAGAGTTAATATTGACTCTGTGCCCGTCAAAAGCTACAGGACACATAAATTACATTATTAGTTTGAGAAATATGTCCATAGATAACAATTTGCATGGGGTGCGTGATCCAAAGGTTGCGTTCGATCCCCGCCTGGAGCAGTCATCTCTAACCAAAAACTCTAACTGAAATATTACGAATGTTTAATTAATAGTTATTAATTGATACAAATAGGACAATGGCTTATTTTTTATGTCAGTCATCGTAAAATATATGTACTTAAGTGAAAATATGTATGTGTGTGCAACGTATAGTAATACTTAATGTACATAGCGTGCAATAAATATTACTATCAATTAGTGCACTGTGTGTGTGTGTGTGTGTATGTACGGACACCTACACATGTATGTTTTGTTTTGACTAAAATATATACAATTATTATTACTATATTCACATGTGTGTGTGTGTGTGTGTATGTGTGTGTATGTACTTTAGAAAACATATCCAATACCCAATCTAATTTATAAATCAAAGGAATTAGAATTGAAAGTTTGAAATTGTTTTCTTGAGTGTGTTTGCAATAAATAAAGAAAAAAGACCTGTGTTTAAACATATTAAACATTTATTACAAAATCTGAATTATCTCTTTCTTTCTCTACACACACACAGTAAGCATATCATAGATACAAAGAAATTGAAGAATTATATATAAAATACAAATATAAAATAAAAAAAACAAAATACACAAAGTAATAAAAGTAGAAGATTCTGGTCAGTGGTAAAAACATATACAAATAAAATCAACACACAAAAACAGTAATCACGATTAAGAGAAAATAAAATGAAATTTAATAATAGAGAATACAAAAATATTGTTGACCTTTGTTGTATGGAATACACAACTACATGTCTGTGTCTCTCCAAACAAAGACATTTTTCCCCTCAACTGACTGGACATTTTACAATCTGAATATTGTTTGACAGTGAATCATAAAAATGTGACCCCTTTCAATATGACATAGCTTTATGTTGTATGATTGTACACACATCATTTATCAAATGCCCTTCAGTACATGTCAGCCATTTCTCTGCGGGGTGCCGGCCTGTGTTTCTTGCCTCAAAGGCAGACCCCTCAGCACAAACTTTGACAGGTGTGACTCCACTCCTCTCGCCCACAGCCCTGTGCTTTTTGACTTGGACCCATCTTCCATTACTAGAGTAAATCAAATTGTAAATATTAAATTTAAATCGAACTATTCAGTCATGGTATAACCATATCAACATGGGTAGTTTTAACTCACTACTATAAAAATCCTGATATAGTGATTTGTAAATAGCAAATTCTAGCACACTTCACCTCAGTTTAATATATTAATGCATAGAGATAAATATATAAGTCATTTAGTACATCATTTAAGTTTATTATCAGTTGGTAAACACACAGTTGTTATAACAGTGGAATACTGAATACAACACTAAACTCATTCATTTTGGGTGTAAAAAGGGAATAAACACCTGAATACAACACAAAACTCATTCATTTTGGGTGTAAAAAGGGAAAAACACCTGCATACAACACAAAACTCATTCATTTTGGGTTAAAAAGGGAATAAACACCTGAATACAACACAAAACTCATTCATTTTGGGTGTAAAAAGGGAATAAACACCTGAATACAACACAAAACTCATTCATTTTGCTGTTAAAAGGGAATACATTTCAGGTATTGCCCAACGTTACCAACGTTATAACCTACTAATTAACTTATAACAAATACCAGTCTGTAAGTTGTGCGTTTCCTTCACCGGGCAACTAACACACTTCTCCAAGCATGTATAAATCATACAGTGAGTTTTTTGGAGAAAAGTAGAAATGCACCGTCTCCTGGAGGGCTGTTTAGGGGTAGGGTAGGTTAGGGCAATAGCACATCAGCTTGTACAGTATAAAAACCATTACGCCTTGGAAAGTCCCCGTAAACCATAAAAACCAACATGTGTGTGTGTGTGTGTGTGTGTGTGTGTGTGTGTGTGTGTATGTGTGTGTGTGTGTGTATGTGTGACGCACTGTGGATAACAGCAGTCCTCTCACGCTCCTCAGAAAGAGACAGAGTTCAGAGAACAGACTCATCAGCGTGAGATGCGAACATCAACTCTGCTTTCTCTCGACTTCCGAGTCAAACGAGTCAACGAGTCAGAGTGAGTTATATGTTTACGAGATATGTTCATTTGTGTTTCATTGTGTCTCAGTGTGAGGGGAGAAAGTGTTTGTGAGGCTCTCGCTGAAACATGAGCAGTTGATCAAGTCTGTGTCGAGTGATAGTCTCTGGTGGGATTTCACTCCGGGTTAAAAGAGTGTATTATCTGAATGAATGCCGTTGGGTGTCGTTTTTACAGAATTTTTTTTTTGTTTTTAGGAAAAACTTAGAAACACTGAACTGAAAGTAAACAGTCAGAGAGTACGCTAATTGAAACAAAGTACGTTCAGATGAATCGAAATAAGTTTCTAATATCCTTTATCAACAGTTCTTGTCACATTTGACAGTGTAAAATACATTTTTTAAAGTACAAATACATATAGTCTCTCAGAAAACATTAACAACACGATGTTTAGTTTTAGATACAGTAAAGATCTGTTATCTCTGTCTCATACAGAAAATCTTCTTGTTCAATTTTTAGTCTTTTGATTGTAGTATATTTTGGCTGTATGTCCATTTGGATGACTGTTCGGTGTGTTTTAATGGGAGAGATCACATATACAAGTAAAGTTTACATCACATTAAATGTCTATGAATTTACGAAAGGAATGAAAGGTGTTTCACATCTGAACACAATCTGAAACAGCAGCTATAGGTTCTTCTTCAGTTCAGAAAAGCAGCTTGCAGCGGTGTGTGCAGGTGGCAGCATGCTCAGACTCATTTACTATAGATCTTCCATAGCTTGTTTCAGGCGGTTTGAACATGATTTCTGAGAGTGTAGCTTGACTACCCAGAAGTCTAGTGTACACTGGCATCACTGAGCTGAAGCGCTTTCACCGTTGGCTGCCCCAAATCACAGTTACGGTCATTTGCTTCAAACAACAGTGCCACACATACAGCACTGGCACTGCAAACACACCTCAGTGCCCTCAGATCACTGCAACATCAGGCACATTCAGAAATGAACATGAATGTGGATCTGAAGTGAACACAGGATGATGAGTTGGGATGATGGGAGGAGGAATTGATTGAATTGCAATTACACAACTGAGGACAAAATAATAATTCATGTTGCTGAATTATTATTTCATATGTCCATCTGAGACAGATTTTAAGGGTTGTTGCTTTAGCAAAATCTGCAGGTTTTGCACTTGGTGTGCACTAAATAATTGTAATGCCACTAAATCGTAGCCTCTAAAATTCTGGCATGTTCGAAAATGTTGTATCACAGTCATGCAAGTGCTCCTATGTGCCGCTGGATGACTGGGACCTAAGGCTTTATTATATCTGAATAAATCTGATGTTCAATGCTCAACTGTTTCAGTTTAGTCAAAACAATGAATGCATCCATTCATCAAAACCGCATCCGGTTTGCTATTTCAATTATCTTTCACTTCGAAATCAGAATTTGAATTTAAATTTGTAAAGTCAGTTTTTTTTCACTTTCACAGAAAGTGCGGTGTATGAACGTTGTACTTTTATTTTTAGCTTCAGACTGTGAATGAATATAGTCAGAGAATATCAACTATTGTGGGGTCAGTTTTAGAGCACATGTGGATTACATTTGTTTCTGTGCACATTTGTTGTGTTCTGAATGACATGAACGTTTGGTATTGTGTTGTGTTATTGTATGATGCACAGTTTTGTTGTGTTTTTCCTCAGCAAAAGTGTCTGACTTCATGCTTGTTTTTTGACAGTTCAGGACTGTGAATTGTTCATTCTAGGGTATTAAATAAATGAAAGTTTTGATTTGCATGGCGATGATTGCAAATGTTGAATCTCAAATACATCACACAGTGTTCCTGTGGTTTAGTGGTAGAGCATTGTGTTAGCAGCGCAAAAGGTTGTGGGTTCAATTCCCAGGGAACACATATACTGACAAAAAATGTATAGCCTGAATGCACTGTAAGTCACTTTGGATGAAAGTATCTGCTAAATGCATAAAAAAACTAATAGCGCTGTCTGGGGGCTGTTTGTCATGCGTTCCTGCGTTGCCAATCTAATGTTTTTGTTTTCATAATTCATGTTTTGAGCCGAGGTGATGCGTCTTGTCTGTTTGAGCATGCACAGTTTCAGGGCTTTTCCTTATGAACAGAAAACTAACACACACCTTTGTCAGTTGCAGGACGGACGTCGGGTGTGTGAACATTGAATTTGCAGAAACAGGTATATTGTCCACGGGTCATCTGGACACATAATATTGTGTGGCACAGGTGTTGTGGTTTAAGCATGTGTTCTGTGTGTTCAGTCAGAACTGACTTCGAGTCATCAGGATGCTGTCGGTTGTGGTCTGTCTACAGCTGTTACTGGCCTCTGCTTTCATGGTGAGTGAAATATTGCAGTAGTCTATAACAGATGACAGTTCCAGTCAATAAATTACACTTGCATCATCATGTAAGGTAGAACACAGCTAGGAAATCTGAAACAGAGATGTGCAACTGTTAAACAAAACATCCCAGCACTTGGTTTGAGAGGACAAACCTCATCTGCTTTAAAATTCACATCGAAATGCTTGCCACGTTTCATATACTCAGAAACATAATACAGAAATACTCAACTGTTAGTTCAGGAACATGCAGTATGTAATATTAAAATACAATAGTGGCCCCAAAACATTTGGAGACATTTGAGCACTTAAGTCACACTTAAAGTCCCAATGAAACTGATTTTTTCTTCTGTATTATGATGTACATCTGCGTTTGGGGGCGGGACTTTCTATGCATCAGTTGTTGAGATGTGGGCGTGGCTCTCACTTCAATCTCACTAAGTGAATGGAGAAATCCTGGCTGCATATGCTAATGAAATATAAAACATGAAATATATATGGATTAATTGTTAACACATAAGAAAATGTGTTAAGTAGATTATAAAATATATAATTTGTATTTATGGCAAGTTTATAACTGTGTGAATGTCATTGTATTAGTGCTGCATTCAGAAAATCCTATACATTGACTTTCAGATTAAGTGTTTGGATGTTTCCAAATATCTTCAAGTGCGATCTGCACTACAGTGCTCCGCTTATCTCAACGGTTTTCATTTTTTCCCACATCCCTCAGGTGTTTTAGGTGTACTTCATCACATTAACAACATTATCACACAGCTACTCGCCAAATCAATAAATGGACACACACGAAAAGGGATTATTGAATTGAGTTGGATTTGTTTTTGGTGTGGAGTAACACTTGTAACATTTGTGGTATCTGTCTGGAAAGGCTGTCAGTTACAGCATCATTATTCAAAAAACACAGTATACCAAGATTGACCAATCAACATGAAGCATTCCAGAGATGTTGTGAATGAATAAAATGTATCTGATACGAGCACAATATTTCAGTTATCTTAAAATACCACAGAGTGGTTAAATTCTGCATGACACGAACATTCACCCTTTCTATTTGGCAAATACTTGATGCAGTGTGAATCATTGTGAATAATTCAACCATGTTTATGTTTCTTTAAAAAAATATCATAACTGGACTTCCAGTGACAACGACAGATTTCTCTCTGGTGACATATGCATGTCTTATCCAATCATTTAGCTTTTCTGATCATTTTCTTAAACTCCGCCCCTGCAAGCTCACCTCCACTTTTAAGAGCCACGCCCACATCTCAACATCCAATCAACAACTGCTGCACTGAACCAAGTCCTGCCTTACATTACATTATTTCTTTTCAGATAATCATTTAGGATGCATATCATAATGTGGCAGAAAATATCTGTCGCAGATTCCATTTCCTCATGACTTTAACTAACTTCATACAGTCTGTGATTTGTTTTTGCTTACCGTGTTCATAGCAACCCACGGGTGATTTCTGGGATGAGTGGGGCCTGTATGGTGACTGCAGCCGCAGCTGTGGCGGTGGGGTTACTGTGAAGACGAGACGATGTGTGACCCAGCGGTGAGTGACAGACTGTCATCACAGCCTCATGTCATCGAGAGACTTTTATTTACTGTCATCCAGTGTCCTTTGAGTTAACTTGAGTTAGTTCAGGGATGAAGCAGATGTCAAGGGGTTTGTCAGAGCTGAAAACGACATATTGAATAGTGCTTTGAATGCACAGGAGAGAGTGGTATTCTTCTGTAGCTGAAAGGAGAATATCCAGTTGAAAAGAAGACTGTAAGCAGAGACGTGAACATAGTCAAGGCAGCTGTGGCATTATTCAGTGTGGGGAAGAGCCCATGATTGAAAGTACAAGTCATCATCCTTGTTTATGTCTTTTAGTTTTTAAAGAAGACTCATGGGAAACATGCCTGGCCTCCAGGTGTTCAGTTAAAGAATACCTATTCTCTATTCCTGTTTACACTCTTAAAAATAAAGGTTCGGTATTGGCATCTATAGTGAAAATAATTATGTAAAAACTATTTTCATATAGGAATTGCTTGTAAATTTCACTAAGAAACGGCAAGAGAATTAAATGTGAAATTATGTAAAAATGTGAAAAGTAGAAAGATTTTCTTGTTTCATGCTGAGCCTTTACCATCCATGGAAACTTTCCATTGATTCTTCATAGTGAGATATTAAAAATGTTCTTCAAACTTGTTCTTAAAATATATAACTGAAAGGTTATTTGAGGAACCAACAATGCTTCTTGTATTACATCACTGCAAACCCCCCTTTGGAGCATTTTTTTTCTGATCTGTTCCTCTTACAGAAGTAATATGCAATGTTTCTTTTGTCACACACACTGATTTAGTCAAGTATGCAGTTTAAAGGGGACCTATTACGCCCCTTTTTACAAGATGTAAAATAAGTCTCTGATGTGCCCAGAGTGTATATGTGAAGTTTTGGCACCAAATACCTGAAAGATAATATTTTATTGCTTGTTAAAATTGCCACTTTTAGGGTATGATCCAAAAGGCGCTGTATTGGAGTATGTTGCTTTAAATGCAAATGAGCTGTTGCTCCCGAATAAGAGGGCGGAGCTTCAAGAGCTCAAGCTCCAGCATTAGCAGTGCTAGCCTTTGCAAATAAACATTTCACGATTAGTTCAAGCCTGCTATCTTTAGAGAAAACACACTCCGTTTCAAAGTCAGTCATCTGATTATGCTGTGCATAATTGTCACGGTCGTGTAGCGGGAAGGACGCGGGAGACGAGAGGTAAGGTAAATAATGGGATTTAATGAAGGAACACAAGACACACAACTACATCAACGTACATAGACGAGTTGACGGACAAAGACTCAGGGAAAACTCAGGGCTTATGAACACATAACAATCACGGGAAACAGCATCAGGTGAGGAGCAAATCAAACACAGATGGTGATGAATGAACTAATGACAGGAAACAGGAAGGACCATATAAGGGTGTGGAAACGGAAAAGGAAGACAAAGTCTGACATTACCCCCCCCTTCCAATAGGCGCGTCCCGCGCCGTACGACATCGAAAGGGGAGGGGGGGGTGGGCGTTCTGGAGGCCTCAAGGACCTGGAGACCGGACAGGCGGCCTCCAGGGCGGTGCCCGTTCCGGGACCCACGGCGGATCCGAGGACTCAGGCGGCCACGGCGGATCCGGGGGCTCAGGCGGCCACGGCGGATCCGGGGACTCCGGCTGCCATGGCGGAGCAGGGTGCTCGGGCGGCCATGGCGGAGCAGGGTGCTCGGGCGGCCATGGCGAAGCAGGGAGCTTGGGAGGCCATGGCAGGTAGCCCCCCCCCCCCCAAATTTTCGGAGGCCCAGGTGAGCTGGACGGAACCAGCGTGGGCCAAGGTGTGCTGGACAGGACCAACTCTTGGGGCGCTCTGGAAGCGCAGACTTTCGTTGGCGCTCGGGTAGCGCTGACTCTCGTGGGCACTCGGGTCGCGCGGAGCCTCGGGGGCGCTCAGGAAGCGCAGAAGGAGCGCTGGACGAAACCAGCGGAGGCCAAGGTGAGCTGGACGGGACCAGCGGAAGCCAAGGGGAGCTGGACGGGACCAGCGGAGGCAAAGGTGAGCTGGACGGAACCAGCGGAGGCCCAGGTGAGCTGGACGGGACCAGCGTGGGCCAAGGTGAGCTGGACAGGACCAGCGGAGGCAAAGGTGAGCTGGACGGGACCAACACTTGGGGGCGCTCTGGAGGCGCTGACTCTCGTGGGCGTTCGGGTGGCGCTGACTCTCGTGGGCGCTCGGGTGGCGCTGACTCTCGTGGGCGCTCGGGTGGCGCTGACTCTCGTGGGTGCTCTGGAGCGCTGGACGGAACCAGCGGGGAAACTTGAGAGCACTTGCGAGGAGCAGGCACCGGAGGGCTCTGGCGAGGAGCAGGCACCAGAGGGCGCCGGCGAGGAGCAGGCACCGGAGGGCGCCGGCGTGGGGCAGGCACCGGAGGGCGCCGGCGAGGAGCAGGCACCGGAGGGCGCTGGCGAGGAGCAGGCACCGGAGGGCGCTGGCGAGGAGCAGGCACCGGAGGGCGCTGGCGAGGAGCAGGCACCGGAGGGCGCTCGGCTAGCGCGGACCTGGATGGAAGCAGCGGGGAGGAATGTGAGCTGGACTGGAACCGCGGAGGCAACGGAGAGCTGGACGGAACCAGCAGAGGAAACGGAGAGTGGAGAGGGGCCAGTTGTGGGGCTCTGTGCGTCGAAGGAACCCCGTGAACGGCAGACCAAGATCAGCTGCGGGCGCACTGTCGCTCCGAGTGGCGATGGCTCGTCGGTCGTGGCGGGCTCCGGCTATCAGCGGTGGGCTCGGGCATGCGTTCCGCGCAGCGGGGAGATTTTCGAAGGAACCCCGCGAACGGCAGACCAAGATCAGCTGCGGGCGGCGGCGGCGCTCCTCCATCTTCTTCTTTTTTGGGTCCGTCAATCTGTCACGGTCGTGTAGCGGGAAGGACGCGGGAGACGAGAGGTAAGGTAAATAATGGGATTTAATGAAGGAACACAAGACACACAACTACATCAACGTACATAGACGAGTTGACGGACTAAGACTCAGGGAAAACTCAGGGCTTATGAACACATGACAATCACGGGAAACAGCATCAGGTGAGGAGCAAATCAAACACAGATGGGGATGAATGAACTAATGACAGGAAACAGGAAGGACCATATAAGGGTGTGGAAACGCAAGGAAAAGGAAGACAAAGTCTGACAATAATATATTTGTGTTTATGAATTACACAGACGGGGAGTACAGCGCGATAAAAATAACAAAATAGCTGGTCTCATGGTGCATGGCATGCTATCACAAACGATCGACTCGCATTGCTTTGATATGCAACTTTTAACTACCACATTCATATTCACGATCATTCATGAAGAAATCACCAGTGAAAATAGACAGAGACAATGGTAGCTTTAGCATCATTAGCCTTACAGAGTGCCAAGAAGCTCTTTCATGAGGGCAATTTGGAAAACAAAAGCGTGATAGTTACTTTGTCTGGAGCTGACGTTTGCGCACGAAGCGTTGATATTGATTCCTACACGTATTGGGGACTTTACTGATTTTTTTCCGGAACATTTCCTTAGACATTGAAACTTAACCACAGTGTCCTCAGCGGGTCAGATGGAGGGAGTCTATAGAGACTCCTATGTTCGTTAGTGCATCCCAAAACACAACACTTGAAAAGCCTCTTTGGCGCTGACATATACCTCCAGCAGCTACAGCAAGTAATCAATAATGGAGACGGACCCAGCTTCTCGCTCAGGGCTGTGTCTATGCTTACAGGGCATCAAACGAGTGGGACTTTTTCCCCTCGGTGACGTGAACAGAGGGAGAATCTGAAACACCTCCTTCTGAGAGATTTTTATTATTTTTTAGATCATAAAAAAATGAGTGGGTGGATTTTTACCGTTATAGGCTGGTTGTTTTCACACACTGAGGCCACACAACTGTGTTCAAACACCTTTTAAGAGGAACGTGGTACATTGTATAATTGTGAGTTTCAGTGATAGGGTCTTGGCTGGGGAAAGTCTTCACCAGGACATTGAGAGCTTTGGTCATAAATCTGGGTGTTGCAATCTGGTCTGCGTGTTTAGTCTTGCATTTTTACTCGGTGAGCGGTAGCGCGTATGAAAACGAGGCAGATTTTCTATAAAGGTACCACTCCTCTTTAAATCGTTTGCCTAGCCCAAATTAAGTTAAATAATACTTTCCCATAAGAAAAGGTATTCATAGAGTATTCCTACCAGTTGGAAAGTCTTCTGTGTTTGTTTGCATGACATACCCATGTTATTATGCATGCAGGAGGCATTGAGAAACATGTGTGTCAGAACTTCCCAGAAACTTCCCAGAGTTTCACAAGTGAACTCAATAACATGTGAGAAATTTGAGCTTCTGAATACACTTCTCGCTCAAGACACGAACGTCCCCCTGAGGCGATGTTTCTGGGACGTCTCTCTCTTCCAGCGTGGTGCAAGTATTCGTATCTGTGTACTCCGGCGTCTTTCTGTCCCGCTGGGTGAATCACACACCGCTCCTGACTTTTACCTCACAATATTACTGTCTGTCATGTGCTGACATAACATTAGGAAATACTGGAAACTCCAGACAGCTGTATCTGTTCATTATTGATGTTAATGATGTAAGAGGACAGGAGAACGGGATGACGCCTTTGGACTAGATGAGTAAACGTATGAAGTAGTTCAGACCTTGTTGTGTCTCAGTACACACCTATAAGCGGATAACACTTATGATCTCTGTGCTATTGTGTCTGCGTGGGTGTGTTTCTTTAGCGAGGGCGTGCGTTTGTATGCATCCTGAGACATGTCTATAATATGAGACACTTGATTTTAGGGTGTTTTCAAACTTTTGTGTGCTCTAAGAGACATTTAAAATAATCTTGTTTTGTGAAAAGTGCTATACAAATACATGTGAATTGCACTGAATTTTGTCTTACTTGTTGAATGCCTTGAACATGTTCATAATTGAACACTTGGTAGCACATTATTTGACAGTCCTGTTTCTCATGTACATACTATGTACTTATTGTAGTAATTATAATAACTAGGTATACTAACCCTGAACCTACCCCTAAACCTACCCCACCCCATGTAGTTACCTTATATTACCAGTACTTTCTTGGATAAGTACACTGTAAGTACACGTAATGTAAAATAAAGTGCAACAGAACACTTTTTATTTTTGCATAATGCTAAATATGTTTGGCAATTGCCAGTTACCATGCTAAATTACAGTAATGTTACACAACAACACTGAGTTGATAGTATTTCTCAGATAATAAAAAAGCAGCATGTTTGTCAACTGTAAATATGAATACTTGGTTTTAGCAGATTGCCTTGCAGTACTGTGTTTTGTGAAAACATCCTAGTGAAATCACCTTTAGTTCTTGTGTCCTCTTTGTACAGAACTGATGGAGGTCATAGCTGTGTGGGTCCAGAGAAGTCCTATCGCTCATGTAATATCCAGGTATCACTGGAAACCTGACCCTTGTGCATGTTAGAAATGACCATTTATATCTGATCAATTAGTACCATACTAAAGTTCATTGCTTTTGGGCATTGTATATTGTATTTTGCATAATCATAATACATTATCATTCAAAAGTTTGTGGTCATACGTGTTTTTTGAAAGTAGTATCTGCTCACTAAGACTGCACATTTTTGATAAAAAATACCATAAAAAACAGTAAAATTGTGAAAAACTATTGCAATTTAAAAAAGCTGTTTTCTATGTGAATATCTTGTAAAATGTAATGTATTTTTGTGATGCACAGCTGTATTTTCAGCATCATTACTCCAGTCTTCAGTGTCACATGATCTTCAGAAATCATAATAATATACTGATTTGCTGCTCAAGAAACATTTCTGATTATTATCAATGTTGGAAACAATTTAACGCATCCTTGCTGAATAAAAGTATTCATTTTCTGACCCCAAACCTTCTTTTTGTCTGAGTCATCAGGACTGTCCCGAGGGATCCAGGGATTTCAGAGAGGAGCAGTGCTCTCAGTTTGATGGCTCTGATTTTCAAGGAAAGCGCTACAAATGGCTGCCATACTATGCTGGTATGTACAGACAGGAAGTGATTCTGTGTGGCAGGGCTGATTCACCTCAAAATGAACATTTTAGCACAGAATACTAGAGGTTTAGCAGAAATACTGTGCAGGTGACAGTGCCGGTGCTATGCTGTATCTTCTCTCTTCTCTTCAGGAGAAAACCCCTGTGAACTCAAATGCATTCCCAGAGGAGAGAACTTCTACTATCAGCACAAGTCTGCGGTGGTGGACGGCACACCCTGCCATCCCGGAGCAAAGGACGTCTGTGTGGACGGGCTCTGTAAGGTTAGCGCAACAGTCTACTTCAGTCATCTACACTTACTTTAACCAACTTACCCGAGTGTGGAATAAATCTCATGTGTGACCCTGGACCACAAAACCAGTCATAAGGGTAAAACAATTACACTGAGATTTATAGCTGAATAAATAAGCTTTCCATTGATGTATGGTTTGTTATGATAGGACAATATTTGAAAATCTGGAATCTGAGGATGCAAAAAAATCTAAATATTGAGAAAATCATCTTTAAAGTTGTCCAAATGAAGTCCTTAGTAATGCATATTACTAATCAAAAATTAAGTTTTGATATATCTACGGTAGGAAATTGACTAAATATCTTCTTAGAACATGATCTTTACTTAATATCTTAATTTTTTGGGCATAAAAGAAAAATCTATAATTTTGACCCATTCAATGTATTTTTGGCTATTGCTGTAAATATACCCCAGTGACTTAACACTGCTTTTGTGCTCCAGGGTCACGTATAGTTTTTGAAAGAGTTGCTCATTTCGAGCAGATGGTCGACCAGTCAACTAGTGGATAATTGAAGCCCAGTAGTGTCTACATGTTATTTTATTTCTTCTTCAAAGCTGATGAATTTAGAGACAGAAGCACTCTTGGTAAATTCTCTTTGAGTGGTTTCTACATTCATTCCCCATTACTGCACCGCTGCTAAAGCCATCAAAACACTGCTTGTGTAACGAATCCCCTGCCCACAGGAACACATTTCAGAACAGGTACTGGCAGACCTCAGTTCGCCTGCTTTGTTCCTGTTAGACTGGTTCTCAGTTTTTTGAGCCCACTATAAGAAATGAGTCTAATCTGAAATGACCTGCCCAATTATGGAGGTCTTTCTTAAAGGGATAGTTCACCCTGTCACTGTTCACTCAATGTTGTTCCAAACCCAGACTTTTGTTCATCTTCAGAATATTGAGAGATTTCTGTCGCGCCATTAAAAGTCCATACAATCAAAACTGTAATGCTTTAAAAAGTTCATAGAGATTTTGAAAGTAATTGCTTTATTAAATGAAATATTTAATTTGGGCTTTTACTCACATCAGGATTATTAACGTTAACTAGAACTACAAAAAATAAAAGAACTTAGAAACATAAAAGAAAAGAAAGAAATAAAAGAAAATAAACATTTAATTTCATATAATTGCCAAGGCAACTTTTTTCATTTAGGTTAAAATTTATGAAAATGTTAAATATTATTAATATCAATGGCAAAAAACACAAAACTAAATATTTAACACATTAAAGTAGAAAATAAAAACTAATAACAAAACATAATAGTCTCTCAGTGTCACGGTGCACACACGAGGGAAGATCGAGGAACACGGAGACGAGGATGTCACTCAAAATCTCAAAAGTCTTTAATGTATCCAAACCAGGCAGGACGGGACAAGGACACCGAAGTAACGAGTAGACCAGACGAAATCAAACTCAGGATAATCCACAGGATAATCATAGACAAACTAAAACACAGATGGACTGAATAATAATCACACTCAACGAGGACAGGAAACAAACCAAATGTGAACACACACGACACAGGACTGACACTCAGTGATAGTAAAATAACACTGATTCACATATAAACTTTAATCAGCACACATACACAGTTATGAAACATGAAGAGTGAGAAAACGATGACATCATTTTCAATTATGGAAATATGCAGTGTTGCACATCCCTAGCTTTCTTGCCTGCTGTGGTTTAGTAAACATTATGGCTGCATACGAGCTTTAAATTCTTGGAATTCATTTTAACGTTTAGTCATTTGTTCTTGGGTTTTTAATGAGGTCTACTCAGAGTAATCAGCATATGTACATTTTAAAAGTAGGAAAACAGTGAACTTTCTTTTTTTTTTAAATAAGCGTAAGAGCCTTTAATTAGCTGTTTGAGATTTCTCAGTGGACATTAATCTTTGTTAAATCGCGCAGCCTCAGTCTCTGTAGTTTATCTTGACTGTGGAGAACTACGGCTCTGTTTCTGTTCTTTGTCTGCTCACAGCGTCTCGGCTGTGATAACATGCTGGAGTCGCTCCAGGAGGAGGATCCCTGTCTACAGTGTGGAGGAAACGGACAGTCATGCAGTCTAGTCAAAAACAACTTCTCAATGCGAAACCTGCCCAAAGGTAAACTCACCCAGGATACGATCGCATTTACATTTTATATGTATGTTCCTGTGCCTGAAAAAATAGTTTTATCTCTGGCTTACAGGTTACAATCAGATGTTCATCATCCCTATTGGGGCGACCACTATACGCATCAAGGAAACAGTACCAACGCGCAATTACATTGGTGAGTGTATATGAGTAAGATCCGAATCCTAATATTTTCATCATCACTGACTGTTTTGTCCTTGCATTTTTCCTCTGACAGCAATCAAAAACCTGCGTGGTGAGTACTACCTTAACGGACATTGGGTGATCGATGTATCTCGTGCCACGTCTATTGCTGGCACCGTGCTGTATTACCAGAGAGGAACCGAGGGTGAAGAATCTCCTGAGATAATCACAGGCCGAGGCCCGACCACTGAGCCTCTAGTGATAGAGGTGAGAGTCCATTCAAGGTCACCTATTAGATTTGTGAGTGTTAGAATGTTAGAATTAATGTTAGAAGTGGAATGCATAATTAATCAAAATAAAACTGAAAGTGGGATATGGCTAGTGCAGGCATCCAATAGCAAATGCTCTGATTTAATTGAATATATAAATGTGAAGCATGGCACTGTGTTCATTTACACATGAGCGGCTCATGATCCGGTGGTGTTTTTGACATCTCAGAGTGTCTCTGTTCAGTTAATGCTGCTCCACATGTACACATCGGATTAAAATCCAATCGCTCAAAACACTTCAGGAGGTGGTCTGGGATACATTCTGGACAAAACTGGACAAGTGTAAATGCATCTGGATGTTGAAACCACAATGCAGCTTTTACTCCTTCCGAAATGTAAAAATAATAAACGTGTGAGAGCGTGTTATAGGCTATATGAAGTGACATAGCTAGACATGACAGCATTAATGCAGCATACGCTGCTGCAGTAGCTCTTCAGCAAGTCGAAATGAAAATTGCTGCAAATGAAACTGAAAGTAGACGCTCAACACACAATCATATTCATTAAAAGTAATAAGTCTAACTTATCTTTCCAGTGCTGATGCCGCTCTCTCTCTCCTGTTGCAGTCTTTCATCTTGAAAATGGCTTATGATGAATAAAATGCAGTGCATATCTGTTGCTTTTGTTGACGTGAACTCCATTAAATTTGCATATAGCACGGGAATTGAAGATCAGATTTATATCCATTTGCGGTGACAAATTTATGTGGCCAGTTGCAAATGGAATTGTTTTAACAAATCAAATTGTTTTCCGATCAGAGAAAACGCATGAATTAATCAGGTGTAAACTGGCCCAAAAAAGAACAAAACAAATCTGTGTCATTATCTGTAAAATCTAAGACCACTACAATGAAGAAGAGCCTGCAACTGTGTGCGTTCACCTGTTTGAGACATATTTTACACTGAACACTATGACCTCTCTTCAGCTCATCTCTCAAGAGGGCAATGAAGGAGTGGAGTATGAGTATTACCTGCCGAACGGACGCTCGATGGAGGGATATTACTGGAGCTACGGCTCCTGGTCTGCCTGCAGCAAGGAGTGCAGCTCAGGTCAGTGTCAGAGCACCAATAAGCAGTTTGCATTGAGGAAATATGGCAGGCTTAGCCTCTGGGTTTTGTAGAAGGACACAGGAAGAGTGTCTGTGTTTCATTAAAGGCAAGATACTACAGGCAAAACCATTGTTTCCCCTTCATGGGAACTTCGAACTGCGTCCCCCTAGGGGTCGCTATGGGGAACGCCCTCAGCGTGACTCGTGTCTGAAGATACATATGTAAAAACACCAACTGTTGGCCGGCGACAGTCCATGACGTCACTACCGGCGCGACCACAATAAAAGGGCCGCCGGGAGAATACATCATCCTCTTCTTCGTCTTCACTGACTGGTCTGTTTGAAGCGTGCATTCTGGTAGGAATACAGTTTTCCTTTATTTATCATGGCGAGCACTAGCAAGGCGTTCAAGAAGTGTGTGGATCCGTGTCCCCGTTATTTGACACCCGATGACACACACGATTGTTGCGTCTTTTGTTTGGGCGAGGAGCAATGTCCGCAATGTCCTTGAGGGGGCAATCTGCGTACATTGTGAGCGGTTCTCTATGAAAAAGCTCCGCTCTCGTCTGTCCCTCTTTTCGAGGAAATAGGGTCAGCCATCTGTTTCCCGGCGATTCGGGACCCACCGTGGCTGAGGTACGGAGGAGAATGAAATCGTGGGGCTCGCAGGTGGATCTGGCCGATGAGTTAGAGAGGGAGCCTTCCCTCTCACACGAGTTGGCCGGAAACGAGGGTGAGCCGCTGGATTATGATGATGCGATCTCTCTGACATCATCTGATCCCGTGGCTAGTGCTCTGCTGGTTATGCCCAGAAAGAGCAGGAGATGTCTGAGGGTGAGGAAGCTGAGACTGAACTCTCTCAAACCTCCTGCCCTGCGTACGAAGAGCTGCTGGAGGTTATGGAACGCACCACGGCGAGGCTTCACTTGCCGTGGGAGCGAACCAAGATGGTGGCGCTGCCGGGACGCCTCGATGAGTGATACCTCTCCGGCCATAAACCCCCAGCTCAGGTGAGCCTTCCATTCCTTCCTGATCTCCATACGGAGGTTGAGAGGGAATGGAAAAATCCGTTTTCCTCTCGCATTCACAGGTTTCAGCATACTAGTTATGCTGACATTGCCAGAATGCGTGAAAGCGGCTATGAAAGGATGCCACCTGTAGAAGAGACGCTAGCTAGCTATCTCTCTATAGGTGACACAGCTTCTCTGAAGGTTCCCTCCTTGCCGTTTAAGCCCCTTCAGGATACATCACGCTTAAATGGCAGGGCGTACGCAGCAGCAGGTCAAGCGGTCGCTTCGCTGCACACCATGGCGGTGCTCCAGGCGTACCAGGCGGATCTGCTGAAAGACCTGGATAACGGTCAGGGCTTGTCACCTGACGAGGTAGCTGAGCTGTGCGCACCACGGATTTGGCCCTCCGTGCCACCAAGCAGGCTTTCTTCTCGATGCGCCAATCTCGCCTTCCGAACTTTTCGGTACCTCCATCGAGACGTGGTCGTGAAGTTCAGGGAGGCGAGGGCGCACTCAGCAGCCTTTGAAACCTTCATCCCAAGAAGGTCCAGGTCTGAGCCCGAACAAAGCAGGGGTCCTGGCCCGGCCTGGTCTGAGGATCGGAGACGGACACAGAAGGCTAGTGTTGCGACTCGTGCCCCTCCCCCACCTGCGGGTAGGGCTAGAGGGAGGTACATGTCAAGGAGAGGTAGGCGAGACCTGAGGGAGGTGATCCAGTCGAAGCGTTCTCAAACAACGCTCTCGTCCGGAGTGGAGTAAAAATTAACACCTACTCCCCTCCCTCGGGGGGGCTGGCTTCCCCTCTCCAATTCCCCTGCAACCACCATCTCCGCCACCTGACCGAGGTTAGGTGGGAACCTAGACTGCAGTCAGACCGGACCTATGATGACTTTGGTCAGGTTCTATGTTCATCGAAACTGCCTTACTGATGGTCTGGACCCGAGGTCTCCTCTGAGGTTTCTGTGGAACCTCCTTGGTCTTCAGGTTATTCTGGTCTGCAAATCCCTGGGAATCCGATAGGTCCTTATCAATGGACCTCTTCATGTGACTGTTGGTCGAGCCAGCATTGCTCCCCTCACCTTAGAGGGTCACCTATGAGCATGCCGCTCCCTTATGAGCATCTAAGTTTCTGAGGAATGAGTTCTCCGCTCTCCAGAGCTCGCTGTTGGTAGAGCTAGCGTTGCTCCCCTCACCTAGAGGGTCATTTATGAGCATGCCACTCCCTTCGGAGCGTCTGAGTTCCCTCTCATTTTTCTGAGGAGTGAATTCTCCACTCCCCAGAGCTCTGTGATAGATTGCTCTCCTTGATTGGTCGAGCTAGCCTTGCTCCCCTCACCATAGAGGGTCACCTATGAGCATGCCGCTCCCTTCTGAGCGTCTAAGTTTCCTCTCATCTGAGGAAGGAGTCCTCCGCTCTCCAGAGCTCGCTGTCGGTAAGAGCTAGCGTTGCTCCCCTCACCATAGAGGGTCACCTATGAGCATGCCGCTCCCTTCTGAGCATCTAAGTTTCCTCTCATCTGAGGAAGGAGTCCTCCGCTCTCCAGAGCTCGCTGTCGGTAAGAGCTAGCGTTGCTCCCCTCACCTAGAGGGTCATTTATGAGCATGCCGCTCCCTTCTGAGCGTCTGAGTTCCCTCTCATTCTGAGTGTCTGAGTTTCTCCGCTCCCCAGAGCTCTGTGATAGGTCGCTCTCCTTGTTGGTCGAGCTAGCATTGCTCCCCTCACCATAGAGGGTCACCTATGAGCATGCCGCTCCCTTCTGGGCGTCTGAGTCCCCTCACTCTGAGGGATGAGTTCTCCGCCCTCCAGAGCTCGTGTTGGTAGAGCTCATTGGAGGGTCATGAGCATGCCGCTCCCTTCTGAGCGTCTGAGTTTCCCTCTCATTCTGACGAATGAGTTCTCCGCTCTCCAGAGCTCTGTGATAGGTCGCTCTCCGTGTTGGTCGAGCTAGCATGGCTCCCCTTACCATAGAGGGTCACCTATGAGCATGCCGCTCCCTTCTGGGCGTCTGAGTGAGTGAGTTCTCCGCTCTCTCAGAGCTAGCCTCAGCATCATAAACTGAGCTCCAGAGCTCTCTCACTAAGAGGGTCACCGATGATCATGCCGCTCCCTTCTGAGCGTCTGAGTTCCTCTCATCTGAGGAATGAGTTTCCGTCTCCAGAGCTTGCTGTCGGTAGAGCTAGCGTTGCTCCCCTCACCTAGAGGGTCACCTATGAGCATGCCGCTCCCTTCTGAGCGTCTGAGTTACCTCTCATCTGAGGAATGAGTTCTCCGCCTCCAGAGCTCGTGTTGGTAGAGCTAGCATTGCTCCCCTCACTAGAGGGTCACCTACGAGCATGCCGCTCCCTTCTGAGCATCTGAGTTCCCTCTCATTCTGACGAATGAGTTCTCCGCTCCCCAGAGCTCTGTGATAGGTCGCTCTCCTTGTTGGTCGAGCTAGCATGCTCCCCTTACCTAGAGGGTCATTTATGAGCATGCCGCTCCCTTCTGGGCGTTTGAGTTCCCTCTATCTGAGGAATGGTTTCTCCGCTCTCTAGAGCTCCTCATGGGTAGAACTCACCACAGAAGGTCACCGATGAGCATGCCGCTCCCTTATGGGCGTCTGAGTTTCCCTCTCATTCTGACGAATGAGTTCTCCGCTCTCCAGAGCTCTGTGATAGGTCGCTCTCCGTGTTGGTCGAGCTAGCATGGCTCCCCTTACCATAGAGGGTCACCTATGAGCATGCCGCTCCCTTCTGAGCGTCTGAGTTCCCTCTTACTCTAAAGAGTGAGTAGTTCTCCGCCCCAGAGCCATAGAACGTTACCTATCTAGATAAGTGCACACGCTAAGATCTTTGGGCACTTTCTAAAAATCCACTCAGTGGTAAGATCGCACATCAAGTGTTCTGCGTTCTTTTCTAAAAATCCATATTATGGTAAGTGTGCACGCTAGACTTTGGGCACTTTTCTAAAATCCAATCAGTGGTAAGTTCGCACATCAAGGTTCTGCGTTCTTTCTAAAAATCCTGTACGGTAGGGTTACGCGCACAGCTTCGTGCCCTTTTTTGAGTTGGTCAAAGCCCCGGCTTGTGCCTTGGGCCCCGCTCTCTTCGTCCCATATATTTTGGGTCAAAAAAAGAAAAAGAAAAAAAGGGTGTCGCTACCAAAGGGTCTGTTTAGACAGTTCCATCAGCAAGCTCATGCAGAGCAAGCGGTAGCTTCTGAGTGACCGGCCAGGACCTAGTTACTACCACTAGGTGCTTGGCCATATCCCCTTAAAGGAATCCTTCTGATTCCAGACCTTTGAGCTCTACCCTGGGTCCGGTAGTCCCCGGACCCAGCAGGTAAGGATTTTAGGGTATGCAGCTCAGGTTTTTTGGCCGTAGGGGATAATGTCACTGACAGCCATCAACCGTCCCGGGGGCAACTCCCTTAGCCTGGTAGAGTTGGCTTAGTGCTCGCCTTTTTCGCGAAATTGGCTTGCACTCACCTCAGCATGGTGGCATGGGTATAGCGTTCCCCATAGCGACCCCTAGGGGGACGCAGTTCGAAGTTCCCATGAAGGGGAACGTCTCAGGTTACGTATGTAACCATGGTTCCCCTAGGCTTTGGGCCATGCTTCGGACGCAAGCTTCAGACGTAGAAGCGGATGATGTATTCTCCCGGCGGCCCTTTTATTGTGGTCGCGCCGGTAGTGACGTCATGGGCTGTCGCCGGCCAACAGTTGGTGTTTTTACATATGTATCTTCAGACACGAGTCACGCTGAGGGCGTTCTCCATAGCGACCCCTAGGGGGACGCAGTGTCTCGTTGTCCACTCAGGGAACCATGGTTACATACGTAACCTGAGACGATTTTAATGCACTGGTCATATTTTAGACTAGTGGAAAGAAAACATCCAAGATGCACATTTAAGTGTTTTATTACAATTGATCTATTATCATCTGTAGATTTCGATTATAATACGTATCTATAATGGCTGCTTTCTCAAAAATGAGTCAGAAATCTCCACTTCAGCAGTGCTGGAAACTTTGCCTGAAAGTTTCATTCCTATCTATATTCTGAAGGGCTTTACAGAGCGGTTTGTTTACATAACAGTGTTATGTAAGCTGATTTATGCAACACTGTGAAAACACAGTGCTTTTTTCTGGCTTTAATATGGTTCTCACAGTATTTTTCCCAGTACAACAAGAGACACCCAAAATGCCCTCTGTAATAACAATCTCTAATATGTCAACAAAATGACACAAGAACTTTGAACCTGGCTTTATCTAATGTTTAGATTTCTGTTTTGGATATTTGTGCAAATTAATGTATATTTTGTCTCATTTAGACCATGCATATTTAGTCTTAGTGTCATCTGTCAGCTCTGTCAGTTGTCAGCTCAATTTATTTTAAATTCGGATTACTGCCAGAAACAGCTAACTGGGCTTTTTAAATGGGCATTTTGTGGATTCTGTCAAAAATGCATAGATTTGTGTCACAAACACCCTGGACTGATCAGGACAGATAGGGTGTGTATTAAGGCAACCAGCTCCAGTAGAGCAAAGCGGCACATCCTGAGGAAGCTAAGCTCAAAAGTGCCACTGTTTGAAGAGTATGAAGGGGATGTTTAATTTCTGGCATATTTCATCTCTGATTAAAGACTAGCTGCAGCAGGAATCTTCAGGCAGAGTAGATATTGTTTCACTAAAGTACATCAGGAGCAGTTGAGAAGCATATCATCAGAGCTTGGGAGGGCTGCTGTTCATGAGATGCACATGATAATATATAATAACAGTCTTTATCAATATCTAGTAAGAAGGAAAGCAGAACAGGGCTGGGTGCCAATGTACAGCAGCTAATGCTGTGACTGTTGACGTTGAGCGTGTAAGGTCATGTTTGTTTTCATGTTTGATTTTTTTTGTTCATGTAATGGAAGAATTCCCAAATGTTTTTGTCAGCCAGATCCCTTAAAATAAAGCTTTTACTTGCAATAACTCAGAAAAGTTAATATTTCAGTAATTTAACAATACATTTGCATGTTTACAGTTTTCTGGTGTTGGCTGATGGTCACATTGACTTGCAGATGAACAAATAAAATATATATATTTTTTGTGTTCAATTGTTTAAATTATTATTACTTTACATTTTTATGGTTTGACTAATTATTAACTTTTTATCAACTCACAACCCCACTGCAGGTATTTCATTAAGCCCAGTTTAGGAAACCCTGGTTTAATGTAATGTTTAATGCATATGGTGCTTAAATTGTAAGTACAGGCTCACAGCCTGTACGTATGTATTATTATTTAAAGAATTTGCCACTAACGATTCAAACGTGCTTGTTGTTTGTCGTTTCTCCGATCACAAATGCAGACATGGTAATGACAGTATTAGTCATTATAATCAGTAATTATGTCCCCACTGGATGTAACAAATGTCTCATTTGTAATGGGTTTTATTGTTTTTGTGTCATCGCGCCGGGACACGGCATCACAATAGAGTGAGGGGCGTAACATTTCCATTACATGATTGAGGTATTCGGTCAATCACAATGCACCGTATAGCTGGCCAATCAAAGCACGCCTCGCTTCTCAGAACGATGAGCTTTGTAAAAATCGTTGCTTTTCAGAAAGGCGGAGCATAGAGGAGTATACAACAATAATGTACCATATGTGGAAAATAATGTGTTTTTTAACCTTAAACCACATAAACACATTGTATTACACCAAATACACAAAACAATGTTCTTTTTTAGCAACAGCATATGACCCCTTTAATGCTTGTTTTGCAGAGTTGTGATCTCAAGTCACTTGACTCGAGACTTGACTTGGACTCGAGTCCCAAATTTGAGGAATTGCGACTTGACTTAGACTTTGACAACAATGACTCGAGACTTGACTTGGACTTGAGCCCTGTGACTCAACAAATATTTGTCTTCCAAAAAAACAAAACAGAGTTCTGCTCAATATAGGCTGGTTACTGAAGCATATGATCACACTGGTATGATTAGAGCAGCTTTTGGCCCTGAGCCAGAGAGGGACTTGCAAGTGAACGCCTAGTGTTTTCATCCACATAATGTTTAGGATATTTAATGTTTTAGACATTTAAAATACACATAATCACTTTAAACCACTTATAATAAACCTTTCAAACATAATTAGATTTTTGTAGCCACATATAAAGTTCACCAGCCACTCACTTTCATGTCTTTGGATGAAATGGGTGAATTCACATGTTGTAAATCCGACAGCTCTTATAGCACACAAATAGCCCTTAAACTAAGCCATCAACTGTGATCATTATGAACTTGTTTAAAACACAAAATACATTTACTTACATGTATTTGTGTATCTGAATAGCAACAGTTTTGCCGTGGATAACTTTGCATGCCTCATTTCTTAAACCTGCTACAGTGAACGGTGTGGTGCCAGGCATGTTCAGTTTAGGCTTGTGGCCTAGAGACGTATAACTCGTAAACTTAACATATATTAACTCAACCCCTAGAATTATTAAAATCTTACAATTTAATTTTGAATGAAGAATAACAAAGATAGTACCGCATCATGATTAGGCTATAACTAGGCTATTAATGCGCTCGTCTCTGTGACAGCATGAAATTTGAATGATTTGTTATTATCAATATTTGTTGAATTAGTAGCCAATATAAGAACATTAATAATATAGAGCTATAAGAAAACAGATTATCCAATCTGCCTTTTAAACCCATTCACTGATGGTTTCTTATTTTGTTATATATTTACTTTTCCGCTTCATTTCATGTATCTCTTAATTAACGTTCTGTATCAACGCATCAGTTTAGGACTTAAAAATGTTTTGCAATTACTATAAATAATACCCGACAATCATGTCAATAAAGCGGTCTATTTCTGTGGAACTACGTCAGTAGGTAGCGATAAATGAGTGTCTGTATTACATATTATCAATTTAAATATTTGACTCCATTTATAAAAGTAAAAAAACACTGAGTTGTTAACAAATGAAACAGTGGACTTAAAATGAATTATTATATAGTCTACTATAGACTATTAATGACTTTAAATTTACTGTAGTCATTAATACAGAGACACTCATTTGGGCAAATAGCACTAACGACTTGTTTAGGACTTGAAGCTTAAAGTTGAGGACTTGCTACTCGACCTGGACTTGCTCGTCTTGACTCGGGACTTGACTTGAGACTTGAATGCAAAGACTCGAGACTTACTTGTGACTTGTAAAACAGTGACTTGTTCCCACCTCTGTAGTTTTGTCTTTGATACAGTAAATGGTGTTGAGGCCCATTTGAAGGTTTGCTGAGACCCCCGGTTGAGAACTATTGTGTTAGTAGGCTGCTAATGTTATGCCCCGCATGCAATTGTTATGGTTGGGATTCTTTAGTTTAAGAATGCCTACAAAGCTCGTTCCCTGCCTGCCTTTGGCAAATCAGACCACGCCGCCATCTTCCTCACACCGGAATATAACCAAAGGATCGTTCAGAAACCCCCGGTGGAGAGGGAAGTGACGCGCTGGTCCTCCCACTCTGAAGCTATGCTACAGGCATCTCTTGATGACGTCGACTGGGACATGTTCCGGGCGAGTTCAGCTGACATCAGCGAGTTCACGGATGTAGCAGTAAGCTTTATCAACATGCTAACCGACCAAGCCACTGAAACAGTAACAATAAGGACATTTTCAAATCAGAAACCGTGGGTGGACAGATCAATCCGTGTTGCGGTTAACCATCGCACTGCCGCATACAATGCTGGTCTTTTGTCGGGAAACATGAGCGATTACAAAACATCGTGTTACGCTCTCCGTCGGGCAGTTAGAGCTGCTAAACTCAGATACAGGGAGAGAATTGAGTCACATTTCCAGCTCAATGACTCTCGACGCATGTGGCAGGGACTGAAGACCATCTGTTCCTCTGGAAACAACTCTTCCGCAGAGGTGAGAGCAGATCCGTTGCTGGCCGAAGAGCTAAACACCTTCTACGGCCGATTTGAATGCAATGGAAGCGGCGCGACTCTGCCGAGCAGCGCGTCAGAAAGCAGCAGACAGAGCAGCGATCATGTAATCACCGTGTCGGAGGATGATGTTCGGAGGGAACTAAAGAGAGTGAACGTCAGGAAAGCAGCAGGACCTGATGGGATTACTGGCCGCGTTCTGAGGTCCTGTGCTGATCAGCTTGCTGGTTTGTTTACTTCCATCTTTAATGAGTCCCTTGCTACCTCTGTGGTTCCCACCTCATTTAAAAAATCGGTCATAATCCCTGTGCCTAAGAACAGTAAACCCTCTTGCCTGAATGACTATCGTCCAGTTGCCCTCACATCGACAGTCATGAAGGTTTTTGAGAGACTTTTAAAGAAACACATTTGCTCCTCCATCCCTGCTACTCTGGACCCTCTTCAGTTTGCCTATCGGCCAAATAGGTCTACTGATGATGCCATCTCCTAGGTACTGCACTCCTCCCTCACTCACATCGACTGCAAAAATGGCAACTATGTCAGGCTGTTATTCATTGACTATAGCTCAGCTTTCAACACTATAGTCCCCACCAAGCTAGCTGTCAAACTCTCAGACCTCGGCCTAGGCACTTCACTCTGTGACTGGATTCAAGATTTCCTCACCACCAGACCACAAGTGGTGAAAGTCGGCCAGTTCACCTCCAACTCCATCACCCTGAACATAGGAGCCCCACAGGGCTGTGTCCTGTTCCCCCTGCTCTACTCTCTCTACACACACGACTGCGTGTCCTCTCACAGCTCCACCTCTATTGTCAAATTTGCTGACGATACTGTGGTTCTGGGCCTCGTTTCCAACAATGATGAGGCAGCATACTTGCATGAGGTGGAGAGACTCACATCATGGTGCCAGGACAACTGTCTCTCTCTGAATGTGAGCAAAACCAAAGAGCTGATTGTAGACTTCAGGAAGAGACAGCAGCAGCCCTACACCCCTCTTATAATCAGTGGGACCCCTGTAGAGAGGGTGAGCAGCTTCAAGTACCTCGGTGTAAACATCTCCGAGGACCTGACATGGACTGCACACATCCAAACACAGGTCAAGAAAGCCAGGCAAAGACTGTACCATCTGCGACAGCTGAGGAAATTCAGGGTCTCACCAGCTATCCTGAAAACTTTCTATTCAGGGGCCATAGAAAGTGTTCTGACTCAGTGCATCTCAGTGTGGTATGGTAATTCCTCAAACCAGGACTGCAAAGCTCTACAGAGAGTCATGCGCTTAGCCGAGCGCATCTCAGGGTCTGCTCTCCCCTCTCTGCAGGACATCTACCTCAAACGCTGCAAAAGCAGGGCTGCTAAAATCATCAAGGACTCGAATCACCCTGGTAACCATTTTTTTATTTCACTGCCATCTGGCAAGCGCTTCAGGAGCATGATGGCAAAAACTGAAAGACTGAGGAGGAGTTTCTTCCCCCAGGCCATCAGGCTCCTAAACTCAGTCTCATAACATCATTACATCCACAGGACTCAATTTAATAAACTGTAAACATATCCATTATTCTCCATCATCCACACTGCTGCTATGTGTACATACCCGGTACAACCTATTTGCACATTCTCTTGCACATCCGTGTTTATATTAATATTTATTAATCCACAGTATACTGTATTGCACATTTTATCTCATTGCAAATCTTACTCATTTTATTGTATTATTTGTTACCTTTTCATTCTCACCTATATTTATATATATATATTCTCTTGTGTTATGTTTCATTGTTTTATTGCTTTTTTTTTTTTTTGCACTTTCCATTGAGCGGACCTGTCCTGACTTACATTTCACTACTGATTATACCCTGTATGATTGTGTATGTGACAAATAATAAAGAACCTTGAACTTTGATTTTTGTATTGAAAAAGGATTTCTATAATTCTGTAATTTTGCAATCCCTTTTCCATATATTTTAGGTTACCAGTCACGTCTGGTCTTCTGTACCTTTGATGATGAAGCGTATTCAGATTACCTGTGTGCTTCCTTCCCTCGACCCCTCAGTAACCGCACATGCAATGAACAGCAGTGCCCACAGACCCGCAGGTACAGCATTTCAGCTCAAAGCCAACTGTAGTGTGTTTGGTGCATTAACACCTGGAATTTCTCTTTACAGTCTTTATTTAATATCAGAAATTGATTTCTGCCCACAAATGTGTTTTAATGTTGTTAATGTGTAACTTGTGGAGAAGCGTTGGGTCTCACAGCTTTGGCTGTACTGTTCCTGTTCTGTAAGGATGGCGTATGTGTACGAGCCACGCTTGTGGAGGCCCATGGAAGCAGCACGAGTCTATGTACAAGTGTACAGGTAACAGCCTTCAGAGGCTGATATACTGCTGCACATGACGTCAAACACATGACCTCTCAGGAATCTCACATGTTTTATGTGCCTCTGGACTACATTATGAGATTTTCTAAAGAATTTGTAACTGATTTCCCAGTACGTACAGTACCAGATTATATCAAAAACAGTCTATCAGTATAACAGTGTCTTTAAGACCCCTATGGCTTTTGAGAATGAGGTAGTAAATTGTTGCATGTAATCTGGATTACACAATCATATTCCACTAATCTTTACTCATAATTAGATTATATTATGTTTTAAAATGCTCATAATCAGATTACAGTTACTTTTTAATTACTCGAGTACACTCACTCAGTGACTAAATTAATCATAATTTATTTATTCTCCTTAATTATTGTTTTCTCTTATTTTGACTTTCTAAAATAATTCAATATGTGTGTCATATTGAATACACTGAGTATTCACAATAAGTGATCGTCATTTAAATGTCATGCCAATTAATTTGCAGTCCACGCATCTGGATTTGGGGATAAACACACATCTCAGTCAATTGTACCATGAGATTAATATGAGATTATGAGAGCCTGAGATTAATAATTGTGCCATTTACTAAAAAAAATTCACCTGGAAGACTTTGTCCATGTCATTGCTGTTTGCGTGTTTATTAATGCGTATTAATTTTTGTTCAAGTGATGAAGACATTCCCAAACTTTTTTGTCAGTCAAACGCCTCGGTCCTACAATATTTATGTGAACTGATTTACAGTTAATATTTCATTTATTTAACAATACATTTGCATGTTCTCTGCTGTTGGTTAATTGTCATATATAATTCAATTTAAATCTATAAACGAGTTAGGTCAAAAGTAATCCATAAGTAGTCAGAATACATTACCTAAAATGAGTAATCTAGATGACATATTATATAATATTTATTGATTTAAATAATTCTATATATTTGTACCTCTTTATTTTTTTTGATATATCAAATGAAACTAAATTAAATGAGAACTCTTGATTTGCACCTAGCTGAAATCAAATAAGTGTTTATATAATTTCGTTCAGTTGATGTTTATTCTGTTTAAAGTGCATAATATAATATAATATAATCCTGGCTGGCACATCGAAGAGATTGTTGACATCATTAATATGTGTTTGAGTTCAGATCGCACCAGTGTTTTACGTCTTGTGAAGATGAACCAAGGCTCAGGACATCTGTTCAGCTCAGAGCTTCACGTGTGTCCGAGGAGGGTTTTCTCTTTGTGTTATAGACACTGCAGTAAATATTTGACTGATTATATGAACCGTAGAGCTCTGAGCTGAGCTGCTGTCTGTGTTCTGGGGAGGGAAGTGTGTTTTACATGTTTAGTGAGATGCTTATGTCTTGTGAAGATGAACCAAGGCTCAGGACATCTGTTCAGTTCAGAGCTTCACGTGTGTCCGAGGAGGGTTTTCTCTTTGTGTTATAGACACTGCAGTAAATATTTGACTGATTATATGAACCGTAGAGCTCTGAGCTGAGCTGCTGTCTGTGTTCTGGGGAGGGAAGTGTGTTTTATAGTTTTGTGGGCATTATAGATCTATTTTATATACATGATGGGCCTGATTTACTAAGATCCGAAATAGAGAGCATCCATTAGCTTGTGCTGTAGTAGTATATTGTGTGCACTTTGTAGATTAATAATTGTGCAGGTTGGACACATTATATAAATAAACCTTTTTATCAAATATCGGTCACAGCCGATTGCCATATTTACGGTGGCAGAGAGAGCTCAACGTGCTGCAAATAGAAAAAACGCCTGCAAATTAAGAAAACAACTTTCGTCAATTTGACAACACACGCTGCAAATGCTCACTGCACAACCAAACAAAAAAACGCATTGCAAAGAAAATGTATTTGGTTGTGTAGTGAGCATTAGCAGCGTGTGTGTTGTCAAATTGACTAAAGTTGTTTTCTGAAGTTGCAGCGCATTGAGCTCTCTCAGTCACCGTACATATTACTTGATTTCATATAAACAACATACCAGAATGATTTCTGAAGATCATGTGACACTGAAGACTGGAGTAATGATGCTGAAAATACAGCTTTGATCACAGGAATAAATGACATTTAACTATACATTCACATAAAAAACTGTTATATGATATCGTAGTAATATTTCACCGTTTTTAAGAGAGATACTGTGAATAGCTAGCAAATGAAAATTAATGAATATGACAGATTAAAAACTATTTTGCAGGTCTGAAATCTCAATCTTTAGTTGTGTGTCCTTAGTTAATTCTTATACTGCATTAGCAGATCCACAGTTTTTACATGCAAACCTGTAGTAAGTCATGGCCTTCATGTATGCTATAGATGTTTGGTTGAGTCCACTGTCTGGGTGTCTCCGGTCTAATGTGTCCTTTTGATTTAGTTTGCTTTTATCTGAGTGTATGTGCGTGTGAAGTAGAAAGCAGCGTTTGGTCTGTTAAAATAATAAGTCATGGTAGTACCCCTGGGATTTTCTTCTGATGCTCATGTACAGAAACCTGAGACTGCCGTGGTCCCTGAGCAGATCGACCTGCCAGAGAACATGTGCTTTCACTTTTTTATTTGTGGGAGAGACCCCGTGACCGATATCTTCATAATTGTTCTCTCATCTTCAGGTTTCTGGGAGCTTTGACAGGCCAAGTGTTTCTGCTGAACACTTGCTTTGTCCACGTCACTTTCTAGAATGCAGAAACCTTTATATGTTTGTTTAGTGTAGGTGTTTATTTGTGAACTGTTAAAATAGCCTTTTCTCTCAAATATTCTAGGTTAAATGCAATTTCTGTGGCACGATATCAATTAGCACTGTAAATCATTTTGACTCATCCATCAGTTGTGGAAGCAATCAAAAATGTGTAGAGTTGCTGTGCTTAAAACAGAATCCAATAGACTGCGAATAAACGTTTAAAACATGCTATTCAAATAAATATATGTAAAATCACTAACAAACCTTATGACTTGGTTATTTTTGCTCTCAGAATCTGTGTATTCCAGAATGGGACATGTGCTGTTTATACTGTATTGTATTATATTCTGTATTATAATGCATAAACAGAAGTTAAGTATTCCTCAAAAGGAGTGAATTATGCCTTGGTTGCTTGTCATTGAAAGAGCAAAACTGAAAGACGAGTCACAATATTTTGTGTGCTAATAGATCTTAAATTGTATTTAACCTTGAATATGTTCATCCTCATGAATGACCCAAAGCATGCCGTTTCTTTGGGTTAGACTGGCCCTGTGGGAGCTGGTGCTAAATGAATCCTCTAGTGCTATAACTCACGTCATTATGCTTTCTGTGTCAGCTGGGTGATGGGGGAGTGGAACCCGTGTCCGGTGACCTGCGGCGGGGGTCTTCAGGTGCGGCGAGTGGAGTGTATGTCTCACGACTCGGCAGGATCACGACTGGTTGAGGATTCCCAGTGTGCTTCTTACGCGGCCAGACCGCTCACCCAACAGAACTGTAACATGCAGAAGTGTGCTCAATACAGAGCTTCCAGCTGGAGCCAGGTATAGAAACTGCACTTCATGAAGAATTCAGATACAGTTACAAGAACGTTTTTATGGGAATATCTCAAAAACCTGTCCACCCTTAAATTTAAATAACTTAATAGGCCAGATTTTCATTTTATCTTAATTTAAGAAAATGAAGCATATTTTTGCATTGTCATATTATTTTCATGACAATTAAGCATTCTAAAAACATCTTCTGTTTCTGAAAGTAATTCTTAATACTGTAATGTTAAAAAAAATATTATACATTTTTAGGGTGTTTATACTTTATATTTGGCTGCTGTTTGTATTATTTTTTGTATGCTGGTTTGTATACAGATACTGTCATTTATTTCTATATTTTATACTGAATAACGTACAGTAATCAAGAGTTATGGAATTATAGTAAAACATTGCACTTTGCCAACACATTACAACAAAGTTACATTTGTCAACATGACTAACAATGAAAAATAGATCTAACATTTGTTTTAATTTTAGTTAGTGATAATGTCAACATTTATTAATGCATTGTTAAAAACAAAAGTTTAGTTTAATCTTTTAATATTATTGAATTGGCCCGAGCAGACATGAACTGAATTACATTAAATTAATATTATTGTTGAATAATAATAAAAACTGTTACAAATATAGTGCACATTCTTACACATTAACTCAGTGGGACACTATTGTAAAGTGTTACCATAACATTTGGTAAAAACTGTACTTAATTGTCATTAAAATAAATGTTAAAACATCGTATTGGTTCTTAAATAGGCCTTTTTTGTGTCAAATATAATGTATTATTATTTTGGAGATTTGCCAGCCTGTAAAAACGTTTTTTTTTTTCGTATTGCATTTTACTTGGCTTTACTTTATCTTTTATTTGTATTGTATTTCTCTAAGTAGTGTGAGGTGGTTATTTGTTCATATTTTTAAATAAGTACAAAATAAATGAATAAAATGCTTACTAAAACATTCCTAGTATTCAATATCTTAAAATTATAGTTGATTCTATTTTGCAGTGGATTCCTGTATGAATTAAAACCTGCTAAAGGCTATTATGTTTGAAATATGGATATTTATCTTACAAAAACGCATGGATTTGCTACAGGAGGCCTTTATTAATGCTTCGGAGCCGTGTGAGGCATGTTTTATGATGGAAGCGCGCACTTTATTTGACGTCTTTTGTACTGTTGAACAGAAACACCTGCCCACTGCAATGACAATGCTTGGAATAGCAGGACAATTTAATATAACTCTGAATGGATTCGTCTGAAAGAAGAAAGTTATATAGACCTAGGATGCCTCGAGAGTGAGTAAAACACTGGCTAATTTTCACTTTTGGGTGAACTAACCCTTTAATGTTTGTGTAGTGCTCTGTGACGTGCGGCTCTGGGAAACAGATGCGAGATGTGGTGTGCGTGGGTTCAGATGGAGCTTCTCTGGAGGACTACGCATGTGGGACCCAACCGAAGCCGCCCAGCACACAGGCCTGTGAGATGCCCGTCTGCAGGAGCCCCATTGGCTGGCATATAGGAGACTGGGGCCTGGTAAGGAAGAATCCACACCTCATTTACAGACACGCTTTTGAATAAGCATGCAGCCTCCCTCTTGATTCATTGTGACCCTGGAGCACAAAACCAGTCTTAAGTCGCTGGGGTATATTTGAAGCAATAGCCAAAAATACATTGTATGGGTCAAAATTATAGATTTTTCTTTTATGCCAAAAATCATTAGTATATTAAGTAAAGATCAGGTTCCATTAAGTTATTTTGTACATTCCTTACTGTAAATATATCAAAACTTAATTTTTGATTAGTGATATGCATTGCTAAGAACTTCAATTGCACAACTTGAAAGATTATTTTTGCAATATTTAGATTTTTTTGCACCCTCAGATTCCAGATTTTCAAATATTGTATATTAGCCAAATATTTTCCTATCATAACAAACCATACAGCAATTGAAAGATTATTTATTCAGCTTTCAAATGATGTATAAATCTAAATTTTGAAAAAATCACCCTTATGACTGGTTTTGTGGTCCAGGGTCACAAATATGACGTACATTAAGCTTACCTGCTTATAAACTCTCTCTCAAGTGCTCCAAGAGCTGTGGCTCGGGGCTGCGGGAACGGCAGGTGATCTGTTCAGACAGACAGAGAAACCTGTACAGGGTAGAGGAGTGCCAGTCCAAACCCAAACCTCCTACCGTGGAAAGATGCAACACTCAGCCTTGCTACAGGCGTCAGGGTACTCAAGATTTGTAGTTTTTTATATGCTCCTCACACTTCCATTCATGGTAATAGCTTTTTCAGAATCACATGTACATATATTCTACACATGAATGCATAGTGTTTTCACATATGATACATGCTCTCAAAAAATGTTTATTGATTTCTTTAGAGTATTTCAATGGGTTTGATCCAAGTTTCTTTCTCTTTCTTATATTGGTATGAGCAGAGGTGCCCAGCATGCAGGACCCAACAGGTCACGATAACACCATTCATGGCTTCCTGCCGTACACAGAGGAGCCTGCATTAGGTTTGTATCTGAACATAGTTGTCCATCCATTCATCTTTCCATCCATACACAGTGCTGTATGCAAGGCTGATCTTAGTCAGATCCCAGGTTCAATTCTTAACAAGCTTAACCAGCTTTGTCTAGACCAGTTTGACCAGAATCAAATCAGCATAAACTAGCTAAGACTAGCATGGCAATGTATGCTGGTCAAAGATGTGTGCAGTTCCTGTGTGCACAAACAAATATCTGATACTAGTTACCTGGCTCTGGAAAAAACAAAAACAAAGCATTAACAACTTTTAATGGACTGTAGACTATGAGGGATTATGTTTTACTATATATTTTTGTTGGACTAGGAACAATAACATGTTAATTAATTAATTAGATTGTTTAACAATAAAATAAATAATATCTTTTTTTGCCAAAAGTTGTTCATAAATGTCTATTAAATGTTAAAAACCATGGCTTTCAAATAGATTATTGAATGGACATAATTATAAATTTGATCCTGAAGAAAAATCTATTTTATAGAGGTTTAAACATCAATATTAGTATCAAAATCTGTGACACTGCTCTGGTTCATAATTTAAAAGTACATTTAATTGTAATACATTTTTAAATCGTAATAACTGCTACAAAGGTTTGTTTGACAGATCCAATTAAATGTAAGTATCCTGTAAGAAGACATTTAAAGAATGACATAGTCAGGTAATCATAAATGTTATGCTTTCTGCTTTGTGAAGAAACTCTGTCTGAAACATTAATTAAGGTACTTGTTATTTTTTATTGTCTAACACAACAGAAACTCCTCAAAACAATGCTGTCCACAATCCTCATGGCACGAATCTCACCCCCCACTGTAGCCAGACCTACTATGGCTGCTGTCCTGATAGAAGTACCCCAGCCAGTGGACCACAGAGCCAAGGCTGTCCCCAGGACCAAAGCCTACCATCGTGCACATGGAGCAGGTACACATAGACTTGGATGAGTTAATCACAGAGAATTTTATTTGTGGCACAATGCATAATTTATTTTTTACAGTATAAATGTATATTTCAGTCAAGAAACTCTAGATAGCGCAAGCTGATGTGTAGTAACGTAACTGATGATATTCACATCGTTAAATGACTTGGCACAAGCTTATTGGTTCATGTTGAACCAATAAGAACCATGGATTGAACCATGGTCCAATCCTTGGAGAATAAGATGGACGATCTTAGAGCCATGATAAGTTCCCAACAGGACATAAGGGCACTGTAACATCCTCTGTTTGCCCTCGGTCCCGGACACTGCTGTAACGCCGTCTGATAACTGTTCTGTTTTACGGATGGACAGAACAGCCAAGGCCGGTAAAACCAAAGGTGGTGGAGTGTGTTTCATGATCAACAAGAAATGGTGTGACCCCAGAAATATCTCCATTCTGTCGCGCTCCTGCTCGCCTCATCTGGAACATCTCTCCATTATCTGCTGCCCCTTCTATCTGCCCCGCGAGATTTCATTGATCGTCGTTACTGCTGTTTACATTCCACCACAGTCAGACACTGGCTTGGCTTTGTCTAAGCTTCACGATGTGCTCAGTGGCTACACTAACAAACACCCTGATGCTGCCTCTATCATCGCGGGGGACTTTAACAAAGCCAGCCGCAGGCAGGTCATGCCAAACTTTTATCAACATGTATCCTGTCCAACTAGATGACCAAATAAACTGGATCCCTGCTACACTCAGTTTAAAAATGCCTACAATGCCCGCTCACTACCGGCTTTTGGAAAATTGGACCATGCCGCCATTTTCCTCACACCGGAATATAAACAAAGGCTCGTTCAGGAACCCCCGGTGGAGAGGGAAGTGACGCGCTGGTCCTCCCACTCTGAAGCTATGCTACAGGCGGCTCTTGATGACTTCAACTGGGACATGTTCCAGGCGAGTTCATCTGACGTCAGCGAATTCACGAATGTAGTATTAAGCTTTGTCAACACGCTAACCGAACAGGCCACTGAAACGGTAACAATAAAGACTTTCTCAAATCAGAAACCGTGGGTGGACAGAACAATCCGTGATGCGGTTAACGATCGCACTGCCGCTTTCAATGCCGGTCTTCTGTAGGGAAACATGAGCGAGTACAAAGCATTGTGCTATGCTCTCCGACGTGCAGTAAGAGCCGCTAAACTCCGATACAGAGAGAGATTTGAGTCACATTTTCAGCTCAATGACTCTCGACGCATGTGGCAGGGAATGAAGACCATCTGTTTCTCTGGAAATAACTCCTCCGCAGAGGTAAGAGCAGATCCGTTGCTGGCCGAAGAGCTAAACACCTTCTACGGCCGCTTTGAATGCAATGGTGGCAGCCAATCAGCACGTCAGGAAGTAGCAGACAGAGCAGCGATGATCATGTTATCACCGTGTCGGAGGATGAGGTTCGGAGGGAACTAAAGAGAGTGAACATCAGGAAAGCAACCTGACCTGATGGGATTACTGGCCGTGTTCTGAGGTCCTGTGCTGATCAGCTTGCTGGTTTGTTTACTTCCACATTTAATGAGTCCCTCGCTACCTCTGTTGTTCCCACCTCCTTTAAAAAATCTGTCATAATCCCTGTGCCTAAGAACAGTAAACCCTCTTGCCTGAATGACTATCGTCCAGTTGCCCTCACATCGACAGTCATGAAGGTTTTTGAGAGACTTTTAAAGAACCACATTTGCTCCTCTATCCCTGTTACTTTGGACCCTCTTCAGTTTCCCCAAATAGATCTACTGAAGCTGCCATCTCTCAGGTTCTGCACTCTTCCCTCACACACATTGACAGCAACAATGGCAACTATGTCAGGCTGCTTTTCATCGACTATAGCTCCGCTTTTAATACTATAGTCCCCATCAAGCTAGCTGTTAAACTCACAGACCTCTGCCTAAACTCTTCACTCTGTGACTGGATTCAAGACTTCCTCACCGGCAGACCTCAAGTGGTGAAAGTAGGCCAGTTCACCTCCAACTCCATCACCCTGAAAGTAGGAGCCCCATAGGGCTGTGTCCTGAGCCCCCTGCTCTACTCTCTCTACACACACGACTGCGTGTCCTCTCACAGCTCCTCTTCTATCGTTAAATTTGCTGATGATACTGTGGTTCTGGGCCTCATTTTCAACAATGATGAGACCGCATACTTGGATGAGGTAGAGAGACTTACATCATGGTGCCAGGACAACTGTCTCTCTCTGAATGTGAGCAAAACTAAAGAGCTGATCGTGGACTTCAGGAAGAGACAGCAGCAGCCCTACACTCCTCTTATGATCAGTGGGACCCCTGTGGAGAGGGTGAGCAGCTTCAAGTACCTCGGTGTAAACATCTCCGAGGACCTGACATGGACTGCACACATTCAAACACAGGTGAATAAAGCCAGGCAAAGACTTTACTATCTGTGACAGCTGAGGAAATTCAGGGTCTCACCAGCTATCCTGAAAACTTTCTATTCAGGGGCTATAGAAAGTGTATTGACTCAGTGCATCTCAGTGTGGTATGGAAACGCCTCAAATCAGGACTGCAAAGCTCTGGAGAGAGTCGTGCGCTTAGCTGAGCGCATCTCAGGGTCTGCACTCCCCTCTCTGCAGGACATCTACCTCAAACGCTGTAAAAGCAGAGCTGTAAATATCATCAAAGACTCAAATCACCCCGGTAACCGTCTTTTCATTTTGCTGCCATCTGGCAAGCGCTTCAGGCTTCAGGAGCATGATGGCAAAAACTGAGAGACTGAGGAGGAGCTTCCTCCCTCAGGCCATCAGGCTCCTAAACTCAAACTCGGTCTCATATCATCAACATGACTCCATTTAATAAACTGTAAAACATTCACTATTCTCCATCATCCGCATTGCTGCTATGTGTATATACCCGGTACAACCTGTTTGCACATTCTTCTTGCACATCCCTGCTTATATTATTATTAAGTCCACAGTATACTGTATTGCACATTTTATTTTATTGCACATTTTACTCTTTATTATTTTTCTTCTTATCTGTGTATTATTTTTTTAAACTATATTTATATATATTCTCTTGTGTTGTGGTATATATTTTGCACTGTCCATTGAGCGGACCTGACCTGACTTACATTTCACTACTTATTATATTCTGTATAATTGAGTATGTGACGAATAAAAAAACCTTGAACATTGAACCTTGTTGCATACGTGTCATGGTGCTGCACGGGGGAGCCAGGAACAAGGAGACGAGGATGAGATAAACACTGAAGACTTTACTGGTAGACAGATACAGATGACATTCACTGAGGACATATACCGGAGACATTCACATAGACATTACCATTGACATTAACAATAACCGACAGGAAACATGGGGCAGAACAGACTATATATAGGGAGACATAACTGGACACACCTGGAACTAAATCAAGACACAGAACGGGACTAATAAACTAATGATGACAGGAAACAGGAAGGACCAAATATGGGCACATAACACAAGGGTAAGGAAACACAAGGCAGAGGGAGACAAAGTCTGACAATATGCAACCAATGAGCTTGCTGCTTTACATTTAAATGGCTGGTTAGCATCCACTTGATCATTTTGCAGCTTGTTTCAGAGTTCCTCTGAAACCCACCACCTTCCTCAGCTCCACCTGTTTTAGATCTGCTACGGATTATTTTATATGCTATTTGTGCAGCAGCAGTATGTCTTAAATACTCACAGCACCATATCACCGTATGCATTGGCAGTAGCAAGTTCCTGTACTTGCTTTTAGCAGCAGCAATAATCAACAGTAGCTGCAATTCAGCAGCAGCAGCATAGCAGATCTATTCCATCAAGACCAAATACATTAACATTGTCATAACCATTACCATGCTAAAATCTTCCAAGAGTTGTACTTATTGAACTGTAAGTTACGAGAAATGTAATACAGATGTACTTCTCTCAGGCACGGCTGTTGTCATGATGGTGTGACCGTAGCCCAAGGTCCCAACAAGGAGGGCTGTCCACATTCCCTGTCACAGCGGTCACCAGCAGTGAGTGTTTCATTTGCACATATCAAATTGGGTTGGAATGCTCCAGAACAGTGTTTCAGCAGCTTAATCCAGTCCATTTTGTTTCCATTTGACAAGTGTACTCAGATGCACCTTTAGATGTCATTGCAATAAGCACCTACCACACTCCTCTTTGTGAAATCAACTCAACTCAAAGTCGTAATTCATAAAGCACTTTCAAAAGTACAAGGTACACCAAGGTTCTGTGCATATCAAACAAAAAATTACATAAAACATTAGATAAAATACCATACTAAAAACAACCATCTAAATCATCATACCCAAAAGACAAACACTTTCAAACGTCAATGAAAATAAATATATCCTAAAACGGATTTTAAAACATCAGTTGAGCATTAATCTTCAATGGTGAACCAATCCAGTCTCCAGTCTCCAGCTGCCACAGAAAAAGCATGATCACCATTGCACTTTAAGATCAAGGAACTGTAAAACAGAGCTTGTATGATGAGCAAAGGGATATTAGAGGTTTATAGGAATTAATTTCCCAAAATAAATGCTGAAAATGCAAACAAATGACTCACAAGCTTGCTACATATTAAAATGACAATATATTTGCTACACGTTATTGCTACACATTATTTCCCAGTTACCCTCTGGAAAATAGTAAGGTGCATCCATGCCTTTTTCCCTGCGCTCTGCTTTCTCTCATCTCTCTCCCAGTGAGTGAGAATTAATGGCTATAAAACATGCACTCAAGATGGAAGGATTCAAAGAAACATGACAGACACATTTCACTCATGAGTTAGACTCTATGGAGGGAGACTGGAAGCCTGGACAATAGACTGAGGTCCTTGATAATAGGGAATGGCACAGTAAACTGTCGTGCCAACATACAAGCTGGCAGGTCTTTGGTGGAGAGCCACACAGATTGTTCATTTCCCCTTCTTGGCCCCACATGACTGCCAGCAAGGAGTCAATGAAGTTGCCCTTAGGCTCCAAAGTCCACAAAGACTGAGCATTGGGAACAGGATTGACCTCACTGTATGAATGCAGGGAGGGAAGTGTGAACACCACAAATAATTAAATGACAATTGTAATGCCTGCATGGTCTTGAGCTCAGGTGCAGGATCAGTAAAAGGAGGGGCAAGAGGTTGAGCTTGAGGTGCTCTTTGTCCCAAAGAGGCCTATGGTTAGCATACAGCCAGTCATCCTGATGACAAGATTTTCTAGATCAGGGCTTCTCCTGCCCCAATTAACACCTGGATGAGCTAATCAAGGTCTTCTGGATCACTACAATCTTCCAGGCAGGTACTTTGGAGCTAAACTCTTCAGGAAGTTGGCCATTCAGAAGCAGTACTAGACACCCCTGCTCTCTTACTGCATATAAAATTCAACCCGCCAGAGTGGCTAGTGGGAGTGATGCAGAACCTGATTTTACCAAGTGCGACATGTTCCTGGATCAACATCTTTGTTGACCCTGGAGCAATATTGTTATTAACCAATCATATCTGAAAAATAATACGTTTTGTGAAGTTTAGGCTTCAGGATGTGCGGAAGTGACCATGTTATCCACCACAGCTGAAATCCACCCGCATTTGGCAGGTTGGCGGGTGTTAATATCAAGCCCTGATTTACACCATATTATTTTTGACCCTTCAAGTTCATGAAAATATTGGCCTAGTTTAGTTTTTAGTGGAGAACCACACAGATTGTTCACTTCCCCCTTTGTGGCCCCACTCGCCAGTGAGGTGTTAATAAAGTTACCCTTATTTCCAGAGTTTACAAGGACAGATCAGTGATGATAGGATTAGCCCCAACGTAGGAAGGAAGGGAGGAAAATGGATACCATGAAGAATTCAAAGTTCGTAACACTCTTACATGGTTTTGGGCTCAGGCACATGATGAGTATGGAGAGAGGAAAGAGGTAGGGATCCCTTGTTGTGCAATTGCTACAAAGTCAGTCATCCTGATGTCTAGATCAGGGCTTCTAGGACCTGGTTTTCAGTCAGTATGCGAGGTGTATTGAGCCTCTCAGGGTCTTGCCCTCCCAGGCTGGCATTACTTCAGTTGGTCTGGTGTACAGGTTCTGGAGGTCACTGAATGTCCACTGCTTTGGAATTTTGAGGGAATATGTCATGTTCTCTTGGCAGGCTTGCTCTTGGTCTTTACATATGTGAGTTTCTTGGATCTGTCTAAAAGGTTTTGGCTTTCTTTCTTAAAGAATCTTTTGGGAAGATTAATTGGCACTGCTTTTTTACTTGCTTTATTTTTTTTAACCTTTTAATCAGCTCACAAAAAAAAAAAATCTGGGTTCCTGGAATATTCCATCTCAAACAAGCGCCCATTTGCATAATACATAGTACACCCTCAGAAAGAAATACCCTAATGTCTCTTTCTGTCTCTTTCTGTTTTTATGTCCTTTTTGTTTGTTATTTTCTCTACAAAGTCAGACACACCATCTGCACCCACAGACTGCCAGAAGTCCACCTACGGTTGCTGCTATGATGGTGTGACTGCCGCTGGTGGTACTCATGGGGAGGGGTGCTCCAACCCCCCCAGCAATAGTAAGTCATAATATAATACAATACGTCAGAGCGTTATAAAAGTGTTGTAGTCGAGACCAGCTCAATTTAGTTGGAGCCAAGAGGAAGGTCGAGTCCAAAGGGACCAAGCCCATGAAAATATGTGACCCTGGACCACAAAACCACGAAACCCACAATAAGGGTAAAAAAATTGAGAGTTATATAACCTGAAAGCTAAAATAAATAAGCTTTCCATTGATGTACGGTTTGTTAGGATATGACAATATTTGGCCAAGAGTCGAGACACAACTATTCAAAAATCTGGAATCTGAGGGTGCAAAAAAATCTAAATATTGAGAAAATCACCTTTAAAGTTTTCCAAATGAAGTTCTTAGCAATGCATATTACTAATCAAAAATTAAACATATTTACAATAGGAAATTGACAAAATATCTATAATTTTGACCCATACAATGTATTGTTGACTATTGCTACAAATATACCTGTGCTACTTATGACTGGTTTTGTGGTCCAGGGTCACATGTGTGCAAGACCAAGACAATGTAATTCCCAAGGCTGAGTCCAAGACCATATGTTCATGGTCTTGGTTTATCATGGACTTAGGAGCATGTGGACTCGGTCTTGACTGTGATGTCTTATTTTTGATTTGGACTCACTCGAATGAGTTAGTCTCGATTACAATACTGGTATTTGAAGAAAGTTGTTGGCTAATCAAACTCTGTAGAACAGATTGCATATTGTCTCTTACCCTTCGGCTCCTCAGCACAGCATTCTCGGTCCTGTGACCTACCTCATACGGTCGGGCCATGCGATAATTGGACATCCCGTTTCTACTACGACCACTCTGCCTCGCGCTGCATGCATTTCTGGTTTGGTGGCTGCCATGGCAATAGCAACAACTTCGCCTCAGAGGAGGAATGCCATAGGATGTGCCTGAGATCCGAACTAAGCCAGCGGGACCAGGTGCATGTCTTGTCTTTGCAGCACGGTGGACGTCGCTTCCCAGCACGTATCCACCACAGCTCTAGTGGTGCAACCCACATGCACCGGCTGGACCCCAGTGCCATGCAGCAGAGCAGCCCCGCTGCCAGGTAAGTTTCTCCAACTTGCCCTGGATCGCTCTACTCCTTTCCCAGGCCCAAGCCCAAGCCCAAGCCCCTGCAAGTTCTCTTCTGCTGTCTGCCTTTCATGCCCTGCTGAGGAGCCAAGAGAGGAGCCGCAAGCCATGCACAGAGACTTACATAGGCATCTTATATGCATATGCTTTTTACATGCACAAATAGCGAGCATTGCTTTTCTAACAGTAAAGTTCTGCATATGTACAAACAGGATCCAAAATTAACTTTTTACCAATATTTCTTGCTGTCCGTAAAGCTGTATTTTTAATAAAATATAAGAACTTGATGAGACTCCCCATAGACAATGCTAAAATTTCAACAGCTGATAGTGTTTGTATGTCTGTGATTGGAATCGCTTGAAATCAGCGAGTTTTAGACTATCATTCATAAAGTTAAACCATTTGTGAGAGTAAAATTAATTGTGATATTTTTTAATTTCCCAAATAAGTTACTGGCAAATTAGCAAGTTGTAGTTAAATTTGGACCCTGTGTACACACTCGTAACACATCTAAAACACAATTCGATAGCAGTGTAATGTCATTTTATGTATTACGACTTGCCTCACGCTTCTTAATCGTACTAATCTACTGCATCAGTACACACTCCCTGTAGAAGTTGACACTCACTGTGACGTGTTGGACATTGCTGTGCTTTTGGGACTGGTTTATTATTATAACACAGACTGTTATCCTCCTCTTTCTTTTGCTTTAGTGTTTAGTTAGTTTTAGTTTACCTCCCCCCCCCATACCCAGGTGTGTGTGAGGGACATGATTCATTACACCGTGACTAATAAAATCTGCCGTGGGGTCCTAATCATCCCTGACTTTTTGTGTGTGTCTCCCAAGTCCTGATTTGACAATGTAGTTGTAGTATGTGAAACAGATTGTAGAGTAGAACACCTCACCTATACACTTCACCAAGTGTTCATGGATCAGTATCCTTGTTGGTCCTAGAACAGCATTCCAATCAACCGTCAGATTTAAGGTTTAGAGCTGACATCAGTGCCTGATCAACATGCTCATCAACCAGTTCACTTTCTTTGAATGTTCCAGGGCCAACAATACACGTGACATGTTGACTGCATGTTTTTATTTCTACATCCTAATACTAACACCCAGTCCTAAATAATAAAGGGTCAAGTAATAAATGGGATCCATCAAACAAGGAATTCCATTCATCATGTTTACGTCCTTGAAGGGCATTTCTAGAAGACAACGCTAGTCTTTCACAAAGGCTGTTGATGAAGAATAATCACTTTTAAAGAAGTAATTTGGTTGTTTCTGACCATCTTATCCTGAGAGGCTAAAACTTGATGCAACTTACTAAAGAATTGATTCAGGCCTGACTAACCCTCATTTCCTCTAGTGTTTGTCATTGGGAAATATTCCTGATGAATTGTCATGTTTTAGACACACAGCAGTAAGCAGTATGAATGAAACAAGGCACAAAAGAAGCAATATTTGACTTAATGTTGTCAAAAAAAAAAACTTTTGCTGTCAAGTTTTGTAACTGTCTGTATAGCTGAACTTGTCTTCCCTGCTTTGAGTAAGGAGATTTATGATATTGAAATTGACTGCTAGAACATGGTAAGAAGCTGATCTGAGATCTGAGAAATGGCAATAGAGCGCTGCAGTGATGTCATTTTGCAGGCCAGTGAGCATCACTCTGATTCCCTCAACAAAAACCCCAACACTGGCCATTGGCTTTTAGATTATTGCAGAAAATAAACACTATGACTGACATATATTTATGATTCTTACACGTTCATCCCAAATAAACACAAGCCTAAATACAATCAACAGGATAAAAAGCTACAGATATAGGCTATAACGAACTACACCACGATCACATGACTTCAGCGTCACCACCATTAGACTTCAACAACTCTTATATTTAAAAACATTTTCCCTGAAGGTTTGAGTTAAAAAAGTTTGCAACAAGGCTGTGAAAGTGACTAGTTAATAGATAAGTCTTCCTGTTTGCTGTAATGTCCCAACAACCTCTATTGTCTCGTTTAGACGCTCGTTTAACAACCGCATTTTTCAAGAAAGATAAAAGCTTTAATAAAATGATCACAAGGGGTTTTACTGATGTATTATATGTCATAGAATAAATAGTGAAAGTATCTTGAGTTTGTGTCAAACAGACCTTATTTCAGGCATTTAATCAAAAACGAATTGACTTAAAGTCAATTAAACTGGAAGTACTAAAATGCAGACTCCAGGTTTTGGCCCACAACACTTTGTCATCCCTGCAGCACTCTATGATTGGTTCATAAGGGAAGTTCATAACTCTCCAGTTTCTAACCTATTCAGATCTTTCTTCTGAGTGCGTTAAAGGCTGCATGGTGTTGTAGAGCGAGGTTCTTCTAGTTGAGTCCTCTCCCTGTGGGTGAAGGGTCAGCATGTCGGTCTGGTGTTGGTCTTTGGGGATCCTGTATTCTAGCTGTAGCCGGTCAGGCTGAGCTTTATGCTTGCTGTGGTGACTGCAGCACATGCTTTGCTGTTCCCAGTAGTACAGCATAAAGTCATATGTGTTCTTTGTTTCTTTCTTTCTCTTATGCATGTCTGTCTGCACCCCCTTCCCTTCTGTCTTTTTTCTCTGTTTCTGTTCCTGCTGTCTGTACTCCTCTGATTCAGCTGGACAGCTGTAGGTGTGAGTATAGACAAGTCGGATCCCTCCACGGTGGAGGGGCTGGTTGGTCAGCAGGTAGTGTTGCCCTGCAGGGTGAGTCCTCGGCCCTCCTCCACCGTGATCGTGGAGTGGAGACGGGATGGTGTCCCTGTTGACCTCACCAGGTCAGTACCTGATGCACTTTACATCCTTCTATACACAATGACTCATTTTGTAATGACACATTGCTTTAGTCCTGCTCTTACCTCATCCATAATTCATATTTTTAAAATGTCATTCTATTTTGAATGATTCTGTTAGACTGATATTGTGCTTGTCTGATTCTACTCTTTTGCTCTTTGTGATTTCCAATTAATGTGATTGTGGCTTGACTTTGCCTAGCATATGTGAAGTGGACTACAATTGTCTTTGACAATGCGGACACAGAAATACATATTTTATCTTTTAAAGATATTCAGTTGTACATTGTGATATATACTTTGAGAGAGACGAAGCTCGACTGCACATAAAACCTGTTGTAGCTTGTGCGTATAAACATACTTAGTAAGTGCCCTTTTGGCTGAACTTCTCCTTTAACGAGTCTTTGTTAGATTTGCTGATGAGTAATTGGTCATTCAGGCATCGGCAGCAGTTGGACGGCTCTCTGTTGGCGGGTCCCATAACATCGCAGGATTCTGGCTGGTTTCTGTGTGTGGCCACAAGAGACCGTGACAGAGATCACCGCTACATTTACCTGTCTGTCTCAGGTTAGCGCTAGCCAGTCTCTTTATTTACTTGCTATTCATTTATACTTATCACTATTGATGACATTTAGGGTTCACGTTTTGAACAAACTGCTGTCATATTAAACATTAACGGTGTGAGAGAGCTGTGCTGTTACTTTTCTAATCTTTTGGTTTACAGTTTTGTCTGTTGTCCAATAAAATCAGTAGATTTACAGCTCTTTTAATGAAGGAATCAAGCCATATCAGGCAGGGATTTTTACATGAGCAAAACACATTTTCTTTCAGATACAGGAAGATCTCCAAGCGCTGGAGGAATATCAGAGACAGATTCGTCCCAGTCATACACATCACATTCATCTCCCAGGTACAAGACATCCATCATTAAATGTTGGTGTAATTATGCAGCATATGTTCTCACTCATTACTCACCTTGACCTTTGTGTTTGTTAGTTTCAGCATTGACTATTCGTCTCTGGTCGAGGCTCGAGCAGGTCAGACAGCCAAACTGAGGTGCGCGGTGCTGCCAGTCTCAGCCATGACTGCGGTGACCATTCACTGGAGCAGAGCTGGACAGCCGCTCAACTCGCTCAGGTGCCTTCATCTGCATGCGTTTCTATAGCCCTAGTGAGCTGACTTGCTCTATGCTGTCTACATATCTCTTCTAGAACCGCATCCTACGCACAATGAACCTTAAAAGTTTGATTGATTTGCACTAGATAGGCAGCAACGCTGTGTGCCATACAAATAGCAAAGAAGACTCGAGCAAGACACTACAGGCAAAAATACTGTTTGTTTTTTCATGCATCTGTCAATTATGAGATATGAGAAGGAAACATCCAGGATACACCTTTTAAGTGTTTCTTTTATAGCACTTTATCTATTTGTCTGTAGATTTCAATTACAATGCATATCTTTAAAGGCTGTTTTCCCAAAATGAGCGTTTTCTCAGAATTCTCCGCTTCAGCAGCACTTACAAACACCAAGTATTATTCCTATCTAGATTCTGAAGGGCTCATATATCATTCACTCTGATTTATAGAACATTTTACTCCTAAAAAAGTATTTTCTGATTTATGGAGTGATAAAAATAGAAATCCCAAATCCCCTCTGTAAAAACAACTCTAATACGTGACCCTGGAGCACAAAAGCAGTCTGAAGTCGCTGGGGTATATTTGTAGCAATAGCTAAAAATACATTGTATGGGTCAAAATTATACATTTGTCTTTTATGCCAAAAATCATTAGGATATTAATTAAAGCTCCATTAAGATATTTTGTACATTTTTCTACTGTAAATATATCAAAACTTAATTTGTGATTAGTAATATGCGTTGCTAAAACTTAATTTGAACAATTTTAAAGTTGATTTTCTCAGTATTTAGATTTGTTTTGCATCCTCAGATTCCAGATTTTCATAAAGTTGTATCTCGGCCAAATATTGTCCGATCCCAACAAACCATACATCAATGGAAATATTATTTATTCAATGTTGAAAAATTGACCTGTGACTGGTTTTGTGGTCTAGGGTCACATACTCTGTCAATAAAATAAAATAAGACATTTAAACCTGGCTTCATTCAATGTTTAGAATTATGTTCTATAAAATGAATGCAAATTAGTGCATATTTAATTAGATAACAGCTCATTTCTGTAAACTTTTTATACTTTTTATAAAATGTTTGCAATTCTTAATGTAATCAATGAGCTGGGTAAGTGTTTTTCTTTCATTTTTACTCTATACACCAGGGGTGTCTCGCTCAATTCACTGGTGATTTTGCTATTATTATATAAAGTAGCCTTAAAAATACACAGAATATGCAAACATAAGGTCGATTGTTAATTAAAACAGTTTCAGTCTCACTGATATTGACATTGTTTGTATTGTTTTATTTCACTTAATTCTAATTCAAGTAATGAAAATGTTTTATTTTATGGTGTTTTTAGTTAACGATAATATCCCTGATAATCTGTGCTGCTGAATGAAACACATTTGAACATTTTTCTTGCCATCTCTTGTTTTCATTGCAGTGCATTCTGGGATTGCCTTTTTCTCATCATTTGCTTTTCTGTGACATCTGTTATGATATTAAAAGTGAAATGTCTCCTAACGCAGGCATTCTCAACACTCTGATGGCACACTGGTGATTAACCAGCTGACGTCAGATGATTCAGGGCTTTATACCTGCACCATCACGGACGCCCAAAAGTCTGAAGAACGGCAAATCCAGCTCAGGGTTTTTGGTGCGTCTCTTTTTCCAGTATTTGAATGAAATACGAGTTTGCTGTCTCTGCGGTATGCTTGTAATATTCTTCCGTTTCTTCAGGTGAACTCAGGATCACTAAAGGCCCCGCGGATGTCGATGTGCCGCAGGGCAGCACTGCTCAACTGTCCTGTGTAGTGACCGGAGAAAACGTGAACGTTGGCTGGTCACGGTCAGTTCAGAGAACACGTTTTATAGCTTATAGTTTGTATTGAGTGAGAAGGAAGCATTCATAGATCATCTGATCTTGCTATGCCTGTCTCTCTGGACAGGAATGGTGTGCCAGTGCGACCAGACGGACATCATGTGCATGTGTCAGCAGACGGGGCGCTAATACTAAATAATGTGCAGTCAGTGGACGAGGGGACGTATACCTGCAATGCCTACACTGGGACGTACTCCGTCAGCGCAGGGGCTGAAGTGCGACTGGCCAAATCCTCTCAACAAGGTCAGTGGAGTGAGAACGAGAGGGCACAAAGCTGCTCTAAACAAACAGTTCACACAAAAATAAAAATGATATACGTTTCTCTCTTGTGTTGAACACAAAAGAAGATATTTTACATGACATGTTGGCAACCAAACCGTTGATGGTAGAATATCTTTATAAGTTTCTATCTTCTGTTAAACACAAAAGAAGATCATTTGAAGAGCTTGTGTAACCAAATTGCTGACGGTACCATTGACTTCCACAGTATAAAAATATATATTATGAAAGTCAATGGCTACCGTCAGGTGTTTAGTTACCAGCATTCTTCAAAATATCTTATTTTGTGTTCAGCAAAAGACAGAAACTCATACATGTTTGGAACAAGATGGTGGTGAATAAAAGATGACAGAATTTTCATTTTTGGTTGAATTATCCCTTTAAGCAGCAATATTTCTCAATATTTAGCTAATTTAAAGTTTGTAACGGCAATTTTTATACTTACCTTTTTAAATGTATCTCTGTTGTCCTCCTCCAAGCACCCCCGGCAGTCAGACTGGGCGGAGCAGTCTGACGCCAGGCCCAGTACTGGTGTTAGCTCGCCCGGGTCTCAGGTCAGCCCCTGTACTGGGCTAGGTGACCGTATGCCCTGATTCCCCTTCGGGTAATCCCATATGTGTATTCTTCCACGGTAAGGTTTCCCTCACGGTAAACCCGTGTCTTCTCTTGACAGAGCTTCTGTCAGGTTCTGCTGGCAGCCCTCCTCCCTACTCCTAAGTAGGATCTGCCCCAGAGTCCAGTCGTATGTAGTACTGCCCCAAGCCTGGGCCAGTCCATATCAGTGTCTCCACATGTTACCTCCCTTCGGGCAGGATGTGGCCTCCGTAGCGCCCTTCTATGGAAGGCTCGCTTCCCTGCCGTTACGACAAGCTGTAACAACAAATAGGAAAGACCTGAAGCTGTCTTTCACTGAAGGTCGAAATCCCTTCCGATTTCCGTGGGGAAAGGAACAGCGGCTTGGCTATCTCCAGAAGCGATGTACTCAGTGGTCCCGGTGGGCACCAAGGTTAGCGAATTTGCACTGGAGCGGTAGGAAGGTTGCAACCTCTTGCATGGCATTTGTCTGTCATGCACTCGCTTGTCAACATCGGCATGCCACAAGGTTGTGACGGGGTTCAGCTTGTGGCGCTTTCCATCCCCTATGTCGTCACGACATAACTCGTAGTGACCGACAGATAAGGAACGTCTATGTTACGTACATAACCCCCATTCCCTGATGGAGGGAACGGAGACGTTATGTCCCCATGCCAAAATCTCGAACCATCGCTGGCTTGCTTATACCCGTATGCACGGGGAGTGGCTCAGGTATGCAAAATCCACTAGGCAATTTCATTGGCATTTTCTCTTAAGTCAGAGATGATCGGGGCTTCCAAGTAAATCCCCTATGTCGTCACGGCATAACGTCTCCGTTCCCTCCATCAGGGAACGGGGGTTACGTACGTAACTTAGACGTTCTGTAAAATGTTTTGTGGGGGGATAGCATGGCATTTTCTGGCTACACAAAACAAGCTAAGATTAATCAAATCAAGATTTCACATTGGTTATTTTAACAGCATCAAAACAAAACATTTTGGGGAATAAATTAAGTACAGAAAGCGAGTAAAGAACATTCCTCATCACCGAAGGCCTTCGTGACTTTAGTTCAGCACTCCTGTTATAATCTGTTTTCAGTGATGCTCACTATATTCTCAGGTCACTAATCTGAATGCCTCTGATTGGCCAATGCATTCATAAGCTCAACAGAAACATGTGATTGGTTATAATTCTCAACATCGCAAAACAAATGTGACGCAATGTAAGCAGATCTAAATATAATGCTGTGAATCGACACGTTTCATTCATTTTTACATTTCACTTTCATCGCCACAGCTGCAATGGATTACATTTTAACTTTGCAGGGGCATTTTTGGCCCTAAACCTTTTGTTAATTTCAGACTCTGGACAGCACACCAAATTAGTTACCCAACCCCCCCCCCCCCCCCAATTATGTGATGATGTGCACTTATGAATGTATTTTAACGTGTCTGACTACATCTGCAGATTTCAGTGGGAGTCCGGGGTCGTCGCCGGACTGCGTGGATCAGCCTGAACTGGCGAACTGTAAGCTGATTGTGTACGCACGCCTGTGCTCCAACCAGTATTACTCCAGTTTTTGCTGCGCCAGCTGTGCCAGATACACCAGGGACAAAGATAGACCCGGACAAACCAGATAGGTCACGTGCAATGAATCCCGCAGCCTCATTGGTCGATCCAGACTGACATTCACCAGCCGTGTACATGCTCACCTCATGACTGAATATCAGCATCACCTGCTGTTTAGACACATCAACGCTGACCTCAGGCATTCAGTATCGCCGGCCCTTTCAGAGCAGAGCTTATTTATCTTAGTGTGGAAGTGTTTAAGTGCAAATGTTTATTATTAACAGGTCATTGACACTGTAATACGAGAGATGTGTCTTTATTGTGCTGTCGTTGTAACATGTATTAGGAAATACTTGCAGTGAAAACAAAACTGATTACATAATTAGGAAATGCTTTCATGTAGACTTGCAGTGATTCACCGAAATCCAGGCAACCGAACATACTCAGCCAAAAATGAGTGTTTTATTTAGTCTGAAACCGTTTTGGAGAGCCGAAATCAGTGACGTTGAATTAGTGCGTCTCTGATCGAATTGCAGTAAACCTTATGCTTTAATTGTTACTTTTGATATGAAACAGTCTAAACTGTCAAATTCCGTCAATTTTATAATGAAATTTAAACAATAAATGTGTTTTTTCTGCTAGTTAATGTGTTGTGACAGATCGCCGTAGCGCTTCATTTCAAATGGCACGTGAACCAATCATCTCTTCCTCTTAACTACTAGCTATAGCACCAAATAAACATGAACATTTGAAGAAACCGCACAACTTACTGCATTTAATCATGTCTCATGTAATCACCCAGTCAGCATTTTAACTGCATAAAAAAATAAAATAAAACGGTTGTTCTTGAGAGGAGCATTGTGCTAAATAAATACACTTTATTACGTTCATTATATTTCTATTTCCGACACCATTAAAATATTTATTCTTTAACAATGAACTGATCTACAAACTAAATGTTTTACTAAAAGGTTGATATGAAACATGCCTTGAATAACTGTTTAATTTAAATGTTTATAATACAACTATTTTTATTTGAGTGTTAGTAAATATATTTGATTATTTAATTGATTATTAAACTTATCTTTGCCACTTTGGGCTAAATAGAAAACTAATTTCGCTTTCAATGTTTCAGTAAGACGTATGCATCATTAGTAGATTCATTTTTGTAAGTGAAATGTATGCACAGTAATGTTCTAATATTAATGCATTGTTTTAAATAAATTGGTTATGTCACAAGCAGTAAATAGCAAAAAAGGCACATTTTCACAAAAGAAACATGTTTCCTGATTGGCTGGTCTAGCTTTGTGCTGCGAGGATATGAATCCTCTGTTGATCTAGTTAGAGACACGCAGGTCTCTTTCGGTCCAGCATGAAGGAATGTCTCGGCAGACAGGGCTGGGATTGGCAGGGTTTGCAGCGCAGCTGTTCTCAGATCTGTCGAGAGCTCATTGACTTGTGTTTTTGATTATCTTGCATTATAAATCTGTTGAATGAAGAAATAAACATGAAACATGTAAACATGATTATGTGTGGCGACTCACACTTTGTTGAAGTATGTGACACTTGGTTTATTTCAGTCTTGTGGTTCAGATGTGAAGAGACAGCAGGGTTTCCTGGTGTTCTGCGCAGGATCCTCGTGTGTTTACTGTCTCCAAACTCGTCTGATACCCCCCCCCCCCCCCCCCCGTTCTTTCTCACAGTGCATTTAGAGAACTGATTCCTCGTGATCAATTTCTGGCTCACAGGCTGTACAATGGAGGAGTAAGAAAATGAGAAAACATGTTTAATAAGAACTGAATGCTGAATGCTGTGTACATGGGTTGGACAAAATAATGTGAACGGGCATTATTATAAGAGTTATTCGTGTAGGCTACAGTGAAGAAAACAAATGTTCTGATTATCTTTTCATTGTCAGTTACAGTGCTCAGTGTAAATGAGTACACCCCCTTTGAAAAGTAACATTTTAAACAATATCTCAATGAACACAAAAACAGTTTCCAAAATGTTGACAAGACTAAGTTTTATATGACATCTGTTTAACTTATAACATGAAAGTAAGGTTAATAATATAACTTAGATAACAAAATTGTCAGTTTTACTCAAATTAGGGTGATGCAAAAATAAGTACAGCCCACTGAAAGTCTCTGGAGCAAAGCTAAATTTTAGACTACAAATGTCTAATTTAACAAGAATTCAACCACAGGTGAGTCTAATTATTCATTACACAGGTGATAGTTGACTATAAAAGGGTGTTACTTAAAGAAAACCCCTTCCCATTTCATGCTGTCAGCAATGGCACCACATGGAAGAGAAATGTCACAAGACCTGAGAAAGAAAATCATTTCTTTACACAAGTAAGGTGAAGGCTACAAGAATATTAGCAAAGCTTTACTTATCAGTCAGAATACTGTAGCAAAAGTGGTACAAACATTTAAAAAAGATGGAACTGCAACCATCTCACAGAGACGTCCAGGTCGTCCACGGAAGTTAACACCTCGTCAGGAGCGTCTTCTGATGAGAAGGGTTGAAGAAAATCGACATGCAAGTTCACTGCAGTTATCTAAAGAAGTAGAAAGCCAAACTGGGGTGACTATTTCCCGTGACACAATACGGCATACACTGCCGTCCACGAAAGAAGCCTCTTCTAAAGCCCAGGCACAAAAAAGCCCACCTAGAGTTTGCCAGGGAGTTTGACAAAGATGAAGACTACTGGGACTCTATACTCTGGAGTGATGACACCAAGATAAATGTTTTTGGAACTGATGGCTTCAAAACTGTATGGCGTCGCAAAGGTGAGGAATACAAAGAAAAATGCATGGTGCCTACAGTGAAACATGGTGGTGGCAGTGTCCTTATGTGGGGCTGCATGAGTGCTGCTGGTGTCGGGGAGCTGCATTTCATTGACGGCATCATGAATTCACAAATGTACTGCTCTATACTGAAAGAGAAGATGCTACCATCACTCCGTGCCCTTGGTCGTCGTGCACTTTTCCAACATGACAATGATCCTAAACACACATCTAAGGCCACTGTTGGATTTCTGAAGAAGAACAGGGTGAAAGTGATTCAGTGGCCAAGTATGTCTCCTGATCTGAACCCAATCGAACACCTGTGGGGAATTCTGAAGAGATAAGTTGAGCATCACTCTCCATCCAGCATCCAATCTCTAAAAGAGGTCATTCTTGAAGAATGGAAAAAGATAGATCTGGCAAAATGTCGCCAACTTGTTTATTCCATGCCTAGAAGACTTGGTGCTGTCATTAAAAATCATGGAGGCCATACAAACTACTAGATTTAGTAGTTTTTGTTGTGGGGTGTACTCATTTTTGCATCACCCTAATTTGAGTAAAACTGAAAAATGTTGTTCTCTAAGTTATATTATTAACCTTACTTTCATGTTATAAGTTAAACAGATGTTATATTAAACTTAGTCTTGTCAACATTTTGGAAATGGTTTTTGTGTTCATTGAGATATTGTTTAAAATTGTACTTTTCAAAGGGGGTGTACTCATTTACGCTGAGCACTGTATCTCTAGTTCGTGATATGGACTATAATTAAATGTTAAGAAGCACTGTGTCCAAACACCTCAGAACTACTAAAGCAAAGTGACATTATTCACCTTGAAGATCCTGTTTCCACAAAAACAACCACAGAGACCTTCATAAAGCCAACATCCATGAAAGAGCTGAAACTGCCCATGCTTTAAACACAGACACTAGTGCTAACATGTCACCTCGGTCCAGTATATAGTCACTGTCATGTTGAAAAAGTGACCAACAACACAGAGAATGAGGACTCACCCACAATCTCAGAAAGAAACTGAATATATCAGACTATTTTTAATATAACGTTACATCCATATACGTTACACGATCCATATACATGGAAAAGTCATGTAAATTAATAACATCTTATAATGCTATGTTCATTTTAATCAATATAATACTTGGTTATGCCAAGTCCATTAATTATTATCGGGTAAAAATTAAGAGTAAGTTCAGAAAATCCTTGAAATCTCTTCTTCTGCAGTGAAAGTCTTCCGGCTTTTATTTGACAGGACACTCAGAAAGCGGAAGTAGTCACCAGCCGCGACTTTCAGTTGCACATGTTAGCATACGGCTAAAGCTACGCAGCGTATTCCTGACGTCTCCGTTATAAACAAAGTTTTAGCAGTATTGGTTAAGTTCACACTGCAGCGTATATTTGATCTTTTCAGCAGTGAATGCTGAACGGTGTGAATGAAACTTTCAGGCATTGAGTTGATATAACGTTACAGTGATCAGTACGCCACAGGATTGTGTTATTATTAATGATTGTGTAAATCATGCAGAAGGACTCGAGAGTGATAAAGACCTCCGCGCCTCCGGTGTCGCAGATTAACGCGGAATATGTCACTCAGGTGAGTTATGATTACTTTATTAGTATCAGTCAGACGTGCTTGTGTATTAATGTTTGTGTTTTCTCTCTAAAGCTCTCAAACAAGTACTGGGCTCCTCATGTCAAGAGCAAACTACCATTTGATCCTCAGGTGAGGCTTTGAGCTTTAATTCTGCTTTAGGATGTGACTTTACAGAATAAATACAGAGATTACTCGAAATATATAGACCCTGAAGATATGTTGCTTTATGCTGGAGTAGTGTTGTGTATGCATGGCCAGAGTTGTGTTTTCAACTTCTTATTAAAGCTAGCTTATTCCGGATGTGGCTTATGAATGCTGAATATTTCATATTCCCAGGTCGTTGAAGACATTTACCAGAATGAGATTCTTAAATCAAAGTAAGACTCTTTATGTTTAGTTCCTGCTTTATTATAAACACTATGATTGGTGTTATTGTTGAAGTCTGTTAGACTCTCCACAGAGAGCTTGTTGTGGAAATTGCTGCCAGCAAAGCTGCTGTTGTCTTGTGTATTCTGCTCTGTATGAAAGTGTTTTAAATGAACAACTTTGATGCATATTGACTTCGGTTGTCTCTTTTCAGATTTGCCATCAGAAAAATCATGCTGCTGGAGTTCAGGTCGGTGGTTTGCGCACAGGTTTTGTTAGTATTGGATCTGTGGGACTTGCTGATGTTCTTGATGGTTTTACAGCCAGTACCTGGAGAACTACCTGTGGCCGAACTACACCCCTGACGCCTCCACTAACGGCTACCTGATGTCCATCTGCTGTATCGTCAATGAGAAGTTTCGGGAAAATGTTCCCGCGTGGGAGGTTTGTGTTAAACTGTTGATTAATGGATAGAATGCATGTGACACACTGACGTAACATGCACTGCTAGGTAAAATAAATAACTTTTCTGTAGATTAATGACATTGAATACAACATTTTCACTACCGATGCACTTACATTATTTTCAGTTATTTTTGGCAGGTTTGGTGCTTCGGTAAAAGTTTTGGTGCATCACTACCTCTTAGATTTGAAGCATGTAGGATCCTCTGAAGCGGACCGGACAGCAGTCCTTCAGATGACTAAATGTAGCGTGTGTCTTATTTTACCGATTGATCACACAAAAGCAGTCCGACCATGTTTTGTTGTTGTACTCATTTAGAGTTTGAGATGCGTGTCTTTAGAAGACCGTAGTTGACGTGAGATCAGATCAGACTTCAGATCCACAGTAACAGTTTGATCAAAATGAACAGTGCTTTAAGAAGTGATCACAATTTTAACACTAGAAATGCTACAGTAAAACCCTGTTAATTCTAACGGGTCTAATAAAACAATTGATATCATTTTACAGTAAAATACTGTTACAGCTACAGTTTGTGGAAGTGAAAAGTAGTTTCAAAATTCTGTGACATTGGGTGGTTTTTCATTGCAATAACTTTCTTCTTATGAGTTATGTACATTAAGGCTTTGTTTCATCTTATGTTAAATTAATGAATGAATGATGCATTTATATAGCGCTTTGTGTAGGCACTTTACAATCATGTGTGGGGGGTTCTCTCCTCAACCAGCTCCAGTGTGCAGCATCCACTTGGATGACTACTACGTTGTTAAATGAATGTTTATTACACTATTGTCGTGTTGTTATTTGTGAGTGACACCGTGTGCAGTATTTGCGTCAGCTTATGGAAGAACTGTGTGTGATGAACTCTTCTTTACCACCTGTGTTTTTAAGGTGGTTGTCTGTATTTGAAAGGTAAACAAATGTTGGTGTAATAACATTATATCTGTTAATGACACAGATTGTTTTATTCATGTATGTGTTTTTACAGGCGCAGGTAGACATCGTTAAGTGAGTGCATTGACACAGTGTGCCGTTTCTGTCTCCAGGTTTTTAAGAAAGCACCCACACACTTCCCTCACTTCTTCAAGTGTGTGATGGAGTCGTGTCTGTCGGGCGAGCAGCTCGGCCTGCCGCTGAAGGAGCAAACAGTGCTCCTGCTCTTCCTCGATCACTGCTTCAACAGTCTGGTCAGTTACCAATCATTAGCTATTCTTAACAACCTCCTATAAATGCATTTACTACATGCCCTGTTGTTTTCTGGGCACATCACTTGGTGGCACTGTTGCCTTGCACAGAGCACACAGACTGTAACATGGGTTTTTAACAGCACTCAAAACACAGCTCAGAAGTTCACGTGTATAATGACGGCTTCAATCCAAAGCTGCTTTGGTCTATTTTTGGCTTGCTGCTAATTTGAGTTATGGTGTCTCCCCTCTCTGAAGCAGACGGTGCATTTGCATTGTCTAGTGTTTGTATGCTAATCATGTACATTTCTGCTTACGCATGCACTGTGGAGGAAGGCTGTCAGTTTGAGGAGCAATAGAAATGACCATCATAGGCCTATAATGTCCCTGATTAAATGTTAGAGATGCTGTGGTCCGAGAGCATCCACCATGAATCTCAAACAGACTGAAGTCATGAGCTGATGAATGCTTTCTATCGTGGAAGTACAGATGCTGCGAGAGGAGCCACATTACACCTGTAGTGAATCTGCATTTTCACTCTTATTCTTTTCTTTGTAAGAATTTGTACCTGTTTGGAAATAAATGCAATGTGCAATATTTTTTCACATACAGAAAACAAGACGAGTCGCATTAGTATGTGACAGGACAGGAGCACAGGGGCTTTGATTAATACTACAGCGTTTGATTTGATCTATCTAGTGATCAGCAAAAGCAGTAACTACAGCAACACTGAAACTGAAAAACATGTCTTCAAAAGCTCTGATATGAGGTCCGGCTTCATCCCTAATAAAACAGAACTAACAGAAGATATTGTTCTGTGTGTTTGTGAACACAGGAAGTGGACTTGATCCGTGAGCAGGTGCAGAAGCTGGTCTCTATGCCCATGTGGATGTGTCTGCTGCCGGTGAATATTACTGCATCGCACACATGTCCTATACGTGACCCTGGAGCACAAACGCAGTCTTAAGTCTGGGGTATATTTGTAGCAATAGCCACAATTACACTATGGGTCAAAATTATTGATTTTTCTTTTATGACAAAAATCATTAGGATATTAAGTAAAGGTCATGTTCCATTAAGATATTATGTACATTCATTACTGTAAATATATTAAAACTTAATTTTTGATTAGTAATATGCATGGTTAAGAACTTCATTTGGACAACTTAAAGGAGATTTTCTCAATATTTTGATTTTTTTGCACCGTCAGATTTTCTCGGCCAGATATTATTCTATCATAACAAACCATACATCAATGGAAAGATTACTTATTCAGCTTTCATATAATATATAAATCTCATTTTCTAAATATTGACACTTAAGACAGGTTTTGTGGTCCATGGTCACATTTGAGCTTTACATCCTTCTGTCCATTACATCTGCCACATTTTACAAAATGCATGTTACAGTACAAAAACTCAATATTATACTCAATAAAAATTGTTTTATTACATATCTCACACATTATTACCATGTCATTTTCATTCCATGCTTTACTACATCTTTGATGCATGGCCACTGCTTGAGAGCTTTGAAAGTGACTCCAGATTTTGTGTTTATTCAGACAAGACTGCAGCAGGAACTAAAGAAGGTCCCAAAACTGCAGAAGTTCTGGAACCTCATTAAAAAGAACTATGAGAAGATGGACCCGCAGGAGATGGAGCAGTAAGAAACAACCTCATAAACCTGAAACGCCTCAAAACAATGAGCTGTGAGTCTGATGAGCTGTGTTTTCACAGAGCTAAGGAGGAGCGCACCTTTCTCGCTTCCCTCATCAAGAAGTTCCTGGTGGTGCTCATGTCCGTCTCTGCAGAAGGTAAACCCGTTTATTCACACCAGCGTGTTCTTTTTATGGAGTTAAATATCATTGATTGTATTTATGCCCTGTTCATTTTGGGTTTGGTTTGAGGTTGGTAAAAAATATATATTTATTTGTGTTTTTTTTATATTATGTTTCTGAAAGAAGTCTTTTATTCTCACAAGACAGGATTTATTTGGTCACAAAAAACAGTGACAATATTGCAATTTAAATTAGCTGTTCTATTTTAATTCTGTGAAGCCTAGCATTAGAAATAAGTCAGAAAAATCAAATTTGTCATGCGTGTTTTTTGTGGAGTATCATATTTGATGCATCAGGCTTTTATGGCACATGAGAATGAGAAAGGAATTAAAATATAGATATATTTAGAATATAGACAAAATTGAGCTCATATTTGAAGATATGCACAAAAATATGAAATTTGGTGCAGATGCTGATATTTATGATGAAATTCTGATGCTTGTAATGTAAATCAATGAGACCTTTACAACAGTATACCAGATACTGACATAAAATGAGGTAAATATCAGTCGTCAGTCACGCTATATCTGCAATAATGTTTTAATAAATTGAGATTTAAATGATCAAATATATAATGCAATCAAAGATGATTGAGAGATGAGCAAATACACATTCCTTAAAAGATCAGATTTGAGACTCATTCATTTCTAAAAATAAAAAGATTGATGGAGAGTCAAGCCGAGCTGCTTCAGACTAGTTAGTGTTCATCTGGAAATATTATATCACTAACAATATCAAAGTCATTCTTACGTTTTCTTGATAAGAATTTGACTGCAAAAAAGACACGTGGAGCAGCAGATGAAGGTGACGTTTGGACAATTACACTAAAAGAGCTTTTACTTAAGTACTTGCCTACATTTGTAGTAGAAGATAAGATGTGGCTGATTTCTGTTACCCATAAGGCCTTCCTGCCGCGCCTCAGGCAGTGTTTATTTCTGCTTTGAGAATCTCTCCGTGTTTTCACGGTCCTGTGACGTGACCCAGCTTCAGAGCAGCTGATGCTCGCTCGCGGGCGCCTCTCACCGCTCCACTAACTCCGGCTGACATGCCCTCCTCCCATCATCCACCTGTTCAGGCCGGAGATGGTGAGACACGCAAGAGGCCAGCACAACCTGTTTATGACCATCATAAAACTGTCATGCTCTGCTTTCCCTCCGAACCCAGATCCGCCGTCCACCCCAGACTGTCTGTGTGAAATGAGGCGTGTCATCGCTGCTTTAATGTGTGTTTTATGGTTCATGTTGCTCTAGGCTCCGTCTCCATGGAGAAGGTTCACTACTGTGAGAGATTCATTGAGTTCATGATTGACCTGGAGGTGAGTTTGCATTCCAGCATTTGTTCTGATCTGCTTTCGGTTTTTCTCATTATGATAAAGTCAGCATGAAATGACAATTCTAAATACACTGTTAACAATTAAACAATTAAAAATGTGTTTATTATAATAGATGTGTATGTTTGTGGAGGTAGTTATATATGCACATGAAATAAAGCGGAGGCCAAAATGGTATTTTCAGCAGCTAAAAATAGTTTTAAGTCTGTTGTTTCTATCTTTTGCTGTAACGTGTCAGTAGGAAATATAATTTTACATTTCCAAACATTCAGCAAAAGAGAAATAACTGACTTCAAACCATTTTTAGCTGCTGAAAATAGTGTTCTAATCATTTTGGCCTGCATCTTATATGCGTAAAGAAAAGTCTCAACTTAACATTAGACTTCAGTCTGGTGAGGTATGCAGGACTTCATCCTCTCAAACCCCGCCCCTTGTGTTCATCTGCCTCCACTTTTGAGTGATGCATCCGCATCTTAACAGCCAATCAACAGCTGAAGCTTAGAAATAAGCCCCGCCTCACATTTGTACTTTTCTGATAATCATTGCATTCGGATGAGCATCACAATACAGTAGAAGAAATCTTTCACTTTCTTCATTGCATCGCGACTTAAACACACTTCTAACCTTGGCCGTCTTTGCCAGGCTCTCCTCCCGACGCGGCGCTGGTTCAACAACGTGTTGGATGACGCTCATCTGGTGGTCAACTGCCAGCTGTCTCACCTCACCGACAGGGAGAAAGAGGGTCACCTCTTCTGCCAGGTACAGCACTGAACAGCACTGAGCCTCTGAAGGTAGTCGCTTGGTCAAATTGTGCATCCCTGCAAACAAGCTGGATTTGTATAGTTTTTAAATGGCAAACGCAAAAAAATAACTAAAATCAGTAATCCCCCCCCCCCCCCCCCCAAATTGTAGATCCTTTTCAACCACTCCTGTTAACATTTGTGTTTAAATTGAGGATTTTTCAATTATGATTTAAACTTCTAATGATTATTGTAGGTTTTATTACAAAAGCGCCTGTCTGCAAACGTTAGGATGCTTTACAATAGCAAGACAAAAGCCATGCCAGCAGGCCTAAGCCCAAGCATGAATGTGCACAGGGTACGGAGACTATTAGACATGGAGAGACTGAACTATTGTACTCGTTGTTACTGTGTTCAGCTCCTGGACATGCTGAAGTTCTACACCGGCTTTGAGATCAGTGATCAGACAGGAAATGCACTCACACAGAAAGAGATGACCACACTTCACTACGACAGAATCACCTCTCTACAGGTAACCCATCTCACACACACACACACACACACACACACACTCATCAGTCTGTCAGGGGTCCCACACTCATTCGGGGGATCTTGAAAGATCAAGGAAAAATGATGCCACTTTGTGGCACGAACACATTTATCAGCAGCTCTTCTGCGGTCATTTGTTTGACAACCACAAATGCATTTCCACTGTAATTCAAGCGTTTTTACATGTATTTATTTTTTCATAAATACAGTATTCATAACACTATACGTTGTGTAATGTTAATCTGGCAAAAAAAACAAACAAACTATCAACTATAGTTATATGTATTTAATTATTGCAGATTCACTGAGTACATCAAACAGAGTGGTTTTGTCATTTCAGTGAAAATGAGGATTTAAAACTATAGAAATGATTTGTTTAAATAGAATGGGAGCCCTGATTTGTACTCTTATTATATTGTGCACTGTATCTGACCTATAAATAACTAGTATGTACTAGGGGTCGACCGATATGTGTTTTTCAGGGCCGATACCGATTATTACAGATCAAGTAGACCGATAACCGATATTTTGAACCGATATACGTGTCTGGTGTAAAAATGAAAATGAATGCCAAAATTAATAATAACAAGAGCTCTGACAAAACATGTCTTTAATTCTGAAAACTGTTAATAACAACAACATTAAATAAACAGTAATATTAATAATAACATAAGTGCAGGGATCACCCAGAAGCATTCTGTAAACATTTTGTAAAACTTAAAGTAAACGTATTTAGCGTATTGTGTGATTATTCTCAACAAAAGTTGTAATAATTGTTGTAGTTGTATATTCGGCTAAACCGAACTTATATTTTGACAGGTTGCCATGAGGACCTTTTAGTTTCTGTAGCCTATGTATATATGATATGACGATCGTTTTACTCAAATGAAACGGTCAAATGCTCATGAAGTGACTCTGCGAGCAGTTCTGGGGATGTTGTTCATGTAATTATGTCCTCATTTAGTGAGACGGCAGATGCTGAAAACACCGCGAGCATCACGCGCTCGAGTATGTATGTGTGCAGTAAATGAAACCGCACGTCTGTGTCATTCATTAACAGAGATGCAGAACATGCAGGATTCATATTTAAAGTGTTTTTGCGGCTTAATATTTATAGATACTAGTCCATAGCGCGAGTCGATTTAAGTGTACTGACCTACTTTTGATTAATTCATCCAAACTTCGACACATTCCGCGACATTCCGCGTTATACGGTAAATTCCATTATATGACTGCATTCCGCGATTCCGCCCGCATTTTCCGCATCGCGGACATCATAGGTTATATTGAGGTGTTTTGCAACTTCAGCAACGTCTGCTGCTGCTTTACCTTTGAGAGACAACTGATGCGTGATCACTGACGCAGCTCCAGTTAGCATGTGCTCTCGGTGTGAGACTGCCTTCAGTTTTCCGCGTTGATTGGTCGGACTCGTGACTCTCTACATATCAGATGAGCGGTGGGCGGAGATTGCTCTCAGAGATTGAGAGATCGCCTCACTCTCACAGAGTGTTGAGCTCAGACAGGCTGCATCGAGCCAAATAGTGCATTTAAACATTAAATAGTTTCACCTGTATTATTTATTCACCAATAAATAATGTCACCTGTAAATAGTATGTTTGTTTGCATAAAAAAACAAAAAAAAAACATTATTGGCAAATCTGTTTTTAAAATGGCCGATATCGATAATCGGTAAAATGCTTAATATCGGCGCCGATAATCGGTTGACCCCTAATGTTGAATACACAAGTAGTTGGTATTTGAAAAGTTGGTTCCCATATCATCTGTGATGTGTCAGTAGCCACCTGAGTCTGTTCTGTAATACTCATATGGTTTGTGATGATTCATTGCTCTGTTTATTAAATCTATCAGATGTTTCAGAATTTCTGTGACTGGTGTTTGTTTTTCAGAGAGCAGCATTTGCTCATTTCCCTGAGCTCAATGACTTTGCTCTGTCTAATGTGGCCGCCGTGGACACGCGAGAGTCCCTCACCAAACACTTCGGCCATCTCAGGTAAGTGACGGCAGTTAAATGTGATGTTATCTCTTTATAGAGAGAGTGAGATACGGCCGTTAGATCAATGGCTCCTGCCAGAGCTTGATGATAGTCTCTTAACTAGGGCTGTGACGATAACCGCATTACCGCTTCACCGCGGTAGTGAAGATGCCGACCGCGGTGTTGAGGTCATCACAGGGTTCCTACGGGGTTTGGAAAAGTATGGAAACGTATGGAATTTGATTGAAGTATTTTCCAGGTCTGGAAAAGTATTGAAAAACATTTTTGTTTCCAGACTTTTGACCCTATTTCGTTTTTTTATAATAGAAAATTAAGAATTTAATGAAAATACATTTATCAAACAAGAAGTGAGGTTTCATGGCAGCTGTTTAGTGATTCTTTAGTGATTGCCAAATATGACTGAATGAATTCAAGGTGCACTTTTTTATTATGCAAAATGCATGTATAAGCATTTTGGGTTTCTTCACACTATATTCTTAGCACCGTATTACCTAACTTCAAGTAAATACAAATATTTACAGACGACTGTTCTATATACCAAATATAAAGCTGAAAATAATTTATTTGTTAGAATTTATTCAAAGTAATTTGATTAATTTATGTTAAATATGGTTTGAAAATCTACCGAGAGGTTTGGAAATTTAAGTATGGAATTTTGAAATGCTAAATGTGTAGGAACCCTGTCATCACCGTCATCAAATCCAACCAAATTTCTTGCAACGCGGGAATAAAACACGGTAACGGTCGGTAACTCTGGTGTAATTTGAACGGGAGTGGGCGGTCTAACAATATCCCGTTCCCGACATCCTTTCAGAACAGCATATCTGTGTGTTTTTACTCCCTCTAACCGCTCACGCGCTGCACGCACGCACGCACCAGTGCTTCTGCGTCATGTGTTTTATTGCGCACAGTGCGCAGCATGTGCATAACGGCACCCTGACAGATCAGGCGGGCTGTCGATGAGCAGGGCCGGCGCGTGCATAAAGACGAACTAGGCAGTCGCCTCGGCAGCAACACAGTCAGGGGGGCAAAGGGACAGATATTTGTAGTTTATCTTTTGGGCATTCGTTATCACTGCTTAGTTATTCTACATCTAAATCAACTTTGCTTCATAGTAATGCCGCTCCCGCGCCGCCCCCCAACTGAGCGTCATCAATAGGCTACTCTACATGCAAAACATTATAATGTACATTCATAAATGTCATCAAAACGAAAACTATCCAGACATGAATTCCTTTTGCTGCTGGTGCTGTCTGATGAGTTTTAAAGCCAGACACGCGCTTCTAAAAGGTAAGATTATAGCCTAATGTATGTGTGTGAGAGAGAAAGCACGGTGGAGATAACACAAGTGTAATATTATCTATTAAATAGGCTTACGTACACCCAAAACCGTGTTTTGCTGTGTTTTAGCCAAGTGGAATGCTCAATATTTAGCGTTTATCATATACAGTGTTTAACTGGTGTAATAAAGCAGGGTGATCGATCCGGCATCAGAGGATGGAGAGATCATAAGAGATTCTCTGTATTCACTGTTTAAAATAACTGTGGGAGTTACCTCTTTCTTAGGCCATATCGCCCAGCCCTAACTGCAACTAATGATTATTTTAATAATCGATTAATCTGTCAATTAACTCTTCAAGTAATGGCTAAACCAGATTTAAAAACAAATATTAATTATTAAAATATGAATAAATCTGTTATTTAAAAAAGAGGAAAAAATCCTTATTCCATATCCTGCCCAATGTTGTCCTCCTAACATGTTTAAAGAAGATTTGTTTGTATTCAGAATGAGCCTTTATGCAAAATGGGTTACGTGAATTTTATTTTAAAATCCAAACAATAAATGTGCTTTTAAAATATGATGTGACCGATCGCTGTAGCGTTGGAGCGCTGTAGCATCTCAAGCAGCGCATGAACCGTTATCTCTTCCTCTGCATTACTAGTTACGGCACAAAATACACATGAATGAACATCAGAAGGCGTTTTGTATGTTGAAAGAAACAGTACAACTTTCTGAAATGCATCATGTCTCGTAATCATAATTTTATAATACATATCTTATGCTCTCAGATTATTCTTATGTCATGCTTTTCTGATTGGCATTTTTTATCCAAATATTTTATCAACCAAGATACTGAGAATATTACAAATAAAGGAATTAGTGGCTAATAGTTCAGACATTTAAATTGTGAATTGAACCTTTTTTCAGCTTGTGTATGATATTTATGATAAATACTAGATAAATTACATGTGCAATATAATGCAGATGCCTTCTTGAGCTGCTTCGAGGTGGAGTGGGCTCTGAATCGGCTCTGTGCGCTTCTGTTCGTTTGTGACTCAGGTTTGTCTGTTCATCTTTCTGCTTGTAGTCCCAATACCCTCCACCGGGTGTCAGCGTACCTGTGTCTCCTCCCTGAGCTTCCTGATGGAGAAGATACATCCTACCAGAAAGAATTCCTTCTGGAGCTACTGGTAAGGACATCTTAAAATATCACAAGTGTATAAGTGTGCGTTCACACCGCCGCCGGCGTCCTGGTCGCCCTGCCAGCAACGCTGTAGAAAGATTCGTGGACACTCTGATGTAGATCGAATGCTTGTCATGTATTTAAAGGAGCCGCAAAGCAAACAAGCACGTTGATCATGTGCAGACTGAGCACAAGTAGGGTATACAGGTTAACCTCATGAAATATTTTAAATGTGAAAGTAAGAAATTGATAGATGGAAACTTAAACAATTATAGTTGCATGTTTGCTAATGAAATAAACCAATTAGAAGCCATTTGTGTGGTGTGGCTTTTGTGTTCATGGTTAATTTCAACATGCAGTTTATAGGAGAGGTTTACTAGATTGGGTCTTTAATTAACGTTTGTTTGTGCATTACAAACTGTCCTGGTTGAAGTGTGTAGCCTTAATGTAATTGGTCAAATCTATGTTGTTTTGAGGAAATGAATAGCATTCCCGCTGAAAAACAAAGCGTTCCTCTAGCGCTAAGATGCTTGGGAGCTAATGCGGTCGGAACCGAAGTTTACTGGACTGTGTTCTCTGGAATCCTCTCGAGCGGAGGACTTCTATGTTCCGATTGGTTGCCGCCGAACTATGTCATAGCTCATTACCATAAAGTTGACCTGAGTGTGTTTACGAGGATATTTACAAAGATGGGTATTTTGAGATCATTCGTTTGGATTTGTGTGTTCAAGTGCATAAACACCTGAAAGAGGTCTCAATTCAGTGTTATAATTACCAAATGTGCATAAACGTTTGTGATAAACGTTCAGTCAACTGTCCCGAGTCTCTTTCACGCTGACTCCAGGTCATCAGGCAGTCCTTATTGTCAAGCCCTGTAGTGGTTGACGTGAGGAACACTATTCGTTCATTAGGTTTGAGAGACCGTGCTGTCTGTGTAGTTTGTTTCAGCTCAGCTCACATAGATGTAGTGTTTAATATGATTTCTGTTTGCTAAGTCCTCAATGTGTAAGTGCTTCAGGCTGGGGGCTGTGAATGGCTTTAATTCTTACTCTTATGGTGTAGTTTGACCTCTGCTGCAGATGTTTAAATGTTTCAGGCCCACCGGTGGTCCTGCTTAGGCGTCTTTTAATTACTCCCTCCAAATCTCATCAAGAACTTGAGCATTTCCTCTTTAATGCGGTCGCTGTGTTGATGGAGCCGGTGTCAGGCGGTCATCTGCGTGTCGAGCTGCTGAAATCTGGTTATGTGCATGTGCTGCGGCCCACAATGGAGTCAGAGCAGGTCACAAACCAGATAAAACACTTAATTAAGCTTCAACAGGATAAGCTGCCCAAACACTCCTGATTAATTCATTTGATTTCTCAAAGCTGCGTCCCTCGTGAGCCGCCCGACTCATTTTCTCATTGAAATCGTTTCATGTTTTCTCAGAAGAGTAGTCTCACAGCGTTAGATAATTTGAACAGAAACATAATATAAAAGATTTATAGTCATCAGGAAGTACAGGAAAAGTTTTAAAGAAACTTAATTCAAACTATTTATTTTTCATGCACTGCGTATAACTATTTATTTTAAGACTTTGGGATTTGCACTGCATAGTTTACGACACAGTATTTTGATTTGCAGGCAACATTTTAAACGAGGAGTATGTGTGCTGAAAAAAAACCTCTTTCAAAAGATCAAATATCTTCGTTCTGTGTGTCCCTTTAAAATGATCCTCATGGGATGTGATTGGCCCTCTTGTGTGATGTATCTAGCCTACATTTGGCCATCTGCTGTGTTTGAAGGGTAAACCATAATCGCACAGGTTTACCCAGCATGCTTTGTCCAGCGGGCAGATGATTCTGTGGTTAATAGAGGAGCTGGCCAAGACGAAACAAACCCCATGAACTCTTTCTCTCTTCTGTTCAGGTGTCCCGTCATGAGAGACGAATCTCCCAGATAGAGCAGCTCAACCAGATGCCTCTGTACCCCACCGAGAAGATCATCTGGGACGAGAACATCGTTCCCACTGAGTACTATTCTGGAGAAGGTGGGTATTTTCACCATCTAATTATCATAATATTATGTCATATACCTTTGCATTAATACAATTAGAAGAAGAGTTCAACAAAAAAAGTATGTACTTATTTCTCTTTAAGTTATAGTTGACCCAAAAATGTTTGTGATGTTTATCTGCAGGGCATCCAGGATGTAGGTGACTTTGTTTCTTGAGTAAAATATTTGAGAGTATAAAAAACATGCACAGACAAATTCAAAATAAACCCTGCGTCTCGTGACGATACATTGATGTCCTAAGACTCGAAACGATTGGTTTGTGTGAGAAACTGAACAGTATTTATATAATTTTTTTTAACTAAAAATAATCTGCTGAAAATTGATTTTCAGTTTGAAACAGTTTTGGATGGGTGACATGTTGGTTTCAACGAAGAATTGGTTAATATATATTATGTATAAACATAATTATATAATTTAAATGTATTATGTGCAATTGTATTTTTTATTAAGGGTGTCAACGTTAACGCATGTGATTAATCTAAAAATGTTAACGCGGTAATGTACTTTTAACGCAAATTAATTGCATTATAAGGTTTGACCCCAGCTTCTTGCCGTCATCGCAGTGCGGATGGTTATCTGTCGTGTGTGATGAGTGTTGCCAGGGTAGCAGCACAACAAGCGGCTATATGGAAAATACGTTCACGGGAAAAATTACAGAGCCTCAGGTTGCTTTTTGGGCTACTTTTATAATGTACCGCGGCCACCCAAAGTGTATATAGTAGTGCTGTCAAAGTTAACGCGTTAACGCAAATTCCTTTTAAAGGCACTAATTTTATTAACGCAGCACGTATCTTCTGTTTGACCGGTGGCCCAACCCGTAGTTGGAGAAATGGAGATGCACAGTGTTGCCAACTTAGCAACATTGCAGACCCCTTTAGCGACTTTTTTCCCTTCAAAAAAGCAACTTATTTAGTCTCAGAGAATCGCCGGTACTGCCGCGTGATTAAGAGGTCTTGCTGTCCCAGTGTGCGCACACACATCTCTCTCTCTCCCCGTCTGTCTGCTCAGTTTCTGATCAGCACGCGCACACACACACACATCTCTCTCTCTCTCCCCGTCTGTCTGCTCAGTTTCTGTTCAGCACGCACGCACACACACACATCTCTCTCTCTCTCTCCCCATCTGTCTGCTCAGTTTCTGTTCAGCACGCGCACACACATCTCTCTCCCCATCTGTCTGCTCAGTTTCTGTTCAGCACGCGCACACACATCTCTCTCTCTCTCCCCGTCTGTCTGCTCAGTTTCTGTTCAGCACGCACGCACACACACACATCTCTCTCTCTCTCTCTCCCCATCTGTCTGCTCAGTTTCTGTTCAGCACGCGCACACACATCTCTCTCTTTCTCTCTCTCTCCCCATCTGTCTGCTCAGTTTCTGTTCAGCACGCGCACACACACACACATCTCTCTCTCTCTCCCCGTCTGTCTGCTCAGTTTCTGTTCAGCACGCACGCACACACACACATCTCTCTCTCTCTCTCTCCCCATCTGTCTGCTCAGTTTCTGTTCAGCACGCGCACACACATCTCTCTCTTTCTCTCTCTCTCTCCCCATCTGTCTGCTCAGTTTCTGTTCAGCACGCGCACACACATCTCTCTCTCTCTCCCCGTCTGTCTGCTCAGTTTCTGTTCAGCACGCACGCAAACACACACATCTCTCTCTCTCTCTCCCCGTCTGTCTGCTCAGTTTCTGTTCAGCACGCACGCACACACACACATCTCTCTCTCTCTCTCCCCATCTGTCTGCTCAGTTTCTGTTCAGCACGCGCACACACATCTCTCTCTCTCCCCATCTGTCTGCTCAGTTTCTGTTCAGCACGCGCACACACATCTCTCTCTTTCTCTCTCTCCCCGTCTGTCTGCTCAGTTTCTGTTCAGCACGCGCACACACATCTCTCTCTCTCTGTCTCTCTCCCCATCTGTCTGCTCAGTTTCTGTTCAGCACGCGCACACACATCTCTCTCTCTCCACATCTGTCTGCTCAGTTTCTGTTCAGCATGCGCACACACATCTCTCTCTCTCTCAGCGCGCGGCAGAACTTATTATACACAGATAGTATGATGCTTGCTTCTCTAATTTTACATGCAAGTATAGCCAAAATCACAGCACAACTATTGTCATTATCTTATGGGTGTTTTGTTTAATTAGACAACGGCTCGATTATATTAGCTCTAATGCAACTGCAGAACAGGTCCAATTCTTCTTCATAATGCATTTTGTCATAATACTTCACGTAAGGTCACAAGCAAATGTTTTGTATTTATTTGGAAATACTTTTGATAATAGTTGGGTAAATTTGTTATTAATCATGATTTATCACAGTCCATGACTGTGATTAACGCGATTCATTTTTTTTTATTGATAGCACTCATTTTTATATAACGGTTTTTATTTTTAGATTTAATTAATTGATTACACTTTATTTTAGTTTAATGTGAACTTTTCACTTCAGTACATCACTACATTTCAAGCTGTATGAGTGTAAAATATGTAAACTAAATACAGTCTAATACTCTATTTGTTTGTGAATCTGCAGGTTGTTTAGCTCTGCCCAAGCTGAACCTGCAGTTTCTGACCCTGCATGACTATCTCTTGAGAAACTTCAACCTCTTCCGACTGGAGTCCACCTATGAAATCCGGCAGGATATCGAGGACATCGTGTTACGGATGAAGCCATGGTTTGTTCTCAGTGTAAACACATTTTTAGATTGTATACCCAAATTAACCTCTTGTCTCAGGACTTCATCAAAGGGCAATTTTCGAGGAGGTGTTTTGGTAGCAAGAATGTAGGAAATGTGTATTTAAATGTACAAAATAGTGAAAGAGGATGAAATAGATTTGAATTGGTAAAAATGTCATGGCAGTTGCTTTTGATAATTACCATTACAAAAAGAAAAATGCCTTTGTCAGACTTTTTTTAATGTCAATATCCTGTTATTATATAGGATATATATTCTTAAAAGTACTTCGGATTTAAATTTACTGTCAATTTTGATTCTTGACAACCCCTGTACAGTATTTATGCTTACGGTCAGGAAAAGAACTGTCTATGATCTGCCATGTGTCCCGCAGGCAGTCGGAGTATGGAGGAGTGGTGTTTGGAGGATGGGCTAGAATGGCACAGACCATTGCGTCGTTTTCTATCGTGGAGGTGGCCAAGCCAAACATTGGAGAGAACTGGCCTGCCCGTGTCCGTGCTGACGTCACCATTAACCTCAACATCCGGAATAACATCAAAAACGAGTGGGAAGGTAAAGCTGTCTCTCTCGGCCTCTGCAAGCATTAGCAACGCATTTATAACCTGTTCACAACACGCTTGAAAGCGCCTAGCAATATCATGGTTATTTTCATTAATGGAAAAACTAAAAGCTGCAGTCTGTAATATTTTTTTTTTGGTTAAAAATGATACGAAATCCGTTTTTGAGCAAGTACATAACTAGCCAGTGTTCAAAACAATCTCCTTACCTTAATGGTTTTCTCATTTGAGTGGTACTGGTGGGAGTTTGTGGTAATTCAAGCATGTCACTGCGTCATTACGTCACATCTGTAAACATGAAGTTGTCCGGACTAGTAGGGCATGTCAGGATCGTTAGCCTTTTCTCACAGCAGCTGGAATAATGAAATGTATCATTTTGATGGCCGTTTGTAATCAAGAAAGGATTGTGTTTATGAAACACATGTGAATTAAATAAAATTATATTGCAGTTTTGAATGTATTTCTGATTACAGATAGCCTGGGATTACACAAGTTTTGTATTTTAAAGAAAACCAGTTCGAAGGAAGAATAAGTAGCTTTTTGGGTTAAAATCATTTCTTTATATGAAATTTGAATGTTATGACAATTATGGATTAAACTGTACAGAAATTGAAATCTACACGCTCACACACACACTTCATGCATGTTAACATGAACAATTTTAGAACAAATCATTACAGTAATAATAATAATTTCCATGTGTGATATGAACTAACCGATTGTTAAATGAAATCACCATTGTAGCGCAATTTATTGGTCATAACAAAATTTTTTGACTTGTTATTTACTCGTTCAGATGACAATATCTGGTGCAAATCCTTATTTGGCTCATACTACTAAGACATAGGCTAGAATCCACTGTGGATACTGTAGTACAGTATCCACACCGACTGCCACGTACAATTTCTTCAGCATGATAAAAACAAATCCCACCCTCAGACATAACCAGTGTATATTAGAGAAAGGGCAAGCAGAATGGCTAGAATGTCGGAATAACAAACTATTTGATGTATTTGATATTGACTCCGAGAAACATGTCAAATGTATTATATTATTCAAGGATTCATTTGTATCTGACATGTTAATGCCGGTGAAGCTGATAATATCGGTTTAATAAATGTAAGTACAACAACAGCTTTTCTTCCTCCCATGTGTTTACAACTTTGCTTGTTTTTACAGGGCTGCGGAAGCACGACGTTTGCTTTCTGATCACGGTTCGGCCCAACCTGCTCTACGGCACACGCTTTGACCGCCGGCAGCCGTTTGTGGATCAGGCCGGGTTGGTGTACGTGAGAGGCTGTGAGGTGCAGGGCATGCTGGATGATAAGGGCCGTGTCATAGAGGAAGGTAAGACTGTTTACTGAGTCCTCTGAACCATAAGATGAACAGACAGCATTCAGACTAGTCTGTCAGAGCACATGTCATAGAGTTTTATGTGGCTTGTCATGCTTTTACAGATGAACAGTAATTATGCTACATATGCAACACATGCAGGGTTAGGAGGGTTACTTTTAAAATGTATTCTGTTACTGTTACAAATTACTTGCCACACTATAAATGTGATGTAATATGATTACTTCAAGTTACATATGAAGAGCTCTTTTCCAAAACGCGATAAACGCCAAATAAAAAAAAAATGAGTTCGTCATGCCTTTTTGCTGTGTACTGAACCTATTCACTGCTCCATCAATGTTTCATGCCAAATCGCTATATTTCCTTGTTTAAAATGTACTGCAAGATGCAGTTCTTTTCCAAACCGCTATAAGCGCCGAACCTGTTTTTAGCCTAAATGCGATATATCCTCTCGACCAATCAGAATTCGTTCGATGCAATCGTTCGAAGCTTTGAAGCGTTTGTTTGTGCTCAGTCTTCAAAATGAGTGCTTTAAACTCTAATAACACTTTTGATGGCCAGTGAGACCTACACCTGGGGGTAGAAAACGCAGACTGGACAAAGAAAATCACCAAAAATAAAAGGTGGTGTTTAACCGATTGACGCTAGAGGCTGTAGCCTTTGGCGTTCCTTGTTAGAGCGCCCGCATCCCGCACCGGAAACCCGGGTTCGAGACCCGTTCGGTGTGATGGTGCGGACCCGGGGGGGTTACATCAACACAAGGCTGGTGCGACCAGTTTATAGTATGAGTCCCTGATGTCATATGTTGCATGTTCTCTTTTTTTTTTTAAGACATAAACCAACATAAAAAAAAAAAAAGGATGGATTTGTAGCGTTTTGAAAAAAATAAAAAAAAACTTTGCATTTATAATCGACAATATTGTTGTTTCATTTAACAATCATTGTTTAACATGTTCAGACTGAGCCAACAGACCATTTTAACAGGATAAATTGAATATTAACAAAATGTATGGGTCTAGGTAAAAAAATGTCATTTTCATGAAAACTATTAAAATGGATTTATAGCGTTTTGGAAAAGAGCTCTTCAGATGTAAATAGTCAAAAAAGCAATATCTAAGTAATTTTGTTTAACTGACTTTGAAATTAAAACCTATATTAAAAATCGTGTCTTGTTTCACCATCTAGATATTACAGCTCCTATATATATTTTATTATTATTTATTTATTTTAACATGTACAAGTAAAAATAAATAAGCTTATATACAACATAATTTTTAGACCATATACATATTAGTCTATTTTAAAATAAGCCTACGTGTCGAAATGTATGTGAAATGCTATGATCTTTATTGCATTGACTGATGCGGGGTGTGGGGACTCGCGTATTAATTTCTACATTTTCTCACCATGGAATTTTAAACCAGTAACCAAATATAGCGTTATGATTTCAAAACTAATTTATTTAATTTTAAGTGAAACCAATGTAATCCTGATAGTATTCCCACTTTTTACAAAATGTAACCGTAATCTGAATGTATGTTAAAATCATTACTCCAGTCTTCAGGGTCACATGATCTTCAGAAATCATGCTGATAAACATTTCTGATTATCAGTGTTGAAAACTGAATCTCTCTCACATTGACCCTGGACAGTCCTCACTGTCGGACCTTCAGAATGTGGTCTAGTATTACTGGTCCTTTCTGGTCCAGTGATCTCCGTGTCAATTCACTTGACAAATTAACCTCAATTTAGACTGAATATTGATTACCATTATCTTTACATTTATTCATTTAGCAGAGGCTTTTATCCAAAATGACATACGAATGAGGAATCATAGTTTTGTGACTCATTTCTGGTTTTATTTGTGCTAAGGTCCTGATCCGAAGCCCAAATTAAGAGGTGACACCAGGACATACCGGGTATGGCTCGACGCAAACCAGTACCAGCAGGACATGACCAACAGCATCCAGAACGGAGTAGAAGACCCCTATGAGTCCTTCAATATCATCATGAGACGCAAACCCAAAGAGAACAACTTCAAGGTCAGACGATTCCCGATGTATGCCTGCCAGTAGACTCCCAGAGCCTACTACAAATATAGAATTGTTAATTTAAATCAAGTAAACAATAACTGAAATAAATACTTTTTAAGAAATGAAGAAAAAAAACTTTACAATTTCAAATTTTTGCAAAATTAATAGTTTAATTGATTGGTTTGTAGGTTTTGTAAAATAAGGAAGCCCATATTTGGAAAAACCATGGAAAAACAAAATGTAAAAAAAGGTTTATAGCTTATGATTTATCTTGTTTGTTTTTTCTCGCAAAAATTACTGAATTGCAAGATAAAATTGTGTCTTTCTCACAATTCCAAATTGACTCATTATTTCTCTGAATTCTGAGTTCACATCTAGCAATTCAGTTTATTTTATATAAAAAAATTATAATAATAAAAATAATTAATTGCAACTTATGTCGTTATGATTTTTTTTATATCTTGCAATTCTGCAAGTCAATTGAGTATTTTTAACTTTTTCTTTTCTCCTGTGGTGGAAATGAGTTTCCATACTAAAACGATTAAAACTAAAATAACGGTTTCTAAAGACAAAATGGTAGATTGTTTAATAAATTAAATAAAACTTTAACATTTGAAAAAAACGAATTTGCATAATTGATAAATACTATGTATTAATGATGCTAAAAAATGCTGGCCAGGAAGCGCCTAATCAGAATGGAAGTAGATATTGCCTTTTAATCAACATAAAAAATAGCGCTTTGATGCGACCATCCATAATGATGAAAAATGAATTTGTTTTGTTGTGTTCAGGCCGTGTTGGAGACCATTCGTAACCTGATGAACACCGAGTGTGTGGTGCCCGACTGGCTTCACGACATCATTCTGGGTTATGGAGATCCTGGTAGTGCCCATTACTCAAAGATGCCTAACCAGATTTCCTCTCTGGACTTCAACGACACCTTCCTGTCCATCGAGCACCTGAAGTCCTGTTTCCCCAATTACGCGGTGAAGGTGACCGAGGAAGATCCTGCTCGACAGGTCCCGCCTTTCAGGTTAGGAATCCTCCTTATTGGATAAAGTCTGTGTATTTGTGCTGAAAATTCAGCTTTGAACACAGCAATAAATTACATTTTAACATATTCAAATAAAAATCAGTTATTTTAAATTGCTAAAATATTATTGTTTTTACTTTTGTAATGCAATCCTTGGTGAGCCGAAGAGATTTCTTAAAAAAAAATGTTTTAGTCTTACAACCCCCAAAATTGAGTAGTTGTGTAAGTGGATGGTTTTTGGTGAAGGATTATTGAAATCTCTTTTCTCTACCAGAATTCGTTTCCCTGCACAGAATGTGAAGGGTAAAAAGCGTAAAGCAAAGGAAGAGGAGAAGCCGGATGTGGAAGATCTCACGCTGGTGGTGGAGCCCCATGTGACTCCCAACAGGGGCCCGTATCCCTACAACCAGCCCAAGCGGTGTGTGGAGCTCATGCTCACAGTCCAACTGTACTTGGTTCAGCCAATTAGCCAAAGATGCACTCAATATACATATAAACATTGCCTGTTATAGAAACACTGACATCCATTTTTGTCCACTTTATCAGAAACACCATCCAGTTTACACCAACCCAGATTGAAGCCATTCGTGCTGGGATGCAACCAGGACTTACTATGGTAAGATATCTCTTTGTTACAACTAACTCTGTTTTTATATTTATATATACAGTGGTGACCAAAATGATTAGAACACTAGTATTTTCACCAGATAAACAATGGTTTTAAGTCAGTTATTTCTATCGTTTGCTGTAGTGTGTCAGAGGGAAATATCTTCTTCTGGATTTAGTCTGTCTCAGTTTGTTCTGTTTCTTCATCTCACTCCAGACAGACTGATGATGATCAGATCACATCTCTGTGTGGAGCACAAACATCTCCCTGGATTATTACAATTAATGGCTAAATGAATGTTTGGAAATGTAAACTGATATTTCCTACTCACACACAACAACAAAAGATAGAAATAATTGACTTAACCATTTTTTTAGCTGCTGAAACTGGAATGTTGAAATACTAGTTTTCTAATCATTTTGGCCACCTGTGTGTGTGTGTGTGTGTGTGTGTGTGTGCTGGACACTTTCTTTATGTAAGTGAGGATAGCATTATAAAGTAAACTGTGACACATTATACCCATATAATACCCAACAATAGTATACCGAATAGTTATACAGACACTTTGACCAGACTATGTTTTGCTTAAGCGTTTTTCTTTAGTTGCTAATGTGACCATTTTACACCACAGACTGTACAAAATGAAGCATTGATTGGTAATTGGAGCTAAATTGGTATTATCTAATTGTTCATAAATGTAACAGCTGACAGCTATTCAACCGAATTCATGACATACCTTTCTATCAGTTATCTGACATTATGAAGATGAATTTGTTCTGACACAGTTTAGCTCTGAGTTCTTGTCATATTTTATTACTATTTTCAAAACTATAGCAAATAAACTGTTATAATGTGAGAAATGTTGAAGGTGTCTGAATAAATTCTGGTTTGACTATATGCCTATTTTATTATTATAATATTTTTTTTTCCTGTTCTTTGCTTTGCCTCATGACTTATTTTCCTCCCAGCCAATAAATGAAAGATATTCGTCTCTCACTGCAGTTACTGATTTTACTTTCAGTGCGTTAGCTGGTCTTCAGTCTGTAATGAAAGTGTCTCAGTCTCTCCCTGTGTGTTTATCTTGCTCTTTCTCTTTGCTGTAGGTTGTTGGACCTCCCGGCACTGGAAAAACAGACGTGGCTGTTCAGATCATCTCCAACCTGTACCACAACTTCCCCGAGCAGAGGACGCTTATCGTCACACACTCGAATCAGGTACACACACCGCATGGAAATGCTTCAGTTAGGATCACAAATCTGTCACTTCAACTGGTAAATCATGACCATAAAGCCAAACTCAACATCTGTGAGAAATTATAGGTGAAACAGTTCTTTACTGTATGTTTAATTTTGTAATATGTTGTGTGTTTGTCTTGTTCAGGCTCTGAACCAGCTGTTTGAGAAAATTATGGCATTAGACATTGATGAGCGTCACCTTCTGCGTATGGGACATGGAGAAGAAGAACTGGAGACCGAGAAGGATTTCAGCAGGTGCAGCTTTCTCTCTCTCTGTCTCACACTCACACTCACACTCACACACACACACACACACACACACACACACACACACACACACATTTAAGAGCAGCACACAAGTGGCATGGCCCAAATCAGCTTTGATTTACTGTAGACTTATCACAAGGACAAATGTTTCCTTGATATTTTGAAATTAGGGCTGCTATTAATTAGGCATGCACAGTATTGGATTTTGTCGATATCCGAAATGCTGATTTTTTTTTTCCAACTCATTTTGACTTGAAAACAACACCAAGTCTCTCCTGTGCGGAAATTATAAACTAATTATTTTTTGTTTAGTTTTTACCAAAAATGTATTTGTTAGAATTAAATAAATAAAAAATGTATAATGACAGTACATTGAAAGCTTTGAAAATAATTCTAAATCAACTATATATCAGTTGCTGGAATTATTATCATTTAATTTTTTTATGATGCAGTGGTAACCTTAAAATTATATTAAGATTTAACATTTGTAGATGGTCTATTGCAAAAGAGTTGTAATAAATATCAAAATAATTTCGAGCTCATATTCACTTAAAAATTAAGAAGTATATTATGCACATCAATGAATAGATCTAAATATAAAATGATTTAATGTACAAGTGTCATGTTTGTGATTTTTTTTATTTTATTCATGTAAGCTATAGCTTCTGATCTTTTAAATCAAAACATATTTATATAAAGTATAAATGTTTAAAACATAAAAATATAAAGTGTCAATAATTAAAAGGCATTTATCAGTAATGCAAATGTCCAACATAAATTAAGCCCAACGATGACAAATGCTGGTTATAGTTGGTTATACACTATTTATTTAATATTTCTGGTGTGTGTCCAATTTTCTTTTTTTATTTTAAAAGACTTATTTAATACATAAAAAAACTGGTGAAGTGATTAATACACTCCTCATAATAAATATCAATTCTAATAATGTGTGTGGAAGCTTGTGCTCTTCCTGTCTATGTGGAGCAGCTGCCGCTCTGATGAATCGTACCGTTTAACAACTAAACATCCTACACCTGTACTCTTAATCTACAGTGCCAAGAGTTTGAGTTTCCATCTGAATTGACTGTAATGAAAGAGATGGACTAAACGCCTCGTAATTGCTTGTAGAGAGTAACAAACATACAGCATAACTACTGTATAGTCTGATTCACAAATGAATTGCTCTAGTGAAACATTATCAAAGCAACTGCTGAATTAATTGACCATTAAAACTAGAATTCAGTAGAAAACAAACATGAGTGATTTAACTTCAGACGTGCTGCTTTCTAGCGTTAATGTTTGAACATCAGATGTAGTTAATAATAAATATGGTGTATTGTTTGTGCTTGTTTCCATGTTACACGGCATTAATGTTTGATACCATGTGCAGTATAGACTCTCGTTCTCTTATATCCGCCAGTACCTGCGTGTAGAATAATTTCTGTATGTACATAAACCCTTGACGACTCGATTGAAACTGACAGCTTTCACTACAGTCACACTAGGGTGGTGAAAACATCGAGGAAGAATCAACGGGGCTCAACAGCGTCACTTGCAATGGTGACTAAAATACATGTGCAAACTGTAAAATATAATTAAGAGCATATAAAAACCCACTGATTTATTTATTGGTTTATATTTTAATATGTTGTAGATGATGTCTTTTTTTTCTTTTTCGTTTTTGTATTCTAGTAAATTTTATAAATTACCTTGTAAGGGTGCGTTCACACTTGTAGTTCGGTTCTCTTGGTTTGTGAGACCTCCCCCCCCAAAAAATGCAAACAATAACTTTGGTCCTGGTCCACTTAGACCACTGCACCAGACACTGGCATTTTTGACAGTGAACCTAAAGATACTGAACCTAAAGGCGTAGTGATGCGTTCACAATCTGATTGGTCTGGTTGAATGGTGTGTATTTCATGGTGGAACTTACTGAACACCCCAAACAATACGCGGGCCGTTGGCGTCAACGCAAGCATTGCCGAACTGAATTGTGGGTCCGTTGCGTCTCTGCCGTTGCTGGTGATAAAAATTTTAAACTGTTCAAGTCAAACCAAAACATGACAAGTGTGAACACACCCTAAATATCCCCTTGCATCCCTTTATAAAGTAATTTTTTGTGTGTGTTTTTCTAAATTGCTCCTCAAACTAGGAGCACATGTGTTTCTTGGATAAAATGAAGCATCAAGCCCTGATACAGAGTTGGCAAACAGGTTTCTGTCCCGGACAGGATGGTCTTCTCTGAGATGTGGTAGTGTTGAGTATAAACTGTCCTCTCGTCTGTGTCAGGTATGGAAGAGTGAACTATGTTCTGTCTCGTCGTCTGGAGCTCCTGCGGGAGGTGGCGCGTCTGCAGGAGAGTCTAGATGTTCCCGGTGACGTCTCCTACACCTGTGAGACCGCTGGACACTTCTACCTCTACCAGGTACTCAACCACACGCACACATCACTCCCCTCTGAACATGATCTGCTTCTTGACGGTCATTTCAGTACAAAGGAAGCTCAAACATCTGCTTTCAAATTGATCCTTTAAAAAAAAAAAATTTATTTGAAGAAAGAAGATGCCTAATGTTAGATAAACTAATACCTTACTAAGGTTGCATTGAAGTTAATAGTATTAAGCTGTAATGTGACTTGACCGTCTGTAAAATTAATCATTAGTTGATTTTACAATAGAGAGTTTTACAACTTTCTTTTTAAATACCATAAAATATGATATTTAGCTGTGCCTCACTGCTACTGCATGGTTTGTTTCCTGCAAATACAGGTGCATCTCAATAAATTAGAATGTTGTGGAAAAGTTCATTTATTTCAGTAATTCAACTCAAATTTTGAATTAAATCAATTCAATGCACACATTATTATTTTGGCTTACATTTAACGAAAACCCACCAATTCACTGTAAAAAATAAATAATTACATAAAAGCTTTGAAGTCTCTCACCTGTAAGCGACTGCTGTCAGTCCCAAACAGAACTGAGCATGCACCATAATGTGCATTTCTATTGACTATCACTGCCCTGTAATTCATTCTTTCTTCCTTGTTTTCATTTTTATTAACTATTAATGTTGTTATTTAATTTTTTCTCTCTTTTCTTATTTTGTATTTTTATTTTCTTTCTTTCATTAATTATTTATTGTTATTTCCTTTTCTCTCTCTTCTTGTTATCTTTATTTATTGTTATTTCCTTTTCTCTCTCTTCTTGTTATTATATTTATTTATTGTTCTATTATATTGTTTATTTTATTTTTGTATTATTGTTATTATTATTATTTTTTTCTCTTTTCTCGTTATTATCTTTCTTTCTTTATTGTTATTTTCTTTCTTTCTTTGTTGTTGCTGTGGTTATTATTTTTTGTGAAGTATTAATGAGAGAACGTTTGAATAAAATATTAATAGCAGGAGTTACTGTTATTATTTATTGATAGTTTAACTAAAGAATTCTTTAACTGGAGAAAATATTAGATTAATTGTAAAATAATCAATAGATTAGTCGACTAATCGAAAAATGAATCGATTGATTAATCTACAATAAAAATAATCGTTAGCTGCAGCCCTAGTCATGATGTAACATTTGCCTGTTAACCCATTATTTATCTTATAAACGAAGCTTTGTATCTCACTTGTCATACACACATTAACATGTTTCATGTGAGCAGCAGTGTGTTTTACTGGAAGAAGTGCACAGCTCCTCGGGATCATTTTACTTTAAATGCAGATCATGTCAATTGCAAACATTGTGATTAGTTTTGAACTCATTTAAAGAAGCCCATTCTGTGGTCTCCGTGACGGGATATGAAGCAGCCAGCAAAGTAAAATGATCCCAAAAGTAACTCTCTTCATTTTATCAAATGACCATAATCGCATCTATTCATTTTACAATCCTGCGTCTAATATGAAACATACTCTTAAGCTTTCAAATTCTGTCAGTTTTATAACAAACCTAATTGCACTGTATTACATTTTCATACATATTCATATTTTTACTTAACCTGTCATGAACAAATTTGTGTTACAACCACCGTATAAACATGTGTATTTCAGCCATGTATTGAAGTAGAAGTTTATATAAAAACTGCTTCATGTGCAATTTAAGTGCTAAATAAATATGCCACTCAGTTTTTATTTGAGTGTCTATTTTATTAAATGACTATTAAATTGTATTTTCGGTACAGTTTCCAGCTAAATAAACACTTTTCAATTTTGATTGCATTTCGGTGCATCACTAATGAGAACCGCTGGTCTGGAGCTCAGCGTTGACATGTGCATCTGAGCTGAGTTTCACAGGGATGCGGTTCGCTCCATCACGCTGTGGCCAGTAGATTCATATCAGCACCTCGGGGGATCTGTACGGACCATTAGCTCAGATCACAGATTACAGTCAAACATTAATTAAGTGTGGATTGTGACGAGGCTGTGTCCAGTGAAGTGCTCTTAATGAGTTCTGCTCATGAAATCCTCAGGCGCTGATCCTGTCTGTCTGTCTCGGGTCTTGTAGGTGATGTCACGCTGGGAGGAATACATGAGTAAAGTGAAGCCGAAACCCAGCCGAGAGGTGAAGACGGAGGACGTGGCGTCACACTTCCCTTTCCCCAAGTACTTTTCCAACGCTCCTCAGCCGGTGTTCAAAGGCCAGTCCTATCAGGAGGACATGGACATCGCTGAGGGCTGCTACCGCCACATCCGCAAGATCTTCACCCAGCTGGAGGTAGGGCTGAAATTAGGTTAATTATGGTAGATTTTTGTCCTACTCTGTACATTCATAAACACCAACAACAACTTTTTTTTGCATTGTATTGATCAAAAGATTTGTTTCATATAAATGCTGTTCTTTTGAACTTTCTATTCATCTGTGAATCCTGAAAATTTTTACAGTTTCCACAAAAATATTGGGCAGCACAACTGTTTCAACATTGATAATAATCAGAAATGTTTCTTGAGCAGCAAATCAGTATATCTAATGGTTTCTGAAGATCATGTGACACTGAAGACTGGAGTAATGATGCTGAAAATACAGCTTTGATCACAGCAATTAATTACATTTTACAATATATTCCCACAGAAAACCGTTATTTTAATATTACTATTTTTTACGGTGTTTGATCAAATAAATGCAGCCTTGGTAAGCAAAAGAGACTTTCTCTTAAAAGCATAATGTACGTAAACATTATGCATATGCTTTAATATTTATGACCATGTGTATTTGGCTTGTTATGGGTATATTATTTAATACAATTGCTCAAATGAACACACAGTCAGACCTTTTACTGCTGGCATAAAGTCTTGTCCACTTTGCAGCTTGTTCTGGTAAAGATAAGTCTGCATCGAAAAAGAAAAGCACAGCAACAAAAATTAGTTTTTTCAGGTCAGGTTCATCTGAAATGAATAAGATATAGCCTAATAGTACAGTATAAAAAACAATGTGGGAAAAATATTATATAAAAAACATATAGTTGCAAGCCGCAGTTACTGGGCAAGTGTACAGTGCAGCAGGTCGAGTAGATTAATACAGCGCATCATCACTGATCATTTTACCAAAACAAAAAGGTTTAAAAACATCTTAATAAAATTGCTCATTACTTTTTACTACAAGGTTTCTGTCACAAAACTGATATCGTTTTGTCAGGGATTTGTTCCATGCAAAGTTTCATGCCAATGAGCGTGGTCTTTTTTTCTCATCAGTTCACATCAGATTTGTTGACAAAAATATTGGTTGAATCTATACTTTTTAAAACTGCAGTCAATTCTGTAATCTGTCTTTTAATAATATAATATTCTGAAGATAATTACCCCAAATTTGGTGAAAATGCGATAAATAAATAAAAAATGCATTGGTGAAAATACGATAAATAATGTATGAGGAGTTGGAAAAAGTCTGCTTTTGGTCAAATCCTGAATGGCATACAGGCACTGTGGCACAAGGGGTGATTGACCAGTAAAAAGGAGGAGACCTTTTTACTGGTCAATCTATTCAAAGGAGGAAGCTCATGAAAATATGCTACATTAATCATAATTGGCGGTTCAAAACTTCAGACCTTTCAGATAAGCCATGGTGCCTCTAGTTTCATTGTGATACACCAGTGCATTTGTAAAATACATTTCAAAATGCCCAACTCGGCCGATAGTAACTATAGTTTGCACTAGAGGTCGACCGATTGAGGGGTTTTGCCGATTAATCGGCACGATAGTTCATTGCTGGAACTTCTGGAAAAAATTAATACCGATAGTTTTCAAGTATGTGTCTGTTGCTGGAGCGGCTGAGAAAGAGTCTGCTGTCATTATACTGAGTGACTAGAGATTCAGCCTCTAGAGGCGGAAACCACGGACACCTCGTGTTGTTTGTTTTGACACGTGAGGCTGCGCTGCATAGAGCGGGAAACTTCAGATACGGATTTAAATGCAGCCAACAGAATATCCTACCATGCCACAGAGCGCCATTTACATTACGTTTTTTAAATTAAATTACATTATATTTGTCCCAAATCATTATTAATGTACATAATGAGCATGTTTACATCCATATAAGTAAGCTGGTATTTGAAAAAATAACAGGTTTCGCCATTTACATGCACATCAATAACCTGACAACGCAAGTAAGCTGCGTTTACATGACTTAATTAATAAATCAGGATATTTCCCTGTAATGTCGTCAAAATATAGTAATTTGAATATCTGACGCCGAGTATTCCATACATTTGTCAGTTGTGATGTTAAATTAAGCTTGCAACATGTCAGCTGGAAACTTACAGCGTGTTATCCTCTCACGCAGTTATAAATGCAGCGTTTTGACTGAACCACTTCTGCTGCACGAGATGAGAACACATTTGTATCATTTGAGTCGAGAAAAAGTCTGCTTTTGTGATCTATTTACTTCTTTCTTTACTGCGAGACGTTTGCTCGGACTATGATGTGCTTAAATCTGCACTGTTCCTATCACACATGCGCACTTCAATAAACAGACAGAAAGTGGGTCATTGAGATTTACATGCTGCGTGAAATTGAGTAAGAGGCAAGAAACTACCTGTTACGACCGCACACAGAGTGAAATTTTTGCTCGTTAAAAAAGAAATCCGACCTCACGTTGTGTCAATCATGTTTGCACACTGCCTCTGAAACTTTCGTCTGTCATAAAAAAATTCGGATCAGGTTCGATTTTCTGCGTTTTCGCATCCGTTGCATGCATTTTGATAGGAAAGGATGAGGAATACGAAAAACTGCAAATCGCATGCGAACATTTTCGCCTTTACTCTGATAAAAGAAAACGGGTTATCGGGTTTACATGACCACGTGTGTTTTCAGCTTAAGCATAATCGGCTTAAGAACATGCATGTAAATGCGCTCAATGACTTCAGCCTAGGCTGTAAAATTGTGCATTTTTCAGCAAAACGTTTGTCTTTCTGTGGCTCTAATAAAGTATGCTTCGTTTAGAGAGATATAATATATATTGTGCTTTCTCTTTCCATTTGCTGTTTTTTTTTTATGCTGAACTTCAAACTCATCTATGCAAAATTGTTCATTATTGAAGTAAACTTATGTCCTTAAAATAAACCGTTTCAGACCTCTGCTTGAATTGAACGTGATGGATCTGATGTGATAGCTGTTAGTTCTTCTAGATGCAGGGCTGAGCTTTTGCCCAGTGTGTGACTAACATATTTTGATCAGATAATTATCAAGTGTTCTAAAATGAAGCAAATAAATTGAGAGCATACATACAATATACACATTTATGTAATTTAAATGATATTGCCTTTGTGTAGATATTTAAAGACGGCCATCTTCAAGTATGACTGCTGAAATGAAATGGTAACGCTTTTACATGTTACAAGTTTGTAACATTAAGATTCATTAAGAAACTATTAACTTCCATCAAGCACAATCAAACCTCTATAAATGATTCAGAATGCAGCGACACGACTGGTTTTCAACGAGCCAAAAAGAGCCCATGTCACACCTCTCTTTATCTCCTTGCACTGGCTCCCGGTTGCAGCTCGCATCTAGTTCAAGACACTGATGCTTTCATATAAAACAACCACAGGTTCAGCACCCTCCTACTTCCACTCACTATTACAAATCTACATCCCTTCCAGAAGCCCCGCCTACTTCCACTCACTATTACGAATCTACATCCCCTCCAGAAGCCCCGCCTACTACCACTCACTATTATGAATCTACATCCCTTCCAGAAGCCCCGCCTACTTCCACTCACTATCACGAATCTACATCCCCTTCAGAAGCCCCGCCTACTTCCACGCACTATCACAAATCTACATCCCTTCCAGAAGCCCCGCCTACTTCCACTCACTATCACGAATCTACATCCCCTCCAGAAGCCCCGCCTACTTCCACTCACTATTACGAATCTACATCCCCTCCAGAAGTCTGTGATCTGCTGTGATGCCTCGTGTTACCATCTAGGGCTGCAGCGATTCGTCGACATCATTGATTACGTCGACTATAAAAATACGTCGATTAGCATTTAGTTCGTCGACGTGTCACACCTTTAGCCACGCCCATTGCGCGAGCCTGCAGTTATCACTACTTAAGACTGTTTTTCTGTCATGTTTAACACAAACAAGAATCTAGAGCAGAAGGTGAAGGCTAGTATGGCATCATCACTTCACAGAGTGTTCATAGAGCGTTCTGTTATTATACGACCGTCAGAACCGCATATATATAGCCGAATCTACATTCCCTCCAGAACTGACGTTCGGCTATATTGCTGAACTTACATTGCCAGGATTCACAACCGCATTCAAAGCTGTGCTGAATGACCGGAACAGCAAGGGACATCGAGTTGCCTATATAATATTACGGTTTTAATGCACCCACAGAGATGTAGAAGGAGAACTGATTAAGATCCACCGGAGCTGCTGTCAGAGCCCTGGCGTCCAGAGATCGCGTTTGGTGCTCGTCTTGGAGCTCTCACGATCGGTGCACGCGAGAGCTCTGAGACGTGCGCACCAAACGTGCTCTCTGCACTTGCTAACGAAGCATTTAAAATCATTGTTAGTTGTTTAATGTGTGATGGATAGGACAAGCCTCGACTGGGCTCATTTATTTAAAAACGGGCTCAGCTGTGATAAAACTTCCCCGTGTAGGGACGCCATTTTTGATTCTGTCGTTCTCGTGTCCTGAATGCGGTTGTAACTTCAGCGGTTCATTCATATACAGATATGTATTCAAGATGTTTTAATCTGCTGAATGAATAAAACCTTTCAAGTCTCTCACCTGTAAGCAACTGCTGTCAGTCCCTTTTTTTTTAAGTATTAATTTTGAGAAAAGGTTTGAAGAAAATAAAAGATTAATGCCAGAATTTACTGTTATTATTTATTGATAGTTTAACTAAAGAATTAATCAACCGATGAGAAAATAATCAATAGATTAATTGGAAAATAATTGATAGATTAGTTGACTAATCGGAAAAATAATCGACAGATTAGTCAACAATAAAAAATAATCATTAGCTGCAGCCCTAGTACCATGACAGAGAGGCTCAAAACCACTCTCCAGAACATTCTCGTTCACCGTTCCTGGCTGCTGGAATGATCCCCCCCCCCCCCCATTCGGAATGCTGGATCCCTGTCAATCTTCAAGCAACAACTGAAAACTCATCTCTTTCGACGCTACTTGACTTCATCCTAAAAAAACTAACTTTCTATTTATTCCTTCTCTTGTTAGCTTGTACTTATTTGAACAATGCCTGAGATTTGGTGTTACAAGCACTTCCTCTGTCTGTTCGCCTCTTTATGATTAATCGCTTCATGTATTCCCCAATTGTAAGTCGCTTTGTAAATGTAAACTAACTTTGATCAATATAATTAATATTTTATTCATTTGCAAAGTATGGTTCAGTACTTAAAAAAAAAAGGTCAATAGTAAAGCATTATTTTAATTTTCGTTCAGTATCCATTTAAAAATCTATCAGTTGTGTAATCGGTATCGGCCAGTGTGGTCCAACCTAGCTATCGGTAAAGTCCACTATCGGTCGACCTAGTTTGTGCGTGTGTGCTCTGATCAGAGCTTGTTATAAGTGTTCATCCATGAAGAGAAACCCATCAATAATAATCTCCCTCCTCTCTTTAAAGCCCATTATTCTGCTTCGCCCCTTTCTTTGATGCTGATTTCTCATCCTTTGTGTTCATCTGCTGACAACAAAGACACGGTGCTGTAAAAAAAGTTGTGCGTCAGAGCCGCTGTGTGTGTTTATCTGGCTGTGTTTGGGTCTGTCTGCTTGGGCATCGCTGTCTCTCAAGCGTCACTGCTGAAGACTCCGGTTTAAAAAGTGGCCTCATCAATATTGAATGCTTTGATGGATTAATATTAATGCAGAAGGGTATCAAATATTCGTTTCCCAGTGGATGCGGTCCTGAAAATATCCAACTGGGTCAACCTCTCTTCTCTGCACATATTGAACAGAAATAGATACTCAATATCTGCGTGTGCCGCCCATACTGAGAGGAAACCAGAGATGCTGTTTCTGACAAATGACAGGAAGTACAAAGAAACACAATCTCTGCGGCTAGACGTTTAAACACCAACCTCACCTTGTGAAATTCATAGTCATTTAAAATATTGAAGTCATTCTCACATTTAACCCTATAAGGCCTACTGTCATATTTGATGAGCATATTTCTACCAAATACAGCCAATCGTATCACATAAATATCACATTGATTTGCATTACAAGCTTCACAATTTCATCTTACTGTTTGTTCATATAAAATAATTGCACCAAATGGCATGTTTTTGCTCCATTCGGACTGTCTGATTCAAAGTGAGGTTCTTTGTTGTTGCTAAAATTGGTTTTCTTGCTGCTAAATATGATCATTCTGCAGTGAAAAGTGTCAGAAACACTCAATATGTCAGCTGTATGAATGGATGTTTTACCTTTCACATTTCTTTGTCATTTAGGGCTGCCACTAACGACTATTTTTATTTTGATTAATCTATTGACTAATTAATCGATTAATCTAAACTAATAATTTCCCACAAAAAATCTACAATTCTACTTAAGAATTGTTTTATTAATCCACATTTCTATGAAATCCTTTTTTAAAGCAAAAGTAAAGTACAGCACAGAGTGCAAGAAGCAAGTGTCCATCTCACTGAAATCAGTTCAGTATTATAGTGTAAGAATGACAATTTGATAGAACCATTCAAATGGAATTCAGAAAATAATGGAAAACAGAATTTGGTACAGATACAACTGTAAAACGCAATACAATTATTTAACCATTAAAACAAGAGTATTGAAAAATGAAAATGGAAAAAAATATGGATTTGGAAATAAAACAGGGCCCTATAATTATAATAAAAAAATGTGTGGTAATAAAAATAGATGTAAGTGAACAATAACTTTTTAAAATGATTTAAAATACATATATGAAAGCAATGATGCAATAATAATTAGTTAAAATAAAGTGTCAAAAGCTAGAAATCATGGTTTTATTGAACAAATCTGTTAAAATCCATAATGTTTTTAAACAACAGAGCTAATGTAGATTATGCATAACAACAAAGGCCTGCAGGGGGCGCCGACGGCCTGGTGATTATTTTTACACATTACTGTGAGATCTAATCCTCGTTTAATATTGACTAAGCACCATTTAATTCTAATTTCCACTTAATCTTTAATACTTGGCCATTTCTTTAGGACAGAAATGCTATAGTCTAATTAGATGAATATGAGGACATCAAAACAAATAAATTCAGAGTGAGGGTTTGAGCTTTTATTTTGAAATCGTGATGTATTCTCCTGTGTTTGTGTAGATTTATAAATGATTTACCTTACAAATCTGATTAAATAGCGCACATTGCGTTCCCAGATGAATGTTATAATAAACACAAACTCACAACAACATACAGAGATGGTTTGAGATGCTCCACATGTAAATGAACTGTCACCTACACACATGTAAATATAGCACTACTTTATAACAACTGCATCGTATATAATTATTTAATGAAATCAGTGTTTTTGAATTCACAATTATGCTTAATTAGGATTTTTTTTTTTTTTTTATGATTTGAGTTCGAGGAGCTGCGTCTGTGATGTTTGGATTTACCAGTGTTTATGTGGTTTTTCAGTGAGGTGATCATAAACACATCTTCTCTTCTGCAGGAGTTCAGGGCGTTTGAGCTGTTGCGCAGTGGACTGGACCGATCCAAATACCTGCTGGTGAAAGAGGCCAAGATCATCGCCATGACCTGCACACACGCCGCCCTCAAACGCCACGACCTGGTGGAGCTGGGCTTCAAGGTATCACTGTCATAGAGGACCTCAGCACTTTCCCATTTATGATCATTTGATATTTTTGCACTTATTTTTTTTGCTTTACTACTGAAATATGTGAAGAAATGTTCAAACCTTTCATGTAGTGCACATCACAACAAATGTGATTTGGTTGTTGGTTGTTTAACATGGTCTGAATGAACTTATTCACTGAAATGAATCTTTTAGTCTACAATTAACATTAATGTTCGCTGCCTCAATATTCACACACCTGATCTTTCTCTAGTATGATAATATCCTGATGGAGGAGGCAGCTCAGATTCTGGAGATTGAGACCTTCATCCCACTGCTGCTACAGGTACAACCCTCTTTCTCCTAAAATCTTGTTTGGATATATTATATTTTTTCAGGGGAAACATTATTTCAGCCTTTATTACCAATTAAATACAAACTAACATAAAATAAAAATCTAGTTAAACATTAATCAAGTTTTATACACTTTCACATCCTTACAAAAATATATGTGCTGATTTTCAAAAAATTGATAAATTCAAAAGTATAATTAAAACCTCTCCATCACGTACAGTTTTTTATACAACCCCAATTTCAGAGTACTTGGGGCATTGTTAAATGCTATAAAATAATGAATCTGTGATTTTTGTTAATTCTCTAACTTTTATTTAATTGACAAAAGTACAAAGAAAAGATTTCCAAAGTTTTCACTGACCAATGTAAATGTATTTTGAAAATATGATCAAACTTTGTTTTTGGATAGAGGCATAATAAAAGTAATAAGGTTATAGAATATCCACGTTAAGCTGTTTTGAAACAGTTCACAGTAAGCAGGTGAATAGGTCAAGGTATCATGTTTGGGTGTAAAAGGAGCGTCTCAGTCTTTGCAAACAAAGCTGGATCAAGGCTCATCACTTTGGGTAAAATTTCATGAGAAGTGTCAAACAAATCAAATTTCGCAATGTAGAATTGCAAATAATTTAGGTCTTTCACCAAGTACCATGCATACTATTGTGAAAAGATTCAGGGAATTCAGAGAAACGACAGTACATGTAGGCAAAGACTATAGAATACCCAAGACATGTCACTTGTATGGTTTTGAATGGGGAAAATGCAACGCTTAATATGGCAGCTCAATCGCAGGAAGCCCCGCCTCCTGAATTAAAGAGCCAATAGCTAATCTGTAAAGTCAGCGCGTCACTGCAGCTGCCGTTAGAAGTCCCGGTTGCTATAGAAACAGTCAGCGCTCTGAGACGTGCGCTTAGGACTGCGCATGCACTCTGGCCGATCTAGCTTGAGAAATACGCTTTTTATAACGCTATTTGAGCAAAAGAAACAATATTTATGATAGTTGTTGTCAGATTTCATTGGTGATTTCAAATATGAAATTTAATCATAAGCTTAGTGAACAGTATTGGGTAATTTAATGTTTCACTATTCAAAGAGATAGGAGCTGCTCTTGGATGCCAGAGAGGCTTTTCAAAGATGGCCGCCGATTGACATGACTTGTCATAAAGAGACTTTGATGTAGGGCAAGGCAGTAAACCTCTGTTGAATGTGCTTGACCTTTGAGCCCTCAGATGGCATTGCATAAGAAACGTCATGCTGTGGTGTGAAAGGGGTCATATGATGCTTTTTTAAAGATCATTATTTTGTGTATTTGGTGTAACAGAAATATGTTGTCATGCTTTAATGTTCATAAAACACATTATTTTTCAAATACTGTACATTTATTGTAGTTCCTCTATGCCCCGCCTCTCTCAAACGCTTAGTTTTCTACAAAGCCCCTCCTCCCGACAAGCATAGTCTGCTCTGATTGGCTAACTGGCACAATGCATTGTGATTGGCCGAACACCACAAGCCGCATCGGAAATGTAATTGCCCTTTCCATAATTATGAGCTTTAGCTTTCAAAAGTAAAGACAGTTAATAATGTCCTTAGTTTTACCATCAGTTCAAGCCAAGAGGGGAACAGAGTCGCGTGACAGAAACAGTGATGAAGCTTGTATGTATTTGCCAACAAGCCGCGATTAAAACTATTTATTAGGTGCTGTGATGCATCTCTTTGTCTTGCTCTATAGCTGATGAGCTGAGATGTGACCCTGTCCCTCACGTGCAACAGTCAATAGCAAATACTTAAACTAATAACAAAACATACAGTTGCTGATTCAGAAGCGCCAGATTGTCATAGCAAAGTCAGAATTACCTCTTCACCTAGGTTCACGACACGGTCATCCATAAAATGTGTTGCTGTTCACTGCATCTCCCTAGTCCCGTGTAGCCATACCTTTAGACTGACGGCTGAAGGTCTGGAATAAATGGCTGCATTCATTGGCCAAGGCCTGACATGTCAAACAACCAACGGGGCGTGGAAATGTCGCCACAATAGTGATGCGCAGATGAGCTAAAACGTCACCCGAATCCGCAGCTTCAAATTAATTATCCACCCGCCAATCCACCCGATAATTGCACATGATCGTCACATTCAGGGTTTGTATGGTCATGAATAACCAGGAAAAGTCATGGAATAAAAAAAAAAAGAAATTCCAGGCCTGGATCAATTTTAGAATTTTTTTTTAACCCAGAAAGTATTGGAAAAGTCATGGAAATCTATTTCACAATCCCCTGTATAATAGAATTATGTTTAATTATGTCCTGAATTTCAGTGCAGTATTGCGCATATATCGTATTACTCATTCCTGCAGCTTTCAACTTTAAAATGAGGGAAATTACAGCAAAACATTTGTTCAATATAGTGTATTTAGGTTAGATGAGTAAATAAACTCACACAAACCATCAGATCAAATCAGTCATCTGAAAACAGTGTGAGTGATTCAGCACCGAGTCTCTCTCTTTGACCGTCTCTTCACATCGGTGCATCTAGATCGGTCATTGTTTTATTATCACAAAAATGTATTATCACGTCTTTTTAAGCCATTCTGTACTCGTGCTCTCCTTTTCTGTGCGCTCACAATCACATCCAGAGCACGCTCTGCGAGTACCAAATCTAATTTGTCACATTTGTAAACACAACGGCTTCTTTCGTGAGGGGGTTTGGCATCACAGCCTCTCTGTTTCTAGGCGAAACATTAAAGAATGTGACAGACACGTCTCCCGGAAATGTTGTATAATTCAACCTATACGCCGACGACTTCGACACTCCTGAAGTGTGTCCAGATAAGTGTACCATATACATCAGACGTTTAGCCAACGGTCCGTGGGCATGACGTCTGAGGCGGAGACTAGCATCTCCCTGACATGGCTTCTTCAGCACTACTGCGGTGACTGAAACCACGCCTTACGCAAAATATTTCCACATTGTGACGTAGACATGTGGGGGGGGTGTTTGAATGAGCCGTTTTAGGGGGCGTGGACGAGTCTTAACTTTGATAAAGAATACCTCTTTGGTTTTGAGTCTTCAGAGATCTTATCTATGCACAATCAGCTTGTAACACTCCAAAGAGAAAATCGCATCATATGACCCGCATCATATGACCCCTTTAAATATAGCCACATGTGCTCAGGAGTACTTCAGAAAACCACTGTCAATTACCACAGTCTGCTGCTGCATCAAGAAATGCAACTTAATATCTGTTACTGGAGGAGAAAGCTATACATCAAATCTATATGCAGCGATGCTGCCGGGTTCTCTGGGCCAGAGCTCATCTCAGATAGTCAAAAACAGTGGAAATGTGTGCTGTACTCAGATGAATTCACAATATCAACTTGTTTTCGGGAAAAATGGATTTTGAGTTCTCAGTCCCAATGACCAAAGGGACCATCCAGACTTTCATTAGCGACAGATGCAAAAGCAAACGTCTGTCATGGTATATGAGCGCACATAATGCCAGTCACCCATGCTGTGGCACTATTGACATACAGAGATATATACTGTCATCAAGATGATGTCTTTGAAGACAATTCCAGCTCTTATTCTGCATGTGCTACATCAGCGTGGTTTCGTAGACTCCGAGTGAATGTGCAAGACAGGCCAGCACTATTGAAAATGGATGACCAGTCATGAAAAGGACAATCAGACAACGGCAATCACAGACTGCTGAGCATCTGAAGTCTTGTTTCAAGAGAGACTGGATACAAATTTAGCTTGCAGAACTTTAACAATTAGTATCCTCAATTCCTGAACAATGAAACGTTGTAATCAAAAGTACCGTTGATGTGACTCGGTGTTAAACATGCCTCTGTCCCAACTTGCATTGCAGCCATCAAAGTTTGTTCAAATTTACAAAATACATTTACGTTGGTCAGTGAAAACTTTGGAAATCTTTTCTTTGTACTTTTGTCAATTAAATAAAAGTTTAAGAGAATTGAACAAATCACAGATTCTTGATTTTATAAAATGTCCCAATTTCTCTGTGATTGGGGTTGTAGTAATATAAAATATTATTATATATAAATTACAATTTTATATAATCATAAAAGAATTAAGATTGTATTATTCTGTATAGATATGTGTCAGCTTTAATACACTTGTCAGAATAACTAAAGCTGTTAAAGGTTTTGTTTTAATGACAAAAAGTGTTCAAAATGTATCCCTTGCAATCGGCAAAGGTGGAAATCACGATTAGGCATGAAGTGTCATCAGAATCGTTCATACATGTGAAAATGGGCCTGAAAACTGGAACTACTGTCTCGAATGAAGACCGCAATCTTGTCCTTGTGGCAGTTTTTCTGGTGATAAAAGGGACTTGCTCTCCGGATGCAGGACAACACATTACAAATGGATGTCGAAAGCAAAAGTGCACATCACATGTAGTGAGAAAGTGTGACGTGCTTGAATCAAGATTTCATTCAGCAAATGTGATGCATTGAGTTGTAACGTAACCTTACTGTCTCAAACGTGTCTGTCTCTGTGTTACGCAGAATCCAGAGGACGGCTACAGTCGACTCAAACGCTGGATTATGATTGGTGATCATCATCAGTTGCCTCCTGTCATTAAGAACATGGCCTTTCAGAAATATTCAAACATGGAGCAGTCACTTTTCACTCGCTTTGTGCGTCTGGGTGTCCCTACTGTAGACCTGGACGCCCAGGGCAGAGCACGGGCCAGGTCAGTCCATTTCTCAGACTGGAAAGATGCTTGTAATGCATACCCATGTGATGTCATTATTGGTTTGTTTAGTGTGAAAGCTGCCTCAAAAGAATCATAAAGGCTTGCTTGAATTAGAGGAGTTTGTTTCTTCATCAGATTTGGATAAATGTAGCAGTGCATCCTCTGCAGTGAATGGGTGCCGTCAGAATGATAGTCCAAACAGCTGATAAAAACATCACAATAATAATAATAATAATGCCAAAAGTACCTAACAAAATTACTAACACATAAACTGGCATAAATGAAAAAGCACTGTAGTGCAAGTATAAAAATAAAAGCTCATTCAAAATATTACATGCTGTAATAGTATATAAACATTCTAATAATCAGAAAAATACAAAGAAAAATAATACACACATTTTGTGTAAAATAATGTGCTTTAAAAAGCTGTTTAGTTAGATGTCTCTCTAGGTTTCAGAGCTGTTCTGTCCTCAGATACACGTTTTGATGTGTCTTATTTGGACTCTGTCTCTCTCTTGTGTGTGTGGCAGTCTGTGTAACCTGTATAACTGGCGCTATAAGCAGCTGGGGAACCTCCCTCATGTTCAGCTCCAGCCTGAGTTCCAGGCGCCGAACCCTGGATTCACCTACGACTTCCAGCTCATTAACGTGGAGGACTACAACGGCGTGGGTGAATCAGAGCCCAACCCGTACTTTTATCAGGTGAGCGCCGTTATATGACGTACACATGCATCACAAGCGTTTCTTTCTTCCCTGAATCATCATAAACAGATGTTATTTCCCAAACACCTCAGAAATCCCCATTCATTATGTGCCAGAAATTGTTTTATACATTTTTGGAAGAAATGGCAGAATCTTTTGTCTTGCAAAGGCTAATTTCATAGCTAGAATTTTATTTATCTTAAATACAAATAAATAATTATATTAAAAAAAATATTTGGAAACTACACAATAAAAGTTATGTTCAGTTAAATATTTACTTTGAGTTATGTAAGAATAACTCTTGTTATGAACACAAGTTTTATTAAAGTAAACATTAAATCTGTAAATTTTAACAATATACAGTATATATAAACAATTATAGAATGAAAAATTGATTTAAAAAAATAATTTTGTGCTATTTAAATTTATATAAACCCAGTTTTTATTTGAGTGTATTAATTTGTATTATTATTTAATGATTTGATTTATTAAATAAACTAATAGCCGTACATATGAAAGTAAACCTTTTAGTGCATCTTGTTATTTTTGTAAAAAAAAAAATGCATGTATAACTGAAATCACACCACAGATATTGACGTGTTGTCTCTTTCACTTTTTGTTAATTCTCTGGTTAATAATATTTGTATGATGGATTTTGTTCTGTAATTGACTGTTTGGATCTGGGATAAAATAAAAAATAGTAAAATAACAAAGATTGAATTGAAGGCATGGAAAAATGTTAAATATTATCCTCATATACCATAACCGTAACGTCCTCTTATGTTAAGTTGAGGAAAGACCAGGCCTAACTTTCATCACATGGGTTTTTGAGAATCCCTGCAGGTTTGTGTTAAAGCTCCTGAATCTCGGCATTGTTCATAAGTGATGAGCGTACGGCATTCAGTGTGCAGGTCACATGAGCCCCGGCACTGTTTACTGAGGTCCTGGAGGGGATTGTCCTCGTTACAGTATCCATGCAAACACACACACGCACGCTTGCACACGCAGCTCTAATGGTCCGAATGAATTAGCCTCTCACAGAGCAATAGGAAGGACATTGTTTGCGCAGTCAGTGCTTGCAGCCGCTGAAGAAACGTCTCTTATTAGTAGGTTTGTACCCTTATTAGTGTCCTACTGGAGCTGTGCCATGTCAGCAGTGCTCTGTTAGATAGTTTAAGTTCAGAGCTGTTCCACCTACAAATTCAACACATAGGTTTAGCCTTTTTTATAGTCAAATTAGGTCAGGAGAAGGGTTAAGTTTAGTTTCGCTTATGGTATTGCATAATGATCTAAGATTTTTTGTCAAATTAGAAAGTAGTTATAAATTAGACTGGCACGTTCATGTTTGGGTTTCCAAGTTTACTATTCCTGCAGTCAAATACAGTGCTTTTTGACCTTGACATTTTTCTAAACTAAGTAACTCTTTTCTTGCAATTGTAAGAGTTTTTTTTTTTATTAAAGAGCTAAGTCTTACATCAGGACATCAGCTTAACTTATTTCACCGTAAGTGTGATAAAGGAAAGCTAATATGTAATCTAATACTAATTTAATGGTTTTTGTTGTTGTTGTTTTTTTACATCTGATTGGATGAAAATGTGTTGCATGGCAGCAATGAACTATTTAAAGCACATGATCTGTTAAGCGTTGTATAGTGTTTTTTAAACAACAAAGAGTGCAGTGTTTGTTCATTATTACATTAATGTTCAGATGTGAATCCTGAAAAGGTTTACTAAATGTACATATGCTGAACATGCATGGTTTCAGCTGTTAATTCAAATACAGCTATTTGTTATGTAAATGTCCTTATTATATTGTCTTGATACTGCAGTAAAATCAACCACAAAAAAATCAGCTGGTTGTTGCAATATTGATATGCTGTCCTGTAAAAAGTGCATGGGATTCCTGAAGCAGCTTACTCTGATAATCAATCTAGTCTGTTTTGTGCTCTTTCGTTCTATACTTGCTTTCTGTTTTGATTTCTCTTGAGCTTTAACATAAAACACTCTTCTGTCATTTACTCATGTCATGAAATAGATCAAATTCATTGAAGCGGTTTGATTTTGTAATGTAAATATTGTCAGCAGTGACATGGTGAGAGATGCTGAGTGCATGTGACCTGTATGTGTGTGTTTGCAGAATCTGGCGGAGGCCGAGTATGCGGTGGCGCTGTACATGTACATGCGTCTGCTGGGATATCCGGCTGACCGCATCAGCATACTGACCACCTACAACGGCCAGAAACACCTGATCCGAGACGTCATCAACCAGAGATGTGCCGGCAACTCCTTCTTCGGACAGCCCAGTAAAGTAAGAGCAGCTGATACGATGATTTCATGCTTTACCTACAGAAGCGAGCGTCTAACCCTCAGACCCACGATGCTGATGTGTGTCCCTGTGCATGGCCGAGTGAACTGCATTAATGTGTGTGAACAGCTTGTCCTGTGCTCTAAATGAGTTTTTTTTCTGCCCAGCGTTCACTGTTTTGCCTCTTTTGCAGCAGTGGACAGGTTTGCTGGAGCTTGTTGTTGAGGGTGATTGGCAGACGGACTCACTAAAGCGTGTAAAGGTCCTACAGTCTGTCAGAATTGTACAACAGTGCAAATTGATCCCGCGGTGGCTTCTGTCAGCCATTTCATTAGAGTCATGACAGAGTACAAACCAAATAAATAGACGACTGCAGATGGCACAGACGTTTAGTTTAGGAGCGTTCAAGACTGCAAAACAACAATCTCACTTCCTCTAGGAGACGTAATGAAGACAATTCTCTATGGCTCACTGGAAGAGACTGAATTTAAAGCAGTCATTTACTTTGTGGAACAAAAATAAGAAATTTAACAGTGTTGAGCTGCTCTTGGGCCATTCAGAGTCTTCTGAGGTCAAATGTGACCCTGGAGCACAAAACCAGTCATAAGTTTACATTTTTCGAAATTTAGATTTATACATCAAAGGAACGATTACTTATTCAGCTTTCAGATGATGTATGGTTTGTTATGATAGGACAATATTTGGATGAGAAAATCTGGAATCTGAGGGTGCAAAAAATCTAAATAGTGGTAAACTCGCCTTTAAAGTTGTCCAAATTAAGTTCTTAGCAATACATATTACTAATCACAAATTAAGTTTTGATATATTTATGGTAGAAAATTTACAAAATATTTTCATGGAACATGATCTTAACTTAAAGGGCACCTATTATGCAAAATCCACTTTCACAAGGTGTTTGGACATAAATGTGTGTTGGCAGTGTATGAACACATCCACCCTACAATGATTAAAACCCACTCCTCATTTTTGAATCCCCTTTGAACCAAGTCAGTCTCACTAGGCCTGCCGTTTTGACTCACCGCAGTGTGACGTCACATATCGGGGGGTTTGATTGACGGCCCTGCATTGCTATAGATATCCCTCAGTGTTTACGCTGTTCTTCATTTTCTCCGTGCTAGAGTAGCTGTAACGTCGTCTCGCAGGCAGCCCCGTGCTCTGTTTGGATGTAAAATTGAACGTAAGAGTCTTCATTTTCTCCCCACATCTGAGATGCTGAGGACGCTGGGGGCGCTGCACTTGTGAGATTAGCTCGCACCGTTCGTAGCACGAGATTCGTTTGGTACTGCGGTCACGCAGTCTTATTGTCTATTGATCTATCAATCGGTCTATTTATCCGCGCCAATGACAGGCCAGCGCGGTGAGAGAGTTGTAACATTGCGCTGTTTTGTCACACTTTCAGTGCATTTGACTCCCATACGTACGGCTGAACACCAGTTCTCTCGCTCTGTTATGTTGCTTCAACCAGCTGTTCATCGCTGTAGATATGCAATCATATAGACATATACCCAATGCCCTCTTCTGGAGACGGGGCGGGAATATGCAGCTCATTTGCATACACTCCAAATCAGCTGGTTTTTAGACACACCCCAAACATGACATTTTCCAGCTGTTATAATACATGATCTGTGGGGTATTTTGGCCTGAAACTTCACACGCATTCTGGGGACACCCAAGACCAATATTACATCTTGTAAAAAGGGGCATTATAGGTTCCCTTTAATATCCTAATGATTTTTGGCATAAAAGAAAAATAGATAATTTTGACCCATACAATGTATTTTTGGCTATTGCTACAAATATACCCCAGCGGCATATGACTGGTTTTGTGCTCCAGGGTCACATATGATTATTTTTTGGAGCCTGATATTGTAGGTCTCCCAACATCTTATGTTTTCAATGGATAAAAAAAGTCATGAGTTTGTAGTGACCAGTGGCATTTTTACGTGAGTACACTGATCATCTGAAACTGAACATTTAATAGAGACCCTTTATTTGATCCATATTTGCAGGAAGTGCACTAAAACATCAGTTGGTATGGTTTTTTAGAGCTTTATAAATGAAAACCTTTTTACAGTCACTATTGTGACCGGTGGGATTCAATGGGTTTACTGGGGCAGGATTTGATTAGGTTATCTGTACTTTTATTTGATTTGTCTGCTTTGTGCACCACTAGTTATGACAAATGAGGGTGAATTTCATTTAAAAAAAAATTATTATACTATGGACGTCAAAGTCTAAATGCAACATTTTGGTTACCAGCATTCTTCAAAAGATCTTCTTTTGTGTTCAACAGAAGAATCGTATGACTACATGAGGTTAAGTAAATGATGACAGTTGTCATTTTTGGCTGAACTTTAAGATATGAAAGGTATTTTGATAAATCGGTGTCAGTCTCTCCTAAAGAATGCAGCTGATTCATTCTAATGGCGTAGTGCATAAGGCCTGTATCAGACTCGTTTTCGTTTGCAGGGGTTAAACTGGTTGCTCTGCTGAAGATGAGATCAGCTCACTCCCTGATTAGCGTTTAACATTTCTTCAGGACAGAAATGGGCCAGTCTCGCTTGAGTATGCAGGTCATGTATTGAGCACGTGTCCACACTCCTCGAGACTCGCTGATGAATTTCACATCGGACACCATCTGCTGAGAGGCAGAGACTGAGAGAGCAGAATGATAATGAGACGCCAGCCTGTTTTAACACGTAATGTCATGAGCTGATCCAGACAGACTGCTGGGCTGGTTTTGAGGAGAGTTCTGTGGAGTGGCTTTGCTGAAACAGTCTTTTACATTACAACTGCTTTCTGTGCAGCACAAAATCAAGCTTTGTGTTCAATTTGAACCAAATGCACCGTGTAGTTCTGACACATTTCAACACGTTTTCAGTGCTTGACAAGCCAATACTGGAGTGACTAGCAGATGGTGCTGTTAATTGTTTCTGTCTATCTAGTTAAGCAAATGTTTCGTCTTATGATCTGTTTAACCGTGTATGTTTCAGTCATTTTGGACGACCGTTGCGTCTACTTTTTACGTTCTGGTGAAATGACCTGCCAAACTCAATCCGAGCAGCTGAGTCCTGAGACATCTTCAAGAATCGGCTAAAAACACATCTCTTCCATCTTCATTTGACCCTCTAACTCTAGCACTCTCTATTCTAATTCTATTTCATCTGTTTTCTTTAAAACCAAAAAACACTTGACCCTCTATCACTTGCAGTCTCTGTTCTAACTACTTGTTTCCTTAAAAAAAAAAACTGCTTTTAAAGCCCTGTTCACACCAACAGCGCTAAATATAAAGATGGTGATATTAGCGTCCACACCAGCGTGCGATATCGTCTGTTTATTCTAAGTGCACACTCGTCCGCCGCTTTAATTCTCCAGCTCGGTGCCGCAGGATGGATTCTGATTGGGTGTCAATGTTTGTACCGTTCATTAGCCGACAAAAAATCGTTCTGGAAGTGATTCCAGTGATATCGTTTCTCTGTGCCTTTATCGTTTTATCTGTGGCGTGGACTATTCGTTAATATTTAGAACGATTTTTAGAAGTATATATAGATAGATGTAGAGATTGTATAGTTATCATTCCTGGTGTGAATGAGGCTTAACACTCGCATTATATAGTTTTTTTTTAACACTGGCTTTCCCTATTCTTTTTATATTCTATCTACTTGGTTTTGTTTTTATTTATTGAAAAAATGGCCCTCTAACACTAACATTCTCTATAATTTTTCTAATATTTTGACTTTTATTAAAAATGACCCTCTAACACTAATAATAATAATAATTTGTTACATTTATATAGCGCTTTTCTGGGTACTCAAACCAACATTACCTGTTCCTTTTCTATTCTATATACTTGATTTTCTTTTATGTAATATAAACATAACTTGCTATGTGTACTGCGTCAGGCTAAACAAGACTCGTTACAGCACTCAGGCTACATATTTTCTATTCTTCTCATTTGTAAGTCGCTTTGGATAAGTATCTGATAAATGACTAAATGTTCTTTTATATCGCTATCCCTCTGAATAAAGACAGCAGCTCACTTTCCATTCCTGGTCATGGTATCATCTCAATATTATACAATATTACACCATTTAGCATTAGTCATGTTTGTTTTTAAATAATGTGTCAAATCAAATATGAACTTCCTTCCGTCTGGACATTATTGCGCTCACAGATTTCCAAGTCATGAAATCAAAGTGTTCATGTAGGACGTGGTTTCAGCTGAAGAGTGTGATTAAAAGAGATTTTATGAGTGAATATATGAAATGTAACATCTGATTGGTGGTTGAAATGTTGCTGCGTTTGGGTGATTTGTCTCGTCATGGAGTTGATGATATTTGATGATTTAGTCCGAGTTTGAGTTTCTGAGCTGAAGGAAGAGTCCTGTTAACTTCATTCTGAGATCCACACACGGTCTCTCCTTTGACACTCACATCTGAATGAGTTTCGTTCAACAGGATGAGGTGACAGTCCATAACTTCAGAAATCTAGATCTGATCAGATATTAGTGTGCAAGTCTAACTCCTGCTCTTCACCCTCATTAAACTGAGTCACTGAGTCGCTGTCCTCTGTCTTGTAGGTGACCACAGTGGACCGGTTCCAGGGTCAGCAGAACGATTACATCATCCTCTCGCTGGTCCGCACCAGAGCCGTAGGACATTTGAGGTGAGCACTTCCTGTGGCTGTTTCATTATGATTCAAATATGTGGTTTAAAGTAACAATCTCTTTAAAATGACAAATGTGACTTAAAACCATCTAATTCTGGTTTAAAAATGTGGTTAAATCAGTGTTATTTGCCATCATTGAGATACTATAATTTTTTTAATGCTAATTTTAGTTTAAGGTTTAGTAATATTGTTGTATTTTTGTCCTTTTTATTAGCTTTTGTTGTTTTTAAATATGTCTAAATGAGAATTCAATGTTTTGCCTTGGAAACTAGCTGAAATTAAATGTTATTATATAACAATAATATAATATATATTATGCAAGTTATGAATATTTTTTATGGTTTTGCTTAACTATGATAACCATGAACAAAACAAATCACTTTTTAAATTGACCAAATCATATTTAAAGCTGTTGTTTAAAATATTAGCTACACATAATTAAATCATTAATATTAACTAAAATAAAACCAAATGTAGAGGGTTTTTTGATTATTTCAGCTAGTTAAAATATCTCATTTTGGTTTAGTTTAAGGACTACAATATCTAAAAGTACAATTAATAAATAACAATAATAAATTCTATATTGACATGTTAAAATAATAAAATGACTCAAACTGAAGTGTAAACACAAAATCAAAGTCAAATCAAGTTCAAAATATGAACAAAAACTACAATAGCATGTTAAAGTGATCCACAGATCTAGGCAGGAAGTGATGTTTTCTGTCTTCCTGTTTACTCAGAGATGTGCGGCGTCTGGTTGTGGCCATGTCTCGTGCGAGGCTCGGCCTCTACATATTTGCTCGAGTGTCTCTCTTCCAGAACTGCTATGAGCTGACGCCAGCCTTTAGCCAGCTGACCGCTCGACCTCTGCAGCTGCACATCCGGCCCCATGAATACTATCGCTCGGTGAGTACAGCCGGCACCACACTTCTCTCGGCTCGCTGGAGGAAATGGGATTGTTCAATAGTTTCACTAATCAATCCGTTGCAATAGAGTATTTTAGTGCCGCCCAGAGAAAAATGTGAAAAAACAGTTAGAGGTGAAATTATACAGTTTCTGCACTGCTGGTGTCTCCTAGCAGACCTGCAGAAATACAGCGTTTTCACCCTTGCACTCATCTTGCACGTCTTATTCTGGGGTTTGACTGTAAAAGAGCTCATATGTGATGAGAACTTGAGTTTAGCTTTACCGTATCGATTGAAACTCAAGCTTTCTATCAAAGTTCTCCATCTAAAAGCCCCACCAGTGTTTACTGGTGTTTTATGGAAATGGAAAAAAGGAAATATTCAACTACTTTTTATTGTATTGTATCTAGCTATATTTTAAGTGTGCTGCAAAATATACATCATATACAAATATTTAATAATTCTGACAGCATAGTGAAGCGGTTGCATCATTTGTGGTGCTTGATGAGTTTGTGTTCCTTGCAAAGCTCTTTTGGCATGGTTTATTCACCGAGACTTCCTGATTGGTGTGGTTTTCTGTACAGCATCCTGGGTAATGTAGTATTTCAGCTGTTAAACACTGATGGATTCTTTTTAAATCGAGGAATCATAACAATCCTAATCTCTACTGATAGTTTCATCAGTGAACAGCTACAAAGCTCACAGTAGGTCTGTCTTTAAAGGTTTATTACTTCAGTTTCTGTATGGAGAAAGGACTGTTGTGCTGAATAGATGCCATCTAACTAAGACAGTGTCTCCTGCAGCTTTATAACACGAGTAGCTGAAGCTGTTTGTGTTTGGTGAGACTGTTTTTGGGAATTTAATCTTTATATCATCACTAGGTTTGAATTATATCAGTCAGTTTTCTCTCTCTCTCTGGAAAAAACGTATATGTTGGCACGTTGTTTTAAATTTGAGTCTTGTGATGAGCGAAAGAGAGTTTTAGTTTCCTGGAAATCTGTACTGAAGTCACCCCCCCACCCTCTCTCTCTCTGTCTCTCCTCCCTCCCCTCCTCTCTCTATCTCCTGTCCCCCCCCCCTCTCTCTTTCTCCCTGTCTCCCCCTCTCTCTCCTCTCTCTGTCTCTCTCTCTCTCTCTCTCTCTCTCTCTATCTCTCTGTCCCCCCCCTCTCTCTATCTCTGTCCCCCCCCCCTCTCTCTATCTCTCTGTCCCCCACCTCTCTCTCTCTATCTCCCTCTCTCTGTCTCTCCTCCCTCCCCTCCTCTCTCTTCTCTCTCTCTATCTCTCTGTCTCCCCCCCTCCTCTCTCAATTCAATTCAAATAAGCTTTATTATCTCTCTGCATCTCCCTCTCTCTGACTGTGTATCTCCCTCTCTCTAATCTCCCTGTCCCCCCCCTCTCTCTCTCTAATGTCCCCCCCTACCATCTCCCTCTCTCTATCTCCCTGTCCCCCCCTCTCTCTCTCTATCTCTCTGCATTAACATATTTATACAACAACAACATAAATAATGAATAAAATCCATCTAAATAAATGAAAATATCAAGTCAGTTTCAAGTGAATCATGTTTAACTCTCTCTCCCTCCATCCATCCAGACGGAGAAGCGATCCCAGCCTGATCAGGTGGTCAAGGACATGCCGGAGATGGCTAACCTGGCTTACAGCATGTACATGCACATGATTCAGAGCATGCAGCAGCACAGACAAGTAAGTGTGCTCGTGTTTGCTGAGACGTTTCTGACGTATAATGCACGTGAGGAACTGTCCTTCAATGGAGCACAAATGAGTGTCACATGACTTTAAGCAATAACAATGGATTTGTTTTCTCTCTTGTATATGACGATAAATGATCCAGTGTGTTTTTATGTTTGATTTGATCTGTTTTAAACCCCAAACAGACCAATTTTGGTAATTATATAGAAAATAAAGCCGCTCATATAATATTTAGTTTGACCTCCTGAGGTTATCAATTAGACAACGTTCTGTAAAGGTTAAGCACCTTAGACTGAAACTTAAAAAAAAAAATGATAATAATTTAGTAAGAGCTTCAAGGCCGATTTTGTAGCATCTGTGAAACTGCACACTGCAGGTGAACACGAGTATGACGTTCTGAAGGAAATAAACGGCTGGTCTGTTGTCGTTTGGATGTCAGATCCTCATGCTAATTAAACTGGTGCTTCTCTTCACTCATTGGCTGAATTCTCCTGCGATGCAGCTGTGCTTCTCAATGCTGTAAACTGTTCTGCCATGAACAAAGCAAGGTCCAGATGGGTCCTTTCGGGTTTTGAGCCCGGTTTGGGTCCGTTTCTGTACAATGTAACACAAATTTTCACTTGGGAGTTCATCAAAAGTTTTATTGTTATAGATATTTTTTTTTGTTATTAGCCATTCTGACATTGAATTTCCATTTACATGATTTGTGCAAATCCAGTAATGCATAACTGAAGCGATCTGACTTTAAAGACTGTTTAACTGCATTTTGTGTAAAGTAGTGCTTCTATCTTTGTGTAACCGCTATATTTCTGCATTTCTTACTGCCAGAGAATGAATTGGCTTTTTCATTCAGCCCATCTGCTGTTTTTGTTCTAACCAATTAAATGTATAACATAAATAGTCATTATGCTTAAATATTAGGTTTATATAAACTTTTATTTTTGTCATTTTCTATTAAATGCACTGTTAAGTTGTTTCAAAATATAGTTTTACACTCATTTTAGGGTTTAGATTGTTAACATAGATGTTGGTGTATTTTCAAAGCAGTAAATGAGTAAAAAAAAAAACTATTAAACTATTTGTACTTAATAAAACATGATTCATATTCCAGATGCAGGTGAATGCAAGTTAACAATGAGATGCTGAAAAATGAAGATGCATCAAAAACTGTAACTCAAAGGAACGGTACACTGATTCACGACATACTGATTGATTTACTGCTTCTCTTTGTGCAGCAGCAGCAGCAGCTCCTGGACCCTCCTCGTCAGCTGCTGAATTCAGAGGAGCCCATGGAGGCCGATGAAGAGCAGCAGCCGACGGCCGCTGAGGAAGAGGAGGGGAAGAATGATGAGGAAGAGCAGGACCACACTAAGATGCCTGAACACCCAGGCAGAGACAGTGACAGTGATGAGGACGGAGAGGCCTAGAGAACCGCGTTCACCTACAGATGTGTTCTTGTTTTTTAGATTATTACCGTTTACGAGCATGGAGTGTTGAATGTTCATTCATCTTTTGTAATAAACATGTATTAAAAATGCACTCTTTATGTCATGCCTTTTATTCGTTTATCTAACACCATATTCTTCCCCTAAGAATCGTATTTTCTATCCCAATAGCCAGTTTTCCATTAGATGCTGTCATTCAAATGGCATCTTAATATTGTTGAAATCTTTTGAATTAGATCTTTGTTCATTTTACTTATAAACTCTTTTATATATATATATATATATACAAAAACTTTACAATGTTTATTTTAATACATGTAACTTAAAATGAGAAATGTCTTAAAAACTTACCAGAAATCAAATTAGTTTACATTTAAATTTTATTATCTTTGTTTATTTTAATGATTTTTTTTAGTACTTCAACTTTAGCAAATGAGTTATTTGAATGGTCTTAGTTTGAGCTGATGTAATATCCGTGTCCTGTAAACGGGGAACTTGAGCACGTATCTGAGTGTAGATCACATGAATGTGTTGGTTGTGAAAGACGTCTTTCTCCAGCTGTCCTGAGCGCTGCCAGAGCTGTGACTGACTGCTTCATCAGGGTCTCTGCGTCTGTCAGCAGGAACTCTGGGAAACATTAACACCTCTTTCAAGAAGGATTTATTACACAACTCAACAGTCGCTCACAGTAAGTGCTTTCATTTTCATAAGTTCAAGACTAGCAGTGTTTGGTCAGTAACTCAACAGTTAAACAACTTTTAATGTGGATTTAAAGAGTGTGTTATATGTAGTGTTTCATCAGCTTGCAGAATGGGTTTCATTAAAAGCAGGACATTTGAAAGCAAAGCGCACAAGATTGCACAATGTACCGACACAGCAGCACGAGACTGTTGATGTGATTTCCTCAATCCAGCCGTGGCTTTTACTGTCAGTTAGTGTAGACTGATCACATGCCTTCTGCTTCGTCAATTTAGTCCTTTTATGAACTTTTTAAAATACCATTAAACCTACCATCTAGTGCATATATCTAAATACTTTTATAATTATGAAATGCCCTTTTGTTGTTTTTTATTTTCCTTCTGAAGCCCACATTTTCAATGGTATTGCTGTAAAAAAAAAAGATTAAAAACAGCATTACTTCAGTTAAATATATATTTTAAAAATGCTCAGTCATTTAAGTGTAGAGCATTCACATGAAGGTACCTAAATATATTTCAGTGTGTCTAATCAACTGAAATGATTGCAAAGTCTAAAGTTTGCTTCAAACACATGACAAAAAAAAAATGTTAAAAGGTTTACAAAAAATGTTTTTCATCACAAACCAATGCATTATGAGAGAATGAGCTTTATTGCCAGGTATGTTTACACACACGAGGATTTTGTTATAGTGACAGAAGCTCCACAGTGCATAAGACAGGACACAGATGATAAAAGAATAATATATGAATAGACAATGATCAAAATGTAAACACTAAAATAAAGTTCAACTTGAACAAACATTAAAAAAATGATTCTGCAGTATTTATTAATCTCAGGTATGTTAAGTTCAACATTTAATAAAAAAATTAAAATCCTAAGTTGTATAATTAGTTAATGCAATGTGAACGAACAACTATTTTAATTCTTCAAATGAACAGATGAAATACTGCATTCTTACTGCGCTTGCTCCCCATCAGTGTTGCAGGAAGTGTTGTGAGGCCTGATGTAGTCCCTGAGCATCCCTTTGAAGGCTGGTTTCTGCATCCAGCGCTCTGTCAGATGCTCTGAAGGGATTTGGCCACCTAATGTTTCAGTGAAATCACCGAGAGATTTACATCCAGATGTGCTCAACCTCAGGCCATCTAAGTCGAAGTTCATTTCTTCCTCAGGTTTGGAGAAATATATCATTTCATCAGTGTCTCAGCAATGGATGCTCTGCAGTGAATGGGTGCCGTCAGAATGAGAGTCCAAACAGCTGATTAAAAACATCACAATAATAACTCCAGTCCATCAGTTAACATCTTGAGAAGCCAAAAACTGAAACATCCTTCAAGACATTTTTACCTTAAAACCGATGCTTTTGGACAAAATATTAGTCCAGAGTCCATAACACTTCCTCCACTGATAAAGTCCATATCAAAATCCACACACATTTGTTTAGAGCTGTTTCTGCTTGATCTGTGCGGAGTTCTCTCCTGATTCAGACCAGACCCCTTTTTCACTGGAGGAAGTGTTGTTATGGACTCGTATTTTAGCCTGTTTAAAGTTAAAAAAAACATCTTGATGGATTTGTTTCTTACAAATATGCAGCTTTTGTCTTCTCCAGATGTTGACTGATGGACTGAAGTGGTGTGGATCATTGTGATGTTTTATCAGCTGTTTGGACTCTCATTCTGACGGCACCCATTCACTGCAGAGCATCCATTGCCGAGACACTGATGCAATGCTACATTTCTCCAAATCTGAAGAAGAAACTCTCAGGCTGTCCAAGATGTTGATGAGTTCATGTAGATTTCTGCACATTTAAATTTTCTGGGTGAACTATTCCTTTAAGGAAGTGCTGTATCGGATCTGACTCTCCTAATTACTGCTCTCATTAGCACTGAAACTATTGCAGTGATGTATTAATATTCTGAAGGCAGGAGTGTGTTTGCATCCTAATTAAAACCCAAACTCTTCCTCTGGAGAACCGCACTGCTTGGTAAATTTTATGCACTGACTTTGGAAAAAAGAGTAGTGCGTGCATGAAATAATAAAAAGCTGTGTTTGGTGTTCCTGCAGCGGAGGATGACGTGCGGCTCGTGTTTCTGGGGCATCGTCTGGCTGCTGGTGCTGCTGATTCTCGGCTGGCCCTTGAGCATTATGCTGGGGGGTCTGTACGGCCTCCTCGCCCCTCTCACCGTCTGCGTGGGTATGGACCGGCTGGCCGACCTGCTGATGGAGGGGGCCAATCTGGGCCGAAAGTGTGCCCTGAACATGCGGCACGGCAAAGCGCTGTGCTGAGACCAGTAGCCAAGAAGAGTGCTCCGTCTCCAAATCTCTTCACTCCTCACTAGCTGTATTAATACTCAACATGAACTGTTATTGACCGTTTACTGTGCCTTTAATTCTCTGACTACATGACGCTTCCTTAAAGCCTTGGTGACACATTCTTGCTTCCTCTCTGTATTCTTTCTCTTACGCTGTTTGAATATGAACAATTTTCTGGGACTGAACTCTTTGAGTTGACTGTTGACATGAATGAGTATACGTATATTACAAGAAGAGTTTGTTAATATCTCTTCTCTAGAGAGTTCATGAGACCACCACCTGGACCAGGACGCAAGATTCAGTTCTTTAAAACCAGCCGCCGAGTATCCATACAGGCCACAAAACAGTCCGTTTCAGGTCAAGAAAGGGCGGAAGTGAACGTTTTTATCACTGCATTGTTGTGGACTGTTTTAATCGATTTGTCTGATAGAAAAACAATCTGTACTGTCATGTCAAATACTTGACAGCAACATTCACATTATTATCTCAGATTAATGAATTAACTGATTTTCAGCTCCATATACTGCAGCATTATACTTGACTAAAACTTTTTTATTATTTGAAATAAACATAATCATCCTCATGTATATACTTTTTTCCTGAGTGCATTTTCTTTGTTTAACTTGAGATGTACTAAAATAACTCAAGAAAAGCCTGAATAAATATGAAAACTTTAATAATAAAAAAGTGAAATACAGTAAAATTACTAAAACTTTAAAACTAAAATTGCACTGATCTACCAAAGAAACATGAAATTTGGCAACTGTCATTTTTCTTTATATATATATATGTTATTGAAGTCATGGCTACTGAAAAGTGGAAAAACTGTAATATCCCCTGATTTTAAGGAGTTTTTGTTTTAATTTAATCTGCAGCGATATTGTCGACTTGACTATTTCAAGGTGACTTGATTATTAACTAACTATGGACTTTTGCCTCCATAAACTTCTGATTATTGCTTATTAATATTTAATAAGGTAGCTGTTACGTTTGGGTATGGTGAGAGATTAAAATATATGCAATATAATCATGCAGAATAAGGCATTGATATGTGTTTTACAAGTACTAATAAACAGCCAGTATACTAGTCACATGCATCCTAATAAGAAACTAGTTAATAGTGAGAATTGATCCCTAAACTAAAGTATTACCAAAATTACATTTGTTTTTCCTATGTTTGATATGTAAGTACTGAGTGATGCTCTGAAGGCAGGTTGTTTTAGGAGTGATGGTGAAATAGTACATTTGTGTTGAGAATAATAATAATAATCTCTGATGAATATTAAAGTGGAAATGTTTCTATTTTTAAATCTGCTGGCAGGTTAAGGGACATGTTTGTTCTCATGTCTGAAGAATCAGCTCGCTTTCATCCGTAGGTTCAGGATATGAGAGGAAATGAGTTCACACGGGATTGTGCTGAGTTTGTATGGAGGCAGAAACTGGAGACTGACTGTGGTGTCAGATTAGAGAGACGTCAGGAACTGCAGATCCAAGCAGTGTAACCAGAGAAACCTTCAAATCATCATCAGCTCATTCAGTGCTGCCCTCTGCAGGACCAGAGACACACACCGGACAGCCTATCCACCAGTTCGTCTGTCTGTCATTCTATCCACCAGTCTGTCTGTCTGTCTGTCTGTCATTCTATCCACCAGTCTGTCTGTCTGTCATTCTATCCACCAGTCCATCTGTCTGTCATTCTATCCACCAACCCATCTGTCTGTCTGTCTGTCTGTCTGTCTGTCTGTCTGTCTGTCTGTCTGTCTGTCTGTCATTCTATCCACCGGTCCATCTGTCTGTCTGTCTGTCTGTCTGTCTGTCATTCTATCCACCAGTCCATCTGTCTGTCTGTCTGTCTGTCTGTCTGTCATTCTATCCACCGGTCCATCTTCCTGTCTGTCTGTCTGTCATTCTATCCACCGTCTGTCTGTCATTCTATCCACCATCTATCTGTCTGTCTGTCTGTCATTCTATCCACCAGTCCATCTGTCTGTCATTCTATCCACCAACCCATCTGTCTGTCTGTCTGTCTGTCTGTCTGTCTGTCATTCTATCCACCAGTCCATCTGTCTGTCTGTCTGTCTGTCTGTCTGTCTGTCTGTCTGTCTGTCTGTCTGTCTGTCTGTCTGTCTGTCTGTCTGTCTGTCTGTCAGACTATCATTCTATCCACCAGTCCATCTGTCCTGTCTGTCTGTCTGTCTGTCTGTCTGTCTGTCTGTCTGTCTGTCTGTCATTCTATCCACCAGTCCATCTGTCTGTCTGTCTGTCTGTCTGTCTGTCTGTCTGTCTGTCTGTCATTCTATCCACCAGTCCATCTGTCTGTCTGTCTGTCTGTCTGTCTGTCTGTCTGTCTGTCTGTCTGTCTGTCTGTCTGTCTGTCTGTCTGTCTGTCATCATCCACCAGTCTATCCACCAGTCCATCTGCCTGTCTGTCTGTCATTCTATCCACCTGTCTGTCTGTCTGTCTGTCTGTCTGTCTGTCTGTCTGTCTGTCATTCTATCCACCAGTCCATCTGTCTGTCTGTCATTCTATCCACCAGTCTGTCTGTCTGTCTGTCATTCTATCCACCAGTCCATCTGTCTGTCTGTCTGTCTGTCTGTCTGTCTGTCTGTCTGTCTGTCTGTCTGTCATTCTATCCACCAGTCCATCTGTCTGTCTGTCTGTCTGTCTGTCTGTCTGTCATTCTATCCACCAGTCCATCTGTCTGTCTGTCTGTCTGTCTGTCATTCTATCCACCAGTCCATCTGTCTGTCTGTCTGTCATTCTATCCACCTGTCTGTCTGTCTGTCTGTCTGTCTGTCTGTCTGTCTGTCTGTCATTCTATCCACCAGTCCATCTGTCTGTCTGTCTGTCTGTCATTCTATCCACCAGTCCATCTGTCTGTCTGTCTGTCTGTCTGTCTGTCTGTCTGTCTGTCTGTCATTCTATCCACCAGTCCATCTGTCTGTCTGTCTGTCTGTCATTCTATCCACCAGTCCATCTGTCTGTCTGTCTGTCTGTCTGTCTGTCTGTCATCTGTCTGTCTGTCTGTCTGTCCGTCTGTCTGTCTGTCTTCTATCTGTCTGTCTGTCTGTCTGTCTGTCTGTCTGTCTGTCTGTCTGTCTGTCTGTCTGTCATGTCTATTCTATCCACCAGTCCATCTGTCTGTCTGTCTGTCTGTCTGTCTGTCTGTCTGTCATTCTATCCACCAGTCCATCTGTCTGTCTGTCATTCTATCCACCAGTCTGTCTGTCTGTCTGTCTGTCATTCTGTCTGTCATCCACCAGTGTCTGTCTGTCTGTCATTCTATCCACCAGTCCGTCTGTCTGTCTGTCTGTCATTCTATCCACCAGTCCATCTGTCTGTCTGTCTGTCTGTCATTCTATCCACCAGTCCATCTGTCTGTCTGTCTGTCTGTCTGTCATTCTATCCACCAGTCCATCTGTCTGTCTGTCTGTCTGTCTGTCTGTCTGTCATTCTATCCACCAGTCCATCTGTCTGTCTGTCTGTCTGTCTGTCTGTCTGTCATTCTATCCACCAGTCGATCTGTCTGTCATTCTATCCACCAACCCGTCTGTCTGTCTGTCTGTCATTCTATCCACCAGTCCATCTGTCTGTCTGTCTGTCTGTCTGTCTGTCTGTCTGTCTGTCTGTCATTCTATCCACCAGTCCATCTGTCTGTCTGTCTGTCTGTCTGTCATTCTATCCACCAGTCCATCCATTCTATCCACCGTCTGTCTGTCTGTCTGTCTGTCTGTCTGTCTGTCATCTGTCTATTCTATCCACCAGTCCATCTGTCTGTCTGTCTGTCTGTCATGTCTGTCTGTCATCTATCCACCAGTCCATCTGTCTGTCTGTCTGTCTGTCATCCATCCACCAGTCCATCTGTCTGTCTGTCTGTCTGTCTGTCTGTCTGTCTGTCTGTCTTTCATGTCTGTCTGTCTGTCTGTCATTCTATCCACCAGTCCATCTGTCTGTCTGTCATTCTATCCACCAGTCCATCTGTCTGTCTGTCTATCTGTCTGTCATTCTATCCACCAGTCCATCTGTCTGTCTGTCTGTCTGTCTGTCTGTCTGTCTGTCTGTCTGTCTGTCTGTCTGTCTGTCTGTCTGTCTGTCTGTCATTCTATCCACCAGTTCATCTGTCTGTCTGTCTGTCTGTCTGTCTGTCATTCTGTCCATCTGTCTGTCTGTCCGTCTGTCTGTCATTCTATCTATCAATCTGTATGTCTGTGTCTTTCTATCTGTCCGTCCGTCCATCATTCTATCTTTCTATTTGTTAGTGTATCTGTCCTTCTGTAATTATTTATATATGTCTGTCTGTCTGTCTGTCAGTCTGTCCGTTCGTCTGTCTGTCATTCAATCTGTCTGTCTGTCCGTCCGTCTTTCATACTATCTGTCCATCCGTTCATCCGTTCATCCATCCATCATCTTGTTCTGTCATTCAGTCTACTATCTATCATTCTATAATTTGTAATACTGTGATGACTGCACAAGTCCCAGTTCCTCTGTCTGTGCACAGACTCTCTCTATTTGTATCTCCCTCCCTCTCTCCATCTCTCTCTCTCTCTGTCTGTCTTTCGCTCTATTCCTCCGAGCAGTCCTGAGGGGAACCTTCACCAGCCAAAATTGCCAGGTTTTAATTTCAAGTTTGTGCTGGGATTGCGGTCCGTACACACAGCACAGGGCTGCCTCGCAGCATGTGGTGGAGGAAGCACATTTAACAGCCGCTGTGGTTGGACTCGGCCTCTAAATATTTCATTTGTGTGTGAGATCAAGGATGGAAAAAGGCCTGAATGCCTCGCTGTGCTTCTCCCATATGTGATGAACCCCACATGGCTTTTCTCATTTAACGCTCCCACATACAGAACAACCCTCCTGACTGCGTGGATTCATGTCCAATTTTCTTAAAAAATATCCTGAAGTTTGTTATTGCATCAGTATTATTCAGCAATGATTGTTTGAAAAAGACCAGCATTTTGGTGTATTTATAAAATGTGTTTTACTGACATTGATATATGAACGAACCCAATCACTCAGAATTGAGAGAAGAATAATGCAATACTTTTTTCTTAGCTAGTAGCATACTGATCTATTTCAGCAGCATTTTTCGTGCACAGCCTGTTGTTTCATTGAATATTCCAGGCAGATTCTTGATGTGAGCAGCCGTTCTCTCTCGCGCTGAGCTGTTCATCTCTCTCTCTTCCTGATGTCAGAATGGGACCAGTGTTGAAACCTGACATTTTTATTTTATTAAGGAAGAATGTATTCTCCAGTCTTCTGCACACTGTATGCATTATTGGCATTGACAATGAAATCAATGTTTTTCAGCCATCAGCATGCCAACAGTGTGTGCTTGGGGCAGGAATATCTGTTTGTGTGTATAGTGGGAAAGTGTTTAGGAAAACAGTTATCATTTTTGCTGTGTCACTTGTACTTGCAGACTTGGCTTGAACCTGTTTCACTCAGGTAATATGGTGTCTCTATCTTTCCTACTAAAATAACTTGGTAAATGAATGAAACTGCCAGGATAGCATTTTGATGGAAGGTCATTTAAAATATCTTCATCTCAAAAGCTACCAATAGAACCTTTTTAGCAGATGCTATTACCACATTTAAAAAATAAAATGTGTATTCAAATATTGCACATTAGCCAAATGCCTTTTAAATAACCTTTTTGTCTTCAAAAAGTATCCTATAAAGTCTAACAAAATGAAGGCACAAAATGTGACACATTTTGTCTTAAAAATGTATCCTATCAATGCAAATGGAATTTATTTTAGAGCATACTATCAAGACTTGAGGTGATAAAAATTGATAAAGTATAAAAAAAATTAAGACAAAATATTGTGACACTGTGTGGTTGTCAAAGTGAACAAATATATTCGGGGACACTGTAGTCACTGCGCATGTCTACGGGCGTTCGATGGGCGGGGCCAAAAGTGTCTTTACTTAAGCAGAGAATCAGCTGACACTTTCACCTCACTGTGTCCAGAGCCCCAGCGCTGTTTTACACTGCTGCTTCATGAGAACAGGGCGGAGCTGAAGGTCCTCACTGTACTCAAGGACATTTGCGCTCCAACAGCCGAGTCGTTTTTAAAATACACAGCAACAAGTATGAGCCTCTCAAGTCCCCCAAATATAAAAAAAAGGTGGAGTTCACCTACGCTCTCCTCACCATGACATGAGTTCAGCATCACCGGACCGAATCCGGCTTCATTCCCCGCGCATGAACATCATCACACATATGAAATCCGCGCGTTTTGGCAGCTCGAGATAAAGCCCCATATGACGCAGCAGGGCTCTCCACGGCACTGATGCCATATTAAAGCCCGCCGCCCTCCACCCACACCATCAATCTGATGTGGAGATCGAAGATAGGAGGGCTCACATGACTTCACTCCAGACTGGAAGACGAGGAGTAGTGTGGCATCTTCCAGCATCAGCACTGCCACAGCTGGCGCAGCTCATAACGGCGGACAGTCAGAGGAAATATTCACGCTTTTCTCTGGATTTGGAGCAGAGTCTGCGGATGAGCAGCGATGGGGGAATGGACCATACTAGAGAGGCTCTTGGAGGCTGCTGTCCAGCAGCACTCCACTATGATCGGAAGGTAAGAGCTAATGTCAGGGCATCTGATTCCGAGATTCAGCTCGATTTGGGGGGAAAACTCGTTTTTATCCTTGCCAACGGGCGTAGTCACCAATGTCACCCTTTAAAATACAGTATAACATAAGGATAGCAAACAAACATGACCTACCAAAAAAAATTGCGTAGTGCACATGCAAAATAGAATTCAACTGAATTGTGAAGGTGACTGTTTTCAGCACTGGACAGCACCCTTTAGTTAAACGACACCGAACTGGCCTTATATTGACAGCTTTATTTTCTATTATGTATTTTAATATGTATTTGCTTCATTTAAAGCCTCGTTTGAACGCAGAGCGATGCTTCTTGCCAGGTGTGCACAAAAAGGCGTTACCGTATATTACACCTTCTTCAAATACCGTAGAAAATCAAATCAAATAAAAACATGTACTCAACGCATTTGTAGAATATCGCGTTATTGAACCACAGTGGAATGCGACTGAAATGCATTGTTCATTGGTTGCGAACGCACCTGTATTTATTCAGCTCCCTAATAACCCACTATCAATAGTAAACCTGACATTTATACATTTATTTGTATTAGTTTATTTTATTGCTTTATTTGAAGCCACCTTTTGAGGAAGAGTGATGCTTTTTGCCAACTGTGCCTCAGTGCATTCAGTGGTTGAAATGCACCAGATTTTCAGCACTGGGCATCATCCTACCCTTATTAGTGAACATTTCCTATTTATTCATGTTTGTTTTGTGTTTCATTTAAAGCAATGTGGGGAGGTGTGATGCTTAGTGAAACACCGTGCTCAAATTATAAAAAATGCAGTATCAAACGTGACATATCTGCATAATCCATATGCAGCATTCAGTGAGAGCGAAATGAAGCGCAGCCCGGTTTCAGCACCAGGACAGCTCCCTGCAGCTCAGGCTCCTATATTGACACATTTATTGTTCTGTGTGCTTGTTCTTTAGGATTCTGCTCACTGTGGTGGTGATCTTCCGGATCCTAATCGTAGCTATAGTGGGAGAGACAGTGTATGATGACGAGCAGACCATGTTTGTCTGTAACGCCTTGCAGCCGGGCTGCAACCAGGCGTGCTACGACAAAGCGTTCCCCATATCTCACATCAGATATTGGGTTTTCCAGATCATAATGGTCTGCACGCCGAGTCTCTGCTTCATCACGTACTCGGTCCATCAGTCGGCCAAGCAAAAGGAGCGACGTTACTCCACCGCCACCGTCCTCCTCACGCTGGATAGCAAGGAGCAGGATTCCCTGAAACGAGAGGAGGCCAAGAACCAGAAGATCAAGAACACCATCATGAACGGAGTAATGCGTAACACGGATAACTCCACCAAAGACGCAGAGCCCGACTGTCTGGAGGCCAAAGAAACGACCAGCTCGGGCAGGAAACCGGGCAAGTCGAAATTGCGGCGGCAGGAGGGCATTTCCAGGTTTTACATCATTCAGGTGGTGTTCAGAAACGTTCTGGAAATCGGCTTTCTGGTGGGCCAGTATTTCTTGTACGGATTCAACGTGCCCGCCGTGTTCGAGTGCGATCGATACCCGTGCATCAGGGAGGTGGAGTGTTACGTGTCCAGACCCACGGAGAAAACCGTGTTCCTCGTCTTTATGTTCGCGGTCAGTGGCTTTTGCGTGGTCCTCAACCTGGCCGAGCTCAATCACTTGGGCTGGAGGAAGATCAAAGCGGCCGTGAGGGGCGTGAGGGCCCGCAGGAAGTCCATCTACGAGATCCGAAACAAGGATCTTCCCCGGATGAGTATGCCCAATTTCGGCCGCACTCAGTCCAGTGACTCCGCCTACGTGTAACGGGTGCGTAACGAGAACCCGAAGCCCGCGCGCCGCCGAGATCGACACCGTGGACGTCACCACGTAAGGTTCATTGCAAGAACACGGGGTAGGACTTTTTTGTTACTGTTTTAAAGACTCTATTGGCAACTGTGGACGACAAACACGTTTGTAAAGCGGTTCACTACTGAATAATGCAACCTTTTAGCAACGTTTGTACTCTGAGACGTACACAAAGAGCAAATGCTGATAGCTGAATACGTATTGCCTCTCTTAAAAGCTGCGGTGACGCTTGACATGACACTGTCCTTGTTGCACACAATGCATGCTATGATTCATTACAGTAAACTACAAGCGGCTCCACGACAACTGCTGTGACATGAGCACTGACATGTGAAGTGTGACCGAACCAGCTGCTCTGCTGTACTTGAAGGGAGTAAATGCGTCTTGCACTAAAAAAGTGAACGTGATGCTGACATAATATCGCACATCGGGAGAGTCTCGACACACCATCCATGTCTCAAACACTCGCTTCTGCTATGTTTCTTTCTTTTTGGTTGCCTGTACCACACCATTGACCTTAACGACCAAATCTGCTGTCGTGTCCTTGTGTGTGTGAGTGTGCGTGTGCGTGTGTGTGTGTGTGTGTGTGTGTGAGTGTGTGTGTGCGTGCGAGTGTATGTGTGTGTGTGTGTGTGTGTGTGTGTGTGTGTGTGTGTGTGTGCGTGTGTGTGAGTGTGTGTGTGTGTGTGTGTGTGTGTGCGTGTGTGCGTGTGAGTGTGTGTGCGTGTGTGTGCGTGTGAGTGTGTGTGCGTGTGAGTGTGTGTGCGTGTGAGTGAGTGAGTGTGTGTGTGTGTGTGTGTGAGTGTGTGTGTGTGTGTGTGTGTGTGTGTGAGTGTGTGTGAGTGTGTGTGCGTGTGTGCGTGTGAGTGTGTGTGTGTGTGAGTGTGAGTGTGTGTGTGTGTGTGTGTGTGTGTGTGTGTGTGTGTGTGTGTGAGTGTGAGTGTGTGTGTGTGTGTGTGTGTGTGTGAGTGTGTGTGAGTGTGTGTGCGTGTGTGTGTGTGAGTGTGTGTGTGTGAGTGTGTGTGTGTGTGTGTGTGTGTGTGTGTGTGTGTGTGTGTGTGTGTGTGCGTGTGTGTGTGTGTGTGTGTGTGTGTGTGTGTGTGTGTGTGTGTGTGCGTGCGAGTGTGTGTGTGTGTGTGTGTGTGTAAGTGTGTGTGCGTGCGTGCGTGCGAGTGTGTGAGTGTGTGTGTGTGTGCGCGCGTGCGTGTGTGCGCGCGTGCGTGTGTGCGCGCGTGCGTGAGCAGGGGTGAATTTACTGCAAACGCTTAAAGTCTGTGATGATTTTCTGAATTTCAACACCAAAGCGCCCTCTGCTTTCATTTGTGACGTGTTTTTTCGCGCTTACGTGTAATCAAGTGCCATACTTGTATATAAATATATGCATATATACATATAAAATCTATTCTGAAGAATATAACCATATCCATAAAGCAGATTTATTGCTTGAATTATGCTTACTTCGTCCAGACTCTATTTGCTGTAAATGAACTGAAAATGGCATAATGCATTATTCCTTCTCTTTCGTTTTGAAAAAGGCCAGGTGGAAATAAAGTGCTGGTCTTTTTCTACACAGGACAGCCGTCTATGCTCGCTAACAAATGACAGAACAGTGTTTCAGCAATGTTTTGTGCTCTAGCACTGGTTTTCCCCAGCACTTCCAGCAATATTTGTAAGTCGAGTGGTTGTTTTGGGATCATGTACTATTCAGTGAGAATCCCACGCCTGCTGTATCTCTTCACTCTCGATGACAATGCAAGCGTGTGCTTTCACTTTAAACTGGTTTAAGGCTTTGTTCAGAAACAAAGTCTGGTGCATTATTGTTTAACTTCTGATCGTTAAGATGTCATTTTGTTTCTCCTCTTTGAATGGTTCTTTATGATTATGCCACCATATATTTATGACAAGCAAATGCGTGCACAGAGAGGAGATGTTTTCTGCATTTCTGAGCTTGAAGGGAAAGTATTGCATGTTTAAGAACTTATATTCAAGAGAATCCGGACAAATTCAGGTGATGAAATCTATGCGGCATTTGCTCGAGTATTGATATGCCCCCCCCCCCCCTACAGACTCTTAAGAACTGACATGTCTGAAGGTCACTGAGGATAAAGAACAGTTTGTGACAGACTGTTTCAGATCAAACCTGACGGGACGACCCCTGGAGGAGGACATTTGGTGTTATGAACAGGGGCGGGCGGTGGGGAAGGGAACACAATGGCTTGGCTGTACAGTGCAATCAGTAATTCCTCTCTCCTTGGATAAGCATTCCAGGACACCTGAGATTTTTACAACGTTGTGGTCCTTACTGAGAAACTAAAGACCAGAGCCGAAGGACTGTACTGGATCTGACAGAGCAAAGCTTTAATAAAACATGAACTGGTATCTCTCTTGCCTTATATGTACTGCAGTCTCTCCTCCCTCCCTCCCCTCACCGTCTCTTATTCTCTCCGTGCAAGAGCCGACCTGGTGTTTTTACAGCTCCTCCTAAATGACAAAATGATTGGGTTATGTATGAATGTAATTCTGCATGCTGTGATGTGAGAGGTGAGGCGATGCGGTCGCTTTCACGCGTGCTGCAAACCCACAGACGGAGAGACTCTTGAGATGCATTGTGAACGCTGAGATGTCTCCACTGCAGTTCAAACCAACAAAAAATGTCTTGTTTGCAGGCCTGAGACGACCAAACACATTAGCATGGGATGCCATTACTGCAGGTACACAAATCAAGAGATGCGTAGGGTGTTTTGTTCTGTTTTTAGGAGGTGATTCTCCCCGGAGCTTCTTCATCTGAGAGCAAACGACGGTATGAGCGTGTAATGTCGCAGTACCTCATATACATTGTTATTTTATCCTGATAGATTTGCATATTGATAAAAAGGACCTTGCATGTAGTGAACACAGAAAACACCAGGCTGTTCCTTTCTGAGCCTCCAGTTCTTGTGGTTTTGAGGATGGCACATGTGTAAACTGAATGAAATGAAGATGGATGATATACTGTGAATTAAATCCACTTCTTTACAAAGATGGTCATAAAAGTGATGGGCCTGATCTTTCGTTTTCTTGCCGTGCGCACACACACACACACACACACACACACATGCCGCTCCTCTGAGATTTCATTGAACCGCAGTGTCCTGGAAGGGCTGCGCAGAAACTCTGCAATGCACAACTGCTCTCACCTGCACATCACTGAACATGGGCACTGCAAATCTCTTCAGAGTGTACACTGTGTGTGTGTTTGGATGTACAAAAGTAGCACAAATATCAAAGAATGATCTTATATAAGGACCGGGTTGATGAGTCCATATATTATTAGTGCATATAAGTGTTTGTCAAAGTATTGTGTAATTCATTTGATGTTGATAGATTTACAAAGTACACACAAAGAGCTATAAATACAAATAAAAGTCTTATTTAAAATACACGCCCATCTTATTATCGTTCATTTGTTAAGGAATGAAAAATATTTCTGAATGTATTTTTGTAGTCAAAATGATCTGCATTTCTGTATTTTATTATGGGAGATTATTAATTCATTTTGCATGCATAAAAGCAGATAAATGATTGTATAACATAACATGTAATCAGATATGACAATGTCCTTTTGTTCACTTTATTAGTTCAAATGTTTCTCACTCTTAAAAATAAAGGTTCTTTACTGATGGTTCAGCGACGAACCTTTAGCAGAAGTCCAAACCTTTTTAACCTTTTATGAAGTCTTTCCATTCCACAAAAGCGTCTTTAAAGTGGAAAAGGTTCTTTAGATAATTCAAAAAACAAAAAATATATATTTCTGAAGAACCGATCACTGAAAGGTACTTTGGGGATCCGAAAACAGTTCTTTGGCATCTCTGTGGAAAAGAAAACCCTTTTGGAACCTTTCTTTTTAAGAGTGGTTTTAATGAGAAAAGGTTATGTAAAAATACCCAAAAATGACTGACATATAGTATGATAGCACTATAATCCAAATAAGCCAAAGGCCACAAAACATATGTGACACACAGGTGTTGGTTGATGTTTTATCCTTGTCAGAACACATTTTCATTATATGGATTGGACCGGGATCACAGTTTAGTTTAAACTGGCTACATTACTTTTATCCAAAGCGACTTACAGTGCATTCAGGATATACATTTATATTGTCAGTATGTGTGTTCAATCCCATAATGTTCTAATGATTGATTGTGATCAAACTCAATGACTGGTAAAAGATGCACACTAATACTGTAATTAACATGTAATACTGAAAATCAAGCTGATAGTTTCCAATTAGAGCCTGCCGAATTGACAAATCAATAATTTCCTTAGATGTTATCATTCATTTGTTGTCAACCAGAGAAATCTCTCTCTCTCTCTCTCTCTCTCTCTCTCTCTCTCTCTCTCTGGGTCTCTCTCTCTCTCTCTCTCTCTCTCTCTCTCTCTCTCTCTCTCTGTCTCTCTCTCTCTCTCTCTCTCTCTGGGTCTCTCTCTCTCTCTCTCTCTCTCTCTCTCTGTCTCTCTCTCTCTCTCTCTCTCTCTCTCTCTCTCTCTCTCTCTCTCTCTCTCTCTCTCTCTCTCTCTCTCTCTCTCTCTCTCTCTCTCTCTCTCTCTCTCTCTCTCTCTCTCTCTCTCTCTCTCTCTCTCTCTCTCTCTCTCTCTCTCTCTCTCTCTCTCTCTCTCTCTCTCTCTCTCTCTCTCTGCTGTCAGGTGAAGCGAGCAGCCCTCTTAGCAGACTAATTGTTCCTGATAAATGTATACGATACGCACCATTTGCCAGCCAATAAAATCCACCAGATGACCAACCCTCATCACTAAAATGCTGTTCTCTGTCTAACAAGATTAGAGCCGGCCAAACAGACTGAGCAAGTGGTCCGGGGAAAAGAAGTAAAGAAATAATACGTATATGAGTTTGTATTGTACAGAGAGAAGCCAGGCGTTTTGTAGCTGGTTGACACAGGGTTCATTTATGTTTAAGAGCTGGATTCTGTCACAAAAACGAGAATCACTTTATATCAAGAGTATTTAACATCTATGTACTCACATTTATATAATGTGTGCATATTGCGCACATTATTAGTACAGGTTTTTACATTGTACTAATATTTTAAAAAGACACATCTGTAATTGATTTCTGTAGTTATCTATAATTATAATGTGGACCCTTCCTCTACACTTTAACCAGCTCTTGAACCACCAAACTTTGACAGAAGTATGAACAAAGAACAAAAATGTTTGTCCTGATTTTATAAAGACAAAATGTGTCATCGTTATAATCTTGTAATGTCAAAAAATGATTTTATCTAAAAAAAAAAAAATTGGTTACAAAAATCATTTAAAGACACATTTAAAATACATTAATGTGAGTTACACTGTACAGTATTTTACAGTTGTTACCTGAAAGAGCTATTTCTACTCGATTTAACCTATAAAAAGGTATTGTTGGTATAATTTCATGAATATAGGCTGATTAAGTGATGTTAAATAATATTTTTGAGTAAAACCAATCAAATCAGGGATTTTAGATGTTACGGTCATAGGATACCTTTCTTTCACAGTAATAGAGATGTAATCCAGCTTTTAATAGGAGTTTTATAAACTTGTGATACATGAAGATAAGTGTGAGTGACACAGGTTAAAAACATATTATTATCATTACTTTTGTTCACAGTTTGATCACTGAACTATTACATTTGCTCCAAGACTATTGCAATCCTCCTATAGACACCATCGAGTGTATGTTTCGAATGTAATCTTTCATGAACTGTAAACTTGTAAGCTGAATTATTGTACCAATTGCATCCTACTTATCAAGGAGATGTTTCCTTAGGTCTACTACACCTTCTCTCTATGACGTATCATCTATTTTACACAGTGAACAATGAATTTTGAATGCATGAAAACACTAGAACAGGTCTTCTTCATCATTGTATGGGGCTCTTCCTGTAACAATGGCACAGTATTCAGCTGTCAAACAAGAATCTTAATGTTTTCTTTAGATTAACATCAGTTCTGTATTTCCCTTGTTATATATATATATATATATATATATATCAAACAAAGCGCGTGCATCCATAATAAAACGTCCCTCACATGGCTCCGGGGGTTGAATAAAGGCGTCCTGTGGCCAATCCATGCATTTTAGTAAGAAAAATATATTTCAAATGTTATAAATACTTTTCACGGTCAAACGTGCAAGCCGTTCCGGGCGGATGACGTAGGACACGGCTGTGAGATATGCTAGTCTCGCGAGATTATTTACAGGAGCAAAGGAAGCATGTTTCCTTACTTTAGCAAAGGAAAACCAGTCTCCTCTCGGCTTAGATCAAAATCAAATGGCTTGTACATTTGAAGCAGAAGTGAGAGAAAAGTATTTATAACATTTGAAATATATTTTTCGTACTAAAATGCATGGATGGGCCGCAGGAGGCCTCTATTTACCCCCCGGAGCCGTGTGAGGGACGTTTTATTACGGATGCACGCGCTTTGTTTGATATCTTTTGGACTGTTGAACAAGAACATCCACCTACTCCCATTCAAACGCTTGGAAGAGCAAGGGTCATTTTTTATATAACTCTGATTGATTCGTCTGAAAGAAGAAAGTCACATACACCTAGGATGCCTCGAGGGAGAGTAAAACATGGGCTAATTTTCGTTTTTGGGTGAACGAACCCTTTACTGAACCATTCTGATGTCATCACGATTGAGCACAACAGTCTGGATGTAAGTGAAGGGGTTCTGGAGCTTGTTCAGTGGTGATAGAAGCTTCTGTAAAACCTAGTTTAAAAAAATCCTGTTTAGAAATCAAATTCTTACACAGAACCACAGAGCCCACAATCCTGGAGAGAGATCCACCACCAGTTACCAGGAATGCAAATAATGGGAAATGGGCTTAGCGGTGGTTTCTCACTGCCATCAAACACTCCAAATGACATGATAATGACATTCTTGCATTCACAAACTACTATTTTTGCATACAACTGAATGTTACATAATTGATCTTGAGCTGTGTCACTGCTTCACAGAGGTCAACAGTGGTGTTGTGATGCTGCAGTCACATGACGCTGAGGAACAGCTGCAGCGGGACAGGACGGAGCGGGGATGTCCTCTGCAGCGCTGCAGGGGTGTGAGAGGAGACGCTGGGTTTGGAAAAGCTTTCCTAAATCAATTAACAATCTTACTGGATTTACTGAATTTTGAATTGATTTAGTCATTTTATTAAGCTTTAATAGGCAATGTTGCATGCATTTTATGTTAAAATACTTATAATGAATAATACTTAATTTCAACATTTACATTTTTTTGTATTAAAAGTTTATATTAATATTATAATATAATCTGTTAATATCATGCACTTAGTTTGAACTAACATGAGCAAGCAATGAAAAACAGCATTAACTTATAACTTATAGACTAATGAATGTTATAAAACACACATTGATCATTGTTAGTTTATTTTAGCCAATGCTTTAATTAATGTTAACAAATGAGACCTTACTGTAAACTGTTACTACGTTATTTATTGGGCCTAGTCTGACATGAACTAACACTGATTAGATTTACATGGACGTCAATAATGCGATTTTACTACGATTAAGACAATACTCTGATTAAGAGTCTATCATGTAAACAGAGATTTTTGATTACTTTAATCCGGCTAAAGTCATAATCGAAGTAAACACAAATCAAATTAAGACATGGAGTATTCCTATTTGAATCGCATTATTTAAGTGTATTACAGACTTGAATAAATTAGTGATGGGTTGTTCTTGAACGAATCGTTCATTTGAATGAACTCGAGAAGAACGAGTCGTCTCGGGAGTGATTCGTTCAGTCGCGCATGCGCACCATCCTATAGGTTCTGTACTGGAATTAGTTCACCTGTTTCGAGTCTTCGGGTTTGAGTCATTCGTTCATCATGTGACTGCCCCATACACGTAACCTATTCAGTCTGAGGGAAAAAAGACTTAGTAATAATAATAATAATAAACAACTCTTTAGTTTATTTCCTTTGTTACCACATTCAGTGTTATAGAAAAGAACCAGCATGACAGAAATCACACATTTATAAACTGTAAGAAATAAAAAGCTACAATTTGAGACCAGAAACACATCACGCTACTGTAAGAGTAAATAATGATGATAATAATAATAATCCCCATTTGTAAGGAAGCTTGCAATTTAACCAATTTCATAGGTTTAGATTACGGGGCTGTCACGTGATGAACGAATGACTCAAACCCGAAGACTTGTCAGATAAGAGGTGAGTTGAGCTAATCATTGACTAAAGACCCAGATAAATGTTTTTTATAGCATTATAGTTTTGTGTTGTTTTTAGTGTGATCAACGTTTGCTAAGTAGTAGATGTGTTAGGGAAGTAACCCGTAACATTTGAATTATTTTTAGCTAAAAAGAACGAAATGACTCAAAAAAGATTATGACTCAAAGGTCATAGTCAGTAAAATGATCCTAACTCTCCATCACTAGAATACATCTTAGGCCCTGTCCCAAATGGCACCCTAAACCCTCTCAGTCTTCCTCTGAGTCCACACTTTCGTGACGTAATGCTGCTTTGACTGTCGGGTAGAAGTCTGCTGCGGAGCTCGCTCCAGTGCGGACTCGGCAGAAGTGCGGATCGAGGGGCACTCGCGAGCACCCTTCTGAACGCTAAAATGAGGAACGGGACACCCCACGGTCTCATGGACTTAACGGACTCGCATGCGGCGGTTATTGTAAGTCTGTAAGACCGTAAGGGCACATGAAGTCTTCCATTTGGGACAGGGCCTTAATCAAAGTATTACCGTTGTGCAGAACTTGCCGCATTTTGCGACAAGACACACACGGCAGAGGTCAACCGTTTGACGGCAAATAAAAGAGATTCAACACCGCCGTCGTCTATATGCACATACAAATAATTCACTGCACTTGAAGCTTTCATAAAATGAAAAATGAAACTCCCAAAACTGTTTATGGCATCATAAACATAGCATCGTAATGACGCATGCCGTTAATTGATCTATGTACTTTAACATGTAAAACGGGAAAATGAAAGATTATTCTAAAAGCAACTCATGTAAACACCGAGGATGAATCATAATATTGTCTTATTCAGAATAAGATGAATAGTCAGATTACTGATGTCCATGTAAACATAGTCAATGAACTGTTGCGTTTTTATTTACTGCGTTTTTATTTACTGCATGTAATATTAGTTAATGCTTAATTTTGTATGCTTAATCCAAAAATGAACTAAACAGACCTTATGGTAAAGTGTTACCAAAATGATATATAATTTTTTTTGACAGCGTCGCTACCATTTAAAACAGTCTCTGTCTCCCTGCATTTCTCTTTATAAGCCAGAAATATTTGAAGATATGATGCTGGGCTGAATTGTTTCCTCAGAGGAAAGTTAATAGGTGTCCAGTTTGGCACAATGGTTTATGCTCTGAACGCACTCCCCTGCCCTGGTATTGGATTGTGTTTTATGGTGTGATTCATTTCCCATCAGGCCTCCCTCCTCCTCTGGTTCAGGCTAGAATTTATGCAGGCCGCATCCCAGCGTCGGCGCTATCAATCACCCGCAGCCCTACACAGAGCTGTAACCCTCTGAACGCCTGACGCCACGAACACTTCTGTTACATGCATTCTTTTAAGCAGATGATTATTTCCGGCATGGACTCCCTCTGAGGACCACAACCACCATGAATATTTCAGAGAATATGATCACTCGCTTTTCACGATTTCAATTTTGTTGCTCACCTTTGAAAAATGATTACTATCTTGACACAAATGTTGAAAATGTATCAATATAGTATATCTTATTTTGAAATGGAATGCATGAATATAAATAAACTACAGTTGAAAAGTCAAGTTTCCTTCCAGCAGCTCTTCTATGAAGCATGGACACTTTGTCCTGCCTACACTTGACCACATACAGTAAGCTCTTTTACATTATTAAATAAACCAACTATGACTTGAACTGTATGACATTAGAGCCAAGTATGAAATAGACTGTGAAGACACAAATGAAACACTTATTACTTTAAACACACAAAAGACATCAAGAAGTGAATTAACATAACATAACAACACAACGATTTAAAATCTATATTTCATATACTCAAATTTTTTATTTGACATGTAATAATTAATAAGAAGTACAATCCGCCAAACATGTTAGGGTTTATTTTGCGATAATGACAGCTGACTGTACTTTATGCCTTATATTTTCCTCTATTATGGATTTTTGAAAATGATCTTTCATGCAGTGTGTAACAGCTCTTAGTGAATGAAAACATCCTGCAAAGATTGAAATCTGAAAGTGCACCGTGTATAAAGTTATTGTCTCTCAAAAGAAAGCGTCGACTCTGAATCATTGAAACGAGTCGTTTTTAAAACCAATCCCTGTTTGACGTCAACATGAAACATTAGCATATTTCCCGCCACTTGTTGGTCTTTTCACGTTGGTCTGAATGAAAATGCAAATTCATTATCTTCCACTAGGTGCTGCTTTTGGAGCGGTAAAAATACTGTTTTCCCCGGTAACGCTGTACACAAAGTAACACTGCTAAACACTGCTTTATCAGGCATTACAGGTGAGATGAGAATGAGACCAATCGACCAATCAGAGCAGATTAGAGTCACGCAGAGGAGCGGTTTGGAAAAATGAATCGTTGAGCAAATCGTTTGGGAGTCTTTGTGCAAATAAGGTAAAAATGAATGCATGTTATAAGACAATGAAAGTGTTTTTTGACCTTGCATGACCTGTTGTTGGAGACCAAAACCAAAATATGAACCTTTCATAAACCATAATAGGGGCACTTTAAAACATCATTTTGATGAGTCAAGCAAACTACTAGTTTGTAAAAGTAATATTGTGCTGCCTTACAGTGTTTACAGTAATTACAGTAACTGTTATTTTTATTTATGTACAGAACACATTAAATGCAGTATTCAAAATATTCAAGTAATCTATCATTTTTGTTGTCTGGAGAAGATTTCACAATGAGAATTTGACATTAAAAAAGTGCTTAATTTTCATGAAACAAATCTAGCACAATAATGTAATATCCCTGAATGATCTTAATGTTGGGACTTTTTAATATTCAAATATTTAAATATGTGATTAATTTGATCATTAATTAATTAATTAGTGAGTCAAACAAACTACAAGTCAGTAAAAGTATTTGTTTATTATGAGTTTTTTTTACAGTATTATTACAATTACTACTATTATTATAAAATTACATTAACTAAGTAAATTATTTATATCACCACATTTTGAAAAGCAGTGCAAAATGTATTATGAATCTTCAAATAATGTAAAAAAAAAAAAAAAAATTCCCAAGAGAGAATTGTACAATAATGAGATTTTTAAAGGAAAACGTGCTTAATTTTCTTGAAATGTATAAATCTGGTGCAATAATGTGATGTTTGGGGACTTTTGTCAACAAATATTTGCATATGTGATTAATTCGATTTATTTTCTCAATAATTAGTTAGTTGCAGGTTTCTTGATATCCCAAAACACACTTCTGAACAAGTGTATTCATATTCTGCTTGTCTAAAAGTTCTCTTGCTGCACTTTCTCTCTTTCCTGTCATAACCATAAAGAATGATGCTTTAAGAGCCCTGATCACATCCCTATAATGCAGCATGTCAGTGTCTGTATTTCCTCGACTCATCCCTTCTATGAAGCTGCTGAGTCATGTGATCGTCTCATAAACTCCACAGCTCAAGAAAACACAGATTACTGAAGCTACATCTAAGCTGCAGTATCGCACCAGCTCCCAGTCAGCACCGCTGTTATTTAGCAATGCCTTTATACGTTCATACGCATATCTCTAGTGAACAGAGCACTTAATTTCCTCACAGACTTTTCTGAGGCAAATTCGCTCGAATGTATCAGCATTAAAACTTGAAAGCATATTTCAAAAATGCATTTCAGCCCCATGATAATCATTGATGTTGATGTCAAACCTGATATGAAAAATCTTGACAAATAAGATTTTTAATTTAATAATTTGCTTCTCTAATTAGCAGCTACTGAGTATCTTTGTTCGCATCTCTGCATCTCTGACTGAAGGATTGCAGCGGTACAAATACTGTAACGCCTCCTAAACCAGAAATATGAAGTTCTCTGATTTCTCTAGATGATGGAAATGTTATGGATATTATAATGAACATATTGTACTGCTCTACTTCAGTGTAACACAAGATGTGAATGTCACATACATGCAGTACAAGAGCAAGCCATTCAGTGTTGCTTCAAATAACTTCAATAGCTGCATCGATGCAAAACACACATTCAGCATCTGTATGAAGACAAAATGACTGCAGGACAAGGTACATGCCAAGGCTTAACACTTAGTATTAGGAGTTTGTCCAAATCACTATCCCTATATAATAATAGCGATGCTTCACTCAGCATACTCCACTAATAAGAAATAATTCATATTAGCAGCCAGCGAATAAATTGAAGTCATCAAAACACAGCTGTGTTTAGGCCCAGTATTTGCTGTAGCTAAATGAACTGCACACAGAGGCTCAGGCAGACGTCATTTGGAGGATACGCAGCAATGCAGAGATGTGCATTTCTGCCATCCACATGTGTTGGGTCTGCAGCACAGGCTCCTGTGGAGATCTGCTCAGATCTGCTCATCTGAGCCTCAGCGGGAGTCTGCAGAAGAGAACCGACCGAGAGCAGGAGAGATGAATCACCAGATCAAATGCAGGACAGGAGAATAGATGAAAAGAGGGGGACAGGAAAGAAGGTAAAGATTTGAGATTAAAAGAACCACTACTATTATTAAACATGGACAATTCCTCAGATCGTGTGTCTTGTTGACAAAGGGACAGATGATAAAACAGGTAAAAAAGTCCAGTGATTTACACTGAAGGAAGGACCCAAGCCATATCTAGAGACTAAAATATAGAGATCAAAAGTAGATATTTTTGGAAATGTCTTTGGTGTTTTTGTCCATACAGTGAGAGTCATGGGCACCAAAACTGGTTGGTTATCAAATTCTTCAAAATACGATATTTAATTTTCACTTGAAAACCACATGGCAATACCCTATAGCAACCAGCCACAACATAATGGTATCAACTTGTGCACGGCAAAGCACCACATTTTCTTGTAAAACGTTACAAGTCTTATGATATATATTTTTGCAAGCATGCTCTCTTGGGGTTTTAAATGTTGAATGTGCTGCTCTTTACTCTGTGACAACAGTAAAATGCTGCTGTACCTGAAAACCTCTCTATCTCTTTCTTAATTCTGCGTCCTCTTGGCTGTATTCCCCATCACTGGATTTCATAGAACCAGGATCTGCTCTGTGCTTGTCTGGGATCCATATTTGAATGGTTTGACAAATCATGCTCCATTTATTCTACCCCGATTATTACTGAAGCTGTATTGAGCAGTGTGAATGATGGAGCTTTGTTGATTGCAGCACTGCTCTCTTTCTCTCTCTTTCTCACACATACACACACACACACATAATTATTTCTCTAGTTTACCTGCAGACTGGCCGCTCAAATCAATAGAGTTTATGAGGCCTGGCTTTTCCATTCATCATGAGGGTGATTGGGATTGCAAACAAAAACACGTGGAGAGTAATACATGTGCTGAATGGCACTCGTGCAGTCTAAGTTAAAACTGTATACTGCTGCACCTTATCTACCCCTATAGGGTGTGTACACTCTAAAAAATGCAGGGTTAAATACAGCCCAGCACTGGGTAAAATATGGATGAACCCAGTAATTGGGCTGTTTAGACCCAGCGGTTGGGTCACTGTCCAGAAGGTTGGGTTAAACATTTAACCCAACTGTTGTTTGAAAACAACCCAGCATGTGTTCTGTACAATATTTACCCATCACCGGGTTGTATTTAACCCAGCATTTTTTAGAGTGTATTAATACCCTGAAGCACTGATATGCACATACTCAACAAACAGGGAATGTTCTCTCAAAGTCATGGACAAACTTTATTCAGTAATGTTAATAGAGCATTATTTCATGTCGTCTGGTCTTTAACAACATTATCAAGACATTTTCAAAGTAATCAGATTGCTGTTCCTTTTACACTGCATGACTGTTTTTGGTATCATAGCTGTGGTTTGCACATTGCACATGGAAGATATGATATACAACTGGAATTCCTCCAAATCAAAACGGTGATCCACAAAAAGCTTGCAATCCATGTTGTCTGTTTGCTAATTTTCAGTCATAAAACCAAAAAGAAAAAGAAAACAGAAGAAACTTTATTTCTGAATGTTTTCTGAACTTTCAAAATGTCAATTTCTCTTTTATAGGTTCACTCGATGCTCCGTTTGTAGCTCAAAAGTCTGTTGTTTGTGTATTAATGATAGATGTATGAAAGTATGGCATTAGTGCGTCTCCATGTCCTTGTTTCGTCACAAGCGAGGACAAGCATGTGTGAAGTATCACAGAATACATGCACAAAAATGGGAGCAAAGAATTTTCATCCTAAAGTTCTTGCAATGCATGTAGTTAGAGATGCCCTTGAGCACTGGCTGTGTGTATTGCAAGGATTTAGGATGAAACGTTTGGATAAAAATGCTTTACTCCCATTTTGCTTTCTTCTTGAGTGTAAAGTGTGAGCTAATGGGTGCACCCCTTTTACTGCATGCAAACCGAGGCAGATGCACGCAATTTGATTCCAGATCTGGAATCTCATGCTGTGATTTCTTTGGTTGGTAAACTATATAATGTACACCATGACCAAACTCCGTTTTGACTGTCCTGACTCACAGAGCACAAGCTCTTTGTAGGCTGCCTCCGTTCTTTCTAGATCTCCACAACACGTTATCATAATCCTGGAATCAGCCCTATTCTGTTACATTATAAACCCTGGGGCTGGAGACAGTGTCATCCCAGCTGACTAAACCTTGTAGAATAACTTTGAGTTTAGTTGGTAAGGTGTATGTGGTGGCTGGTCAATGGCTGTGTTGCAGGCATACCAGACTGACCTGCTAAAAGACATGGATGAAGGCGAGGGATTAAAGCCTGAAGTGGTGAAGGAGCTTTGTCGGGCCACAGACTTAGCCCTTCAGGCTACTAAGCAGATGGCGTGTTTCCTATGGCAGGCATGATAGCTGTGGAGAGGCATCTGTGGCTCAACCACTCCAACGTAAATAATAAGGAGAAAGCTTTCTTGTTCTTCCCAGTAGCCATATAACCCTGTAGCCAAAGACTGGTCATCCACTAAAGCTAAGCAGGGTTGAGCTTGGCCAGTACCTGGTTGGGAGACCTGGGAAAACTAGGTTGCTGCTGGAAGAGGTGTTAGTAAGGCAGCAGGGTGTGCATACCCTGCAGTCTGAGTGGGTCCTAATGCTCCACTATAGTGACGGGGACAGTACTATAAATACTGGAAACGTCCTTCAGATAAGACGTCCCTCGTAAAAGAGTATGTAACCCCAGTGCCCACTAACTAACTAAAACAGTTTGTTTCACCAAATCCGTAGTGGATTACGTGCTATTCAGGTAGCAACTGTTCCCACTGGGTGTCTCACTGTTACTCCACACAAAGGGGCTGGTAACACTTTATTTCGATAATCCACTTTAGACATTCTAAAGTTAGTAAGTAACTTTGCAACTACATGTCAGCTAACAGTCATTAGAGTATTAGTAGATTGTCTGCTTAATATCTTCTAACACTTTATTTTGATGGGTCCATAACATACAACAGATTGTCCATGAGAAACTTTGCAAGTATATGTCAACTTATTCTACTAACCCTAAACCTACCCTACTGAGAGTTGGTAGACATGTAGTTGCAAATTATTGAGAATTAGTTGACATGTAGTTGCAAAGTTACTTATAGTTAGTAGAATGTCTAAAGTGGGCCATCAAAATAAAGTGTAACCAAAGGGCTTTCCCCTCTTTTTAGGGTGTTTGGGCACAATCGGTTGATAGTAGAGGCTGACCCCTGGAGAATGGCCGGGCGCATACAATACAAATGGTCCCTTGGTTCTAGAGTTTGGCCTCATCTTGATGATGAGATATGTCAGGGCACCGAAAGGAGCATTTCAATCTCCTATTGATTAATACCCTTTTCTTACCATTTGGCACCATGTCTGTCAAATCTGTTACTCTAGGATCTTGGGAATCCCAGTGTCACAGTGGAGAATGTATACACCAATCCAGTTCTAGCTGTGTCCACCACAGTTCAATGGTGTGCTCCCTACCTTACTCACTGACTGGGAGAGATCATTTCTTGATCTCAAAAAGTGATGGTGAGGTTGCATCAATCCTAGATCTGTGATATTTGAATCACACTCTGCAGAGGTGCAGATTCAAGATGCTGACACACAAACATATTGTATCTCAAATCTGTCTTTAATACTGGTTTGTCACAATAAATCTAAAGGACGCTGATTTTCACATGCACAGAAAGTTCTTCAAGTTAACTTTTGAGGGTGAAGTGTACCAATTCCGGGTTCTTCCCTTTGGCCTAGCCTTGTGACCTTGCACCTTTACCTTTACCTTGGCTGATTTTAGCGCAGTCTGAGGATTTGGCGGTTCAACATTGAGATGTTATCCTTGCCCATCTGAGGTGTCTAGGGCTCAGATACAAACCTTTAAGAGTGTGTTTTTGCCAAGGCAAAATGTATATTTTGTATTATTCTTCTGAGAGTGCAACGAGATTCTTGCATAATCCGGACCACATTGTCTCCCGCTCATGTGAGCCAATCCATGCCTGTTTAGTCTGCTTCAGACTACACTAAGGAGTCCCTTCAAAAGGCTCTTCAACTAGGTAATAACTGGTGATCCCATGGGGCCTACTCTATATGAGACTGCTTCAGTGGTGGTGGTTCAGCAGCAGAGGCTTTTGCCCTTGTTGCACAATACGGATTATGTGCAGATGTCTTTGTACCCTACTTCTATGGAGATTGCCCAGTTTTTTGACTCTGGGAGTCCCACTAAGCGAGGTTTATAGTTGGACTTTGGTTTTAACATAAGTTTCCGATGGGGATTGGAACATAAGGTCTGGCCAAAAGAATCTTTCCAGAACATTAGCCAGAGCTCCTTGTTAGCTAGAATGAAACTTTTTTCTGAAACGTTTTAGTTGGATGTTTGCATACTACAATTATATGTAAATGCAGATAATTATGCATTATAGACTGTAAGTAAGTTCTTTATCATAAGTGATTTCAGTAACAGTGAACAGTATCTGTGTTTCCTCTGTCTCCAAAATCACTTGGACTGGGGTTTCTCTCATCAGCGAGCAGAGAGCTGGAAATGTAAAAGCAGGGATGGAACTCGACCTAGAGTAAGTACAGAATACTTTAAACCTCTTCAGGGACATATGTTGTTCCAATCTGTTCGTTGCTTGAGAACATGCAACACGCTGGATTCTTTAGGAACTTACCAATATCACACATGCATTTGTGATGTATTAATGCATGTATTTAACAAATATGCTGAGATTCAGAACACAGCATATTTTCTTACCAACTTGCAGTTTATAGGGTACAACGGGGCTAAAGGTGCCCCGGGGTAAAAGGTGCCTTTGATATTATTTTCTTCTAGACCACTATATGGCACAAAAACAAGGCATAGCACGTTCCAAAACATCCACTTTTTAAGATGCACGTGTATATTTGTCTGATCTTTGACGCGATCGTGTGCAGCAGTGCAAAGTTGATTCTGTGCTTACTTGATCTAATATTTTATGTTTTTTTCATGTTGTAGATTTAAGTAGCTAAGGAGAATCGCTTAAATTAATGCATATATTTTGAGACAAAGGTCTTCTTAATGATTGTCAGCTTTGTTTAAGATAATTAACGCAACAGTTTTTAAACAACGAAAGAATATGTAAAAGTATGGTATTTGGGGTAAAATGCGCCCCTGCTGTTGGGGCTAAAGGCACACAGTAATTAACATGATAATTAATAGATTGCTGACTTTTCCATTTGTTGACATGATATGGTTGGGTTCAGATGGTAAATATAATATATTATGTTGGGTGTCCATATTAGCGATAATCACCATGTTTAGAATGAAACCATATTTAAAAATATGATATTAATAATATAATATAAAATCATTTGTTGTGACTACTGTAAATCTATATTAAATTATTATGGGATCTCCTTCAACGCTTTCAGAAATTTTACTTTTTAAAAATGATTTTGTTTCTGCTTTTAGATTTTTTTATTACATTACATTTTTAATGACAGTAGGTTTATTGAACAATTTTTTTTACAAACAAACTTAGCTAAAGTGATTGTTTTGAACAAGTATTCACGTAAATTAAATGATTTTAAACAACATTATTTTAGCTGAAGTATTTTTATCAATACTGTGAGCCTTTTACCCCATTCTTGTAAGCATTTTACCCCGTGTGTGGGGTAAAAGGCCCCGCTTACCACCTGATACATTTGAGATTTTTAAACAAAATAAACAACTTGTATGATGTATTTTCACACAAAATCTGTTGCTCCATTAATGTTCAATACAAGCACATATTTTTTACTGCAATTATAGGTTTTAGGTGCAGGAAATACTTAAATGTTTCTTATGGTGTGCTTTTAGCCCCGTTGTACCCTCTAATTCCTAACTGTGACAAAACTTTGCCAGTGAGTCATTCCGGTTTTTGCTTTTGGGATCAAACAGGCTTGATGTCGTTTAGTTAGTGGGGGGTCTGTTTAAATGAGAACAGACGTGCATCAAGACATTCAGCAAGGGATCTCCTAGAGCACAGAGACAAAAGGTGATTATGCATTTTTAATTATATAGTTTGGCTGTTAATGAGTATGGGGCTCCAGCAGTACAGCAGGGAAATTCTGGCAGCCTGGAGTGATGTGGAGGGCAAACGCAGGCCTGAGGGATCTCGTCAGCACTGGCAACCTTCCAGCAGTGTCTTATGTTCAGAGAGCAGCTCAGTGCCTCTGACTGTAGTTATAGTTGTGTGTATGCATGGGTGGATCTAAATTAAATCTAGTGTGTGCTTTGAAGATAATCCAGCTACCAAAATTAAAAGGTTTTCCTTGTTTTACAAGCATAATTCATTCCTGAAATCTGTTCATATAATTCTCATTAAAATAAAATTCTTATCACAAATAACAACAAATGAATCCTTTGTCATGAATTTTAAAAGCAAATAAGTAATCTGATCCATATGAACAAGATAATGAGATCAGAACATTTCAAATCATATCCAGATAATCAAAGCGCCACCCAACAGGATTAAGGTTCAGTTTAGGAACATTAGGATTAGATGTATTTATCCAACGTCCTCATAACCCTGTCCGCCTCATCACATTTCATTCAACAAACAGCAACTCAGAAGTCATTCATTGTCTCTCACATTTCTGTGAGTAATAACACACCTTCCAGATGAATCATTTTCTGCAAGCTGTGGTTGAAATATAAACTATATGTGCATTAAAAGATGGCTCAAGGTCAATTACAATGTCTACATTATTGTACAGCTAGTTACATTTCTAAAGCAGAAATTTCAGTTAATTTATGATTTATTTATACAATATGGGCACTTACATGTACACATAGGTACACATAGGGGTAGGTTCATGGTTATTACATAGTTACTGTATTTACTAAAATAACATATGTACATGCAGTAGAAGACTGTGAAATAAAGTGCTACTGAAACTTCAGTATTGATTTCATCAAAATGGTATTGTCAGTGCATGTATGCATAAAACACTGAAACAACCATGCAATTGGTTTTAACTGCTGGTCTGACTGCTGGTATAATCCAAAATCATGGTGCCCATACAGCGGAGAGAGAAAAAAAGATGCATTATTTATATATAGTATATATATATATATATATATATATATACCCTAAAGTCCACAAGCCAGGACTCAAACCCTGAACACCCGAAGCGCAACAGCTTTATATGTCGGCACACTGCCTACAAGACTATCGCCGCCAACATAAAATTGAGTTTTTCCAGATCCAGGTTTATTGACTTTTAAAAAGCATTCAATATCTGTAATCCAGTTATCTTCAGTATACACAATGTTTTGATAAAAATGAACTCCATCCTAAAATAGGTGAATTGATGTTGTTCAGGGTTTTAAGTGAGTTTGTAAGCAGTCACAGTGGTGTGTCCTGAATTTGCCTCCGTCCTCTGCTGACAGTCAGTGCACTGACCTGAGCAGAGATGTGGCATGAGAAGATTTCCAGAGGTGAACTGTCCCTGCAGTTAATGTCCTAATCTTTATGGATGAAAAGCATGTGTAAAATAACTCAGTGCCCTGAACATATGCTCCAAAACCTTTAGTGTGTTCCACATATTCTGCATTTGTGTAACGTGTAGAGCATGACAACAGAGTCAAGGATCCAAATGCAGCTTTATTAAGATCGTAGTCAGACAGGCAGGGTCAAACACCAGGAAAACAGTAATATCCAAGGTAAATCCAAAAGAGTAAACCAATAAACAGCCAATGGTCAGGGCAGGCAGCTAACAATCAAAAACAAGGAAAGAGTCCAAGATCACAACACAAAGGCTAGGAAACATAACAGGCTGATTATCAATCATCAGCGGTGTAAGACTGTGTGTGTGTCATTCTTATAGTGTGTGACTGATGAGGTGATGAGAGACAGGTGACTGCAATTGGTGAGTGCTGATGAGTCCGGGCAAAGGATTATGGGAAATGGAGTCCGGGGTAAAGTGTCAAGAGTCTGGAATGGAGTGACCCACATTAATAGTGTTGCGCTGTCCCAGAAGCAGTTAGAGCATCAATAAATGCACTGCTGACCTACACTGTAAAAAAAGATTTTCCTAAGTTGTCTATTAAATAAAGATCACTGGAGTTTGTTTATAAGAAAATGCTTTCTCAAAATGTCATGTTTAATTCAATACTTATTTTTGTTGTAATTATTTGTGAAAATTACTAGCAATTTCTGAGTGAAAATTGTTTCAAAGTAAATTCTACACCATTTTTTTAGTGCATTTATCAACATAAAGTTTGGCAAACTACTCTTTGCTTGAACACATTTTATGAGATTGATGCAGGATAAATGCACAGTATCAGACATACTAACACAATATACAGATGTTTTAAACACTTTATAGCTTCACTTTTGTGTCTGATTTCTGTGCTTTATCATTTGGATGTAAATGTTGCCCTCCTCATGACATATTCAGTGTAGTTTTAGTAGTAATGATGTAAATGACTGAAATGACTGTCAGTGTGAAACAGGCCTCAAGCAGATGCACTTCATGAACTTCCTCAGTGATGATGTTCTTATTGAGATGGTGGGAATTATTCAACTAAAATAGGTTGTTGAAGAATTGCCCTCCTACATTGTAAAAAAAAAAATTAAATAGCAACCGTGGTTACCAGAACTTTACTGCAAACATACAGTAGCAACATTTTATTGAACTTACATTTACAGTAAAAAACAGTACGTTTAATTAGCTGTTATACTGATATCAATGATATAATATTAGAGGACCAAACTTTAATTAGGTTTGAACCTTTATAATATACAGCCAATCATCACAGACACAGATAAATTACTGTTAACAGGTTTTTACCATTTTACAGTTAAAATTACAATATGTTTTACAGTTTGTTAAAGCAGCAGGAGAAAGGGGTAGATGATTACTGGAGATGGAGAATTTTATTTTGCACCATGCTTTTAATTTGCCCACAAAAATGTACATAAAAATAATTAATATTAATACAAGTAACTGAGCTACAGATAGGGATATAAAATATTGTAGAGCAGAAATCTTGTGTAATTATTATTATTATTCTGTCAAATACACAAGGACTATGTTTATGTACTTTTCTCAAACAGATTTCAAATGTTTATTTCAAAACACCGCAGTTTTTGCTAGGTTGGCTATGCAAGAAGCACGGGAAATTCTGTTTAATAAATTATTCATGTAACCACTACATCATAACTAGGCATTTTATAAAAGTGGTCACCTGTGGAAACCCAGGGCAAACAAATAATGAGGACCCTGGAGGAAGATGAGAAGAAAGGGCGAGATTTCAATGCCCACAACTGAAAGAGTTTAAGAAAAGGAGAGCAAGGAGAGAGAAGTGAGTCCCTCTAAATGAACATGTCATGAATCAGACTGAGGCCAGGCAGAGTGTTCAGCCTAATGTGAGCAGATCTACAGTGACCTCAATCACAACACAAAAGAGAAGAGGGAGGAATGTAAGTGGTCAGTTTGTCACAGTCATTGCTGGTCGCTGTGTTAAGTCAAATTATTGTGTAAAAATGAACTCCAAAAATCTTCATTTGTTTTCATTTAAAGTAACTTTTCTTCCCCCCTAACTTTTCTTTATCAGCAAAATGTATCAAATTAATATACATACTTATCTTTGATTTTTTTATTTATTTAGTTTGACAGGGACATTGTACATTAATAAAACATTCCTGTAAATGTACCAGAGTTAGCCAAAGGGTGTTTTTTCATCCGTAGTCCCTGGACAAGATGTTACAAGTCACCCTAAAGAAAATGTTATGAAAAATACATACTAGAAAATGTAATAATTACACAATACAATCATACAGTAGTCTAAAGAAAACAATATATGATCAAATTAAAAACAATGCAAACAATAATAGGATGGCTAGCAGATTTAAGATTGTTGTGTTGACAAATCTGAGTACTGATTAACCAATTCTTAAATTGAACCCTAAATAAAGCATATGTGTCTAGATCTCTTATAGCTGTCGGGATAGTATTCCATTCTCGTACAGCTTTGATAGAAAAAGCAGACTGACTAAATGTACTTCATCTAAGCGGTATGATACAGTCTCCTCTCAATGCGCCTCTTGTAGAGCGATGATCAATTGTTCTAATACTAACTGACCAAGAGGGGGAGAAGATAAACCCTAAATCATTTTATACACCAAGCATACATTTGCATACTTAATCATGTTTTCCCAACTTAACAAATTATATTTTTAAGTATTGGACAATGATGATAATGTACCGATTTCTTATCGAACACTTTGTGTAGGTTTGTAAAAGGACTCTGATGGTTTTAGAGTCACTGAACTCGTCTGAGACCAGGTGGTTAAACAGTAAGTCATGTGAGAAATAACCATAGAATACATATACATCTCAGCTGCGTCTAATGACATGTGATCTCTAATAAACTTAAAATTATAGAGATTAAATTTAACCTGCTTACAAACCTTTTTAACTTGAGCTTTAATTGAAAGTTTAGAATCAGTCAGTATTTCCAGATATTTATATTGAGGCACTACCTGCCGCCTCACCCCTGACATGTAAACACCCGGCTCTTTAATAATACTGTTAGACTTAGAGACAAACATACATACTGTTTTGGACACAATTATTTTTAAGAAATTCTCTTTTAGCAATGCCGACACATTAACCATAGAATTCGTAAGTTCATTTGCAATTTGTGTCAGACTATTACCATGCATATAAATTACTGTATCGTCCACATACATTTGTATATTAATGCCAGGACATGCAAGATGAAAATCATTTATATACATAGCAAAAAGCATTGGTCCCAGGATAGATCCTTGTGGAACACCAGTTGATGTACCTAAATCATTGGATAGGTGATTTTGTACTCTAACCCACTGAAATCTATCTGATAGATACGACTCTATCCAGTTAAGTGTATGTGATGAGAAATTAACACAAGATAACTTAGACATAAGGATTCTATGATTAACGGTGTCAACAGGTTTCTTTAAATCAAGGAACACTGCTCCAACTACACCACCTTTATCTAAGAAAGTCTTAATATTTTCTATAAAAAAACTATTTGCGGTTTCTGTTGAGTATTTTGCTCTTGAAGTCCGCAAGACATTCAAGACATTTGCATGTTCACAGTTCTCTGATGGTTAGAGTATGTTCACATCTTTTTTAGTATTTTATTTAGACTGTTTATTATGTCTATATTAACACTATCCTTCCTTCCTTAAAATATTGTTCCTTTAAGAAACCCAGTTTGGAAAATTCTGACATAATGTAAAACTGCATGCACATCATATAACTGATCACAAGAAACCTACGAGTAATCTAAAGGTATTCTGATTAGATTAATTATATTTACATTTAGTCATTTAGCAGACGCTTTTATCCAAAGCGACATACAAATGCGGACAATGGTAGCAATCAAAATCAACAAAAAAGCAATATGCAAGTGCTATAACAAGTCTCAGTTAGCCTAACGCAGTACACGTAGCAGGTTTTTTTTAAAGAATAGAATGAGAATAGAGAGTGCTAGAGTTAGAGGGTCAAATAAAGATGGAAGAGATGTTTTTTAGCTTATTCTTGAAGATGGGTACGGATTCAGCTTCTCGGATTGAGTTGGGCAGGTCACCAGGAGGGAACAGTTCATGTAAAAGTCAGTGAAAGTGATTTTGTGCCTCTTTGTGATGAACAATAAAGTGATGTTCACTTGCAGAATGCAAGCTTCTAGAGGCACATGAGTCTGAAGTAATGAATGTAGGTAAAGGGGTGCACAGCCAGAGGTGGTTTTGTAGGCAAACATTACTGCCTTGAATTTTAAGCGAGCAGCTATTGGTAGCCAATGCACACTGATAAACAGAGCTGAGACATGAGGTATTTTTTGTTTATTAAAGATGAATCTTGCTGCCGCGTTCTGGATTACTTGTAAAGGTTTGATAGAAGAGCATTTCAATAGTCAAGTCTGGACAGAACAAGAGCTTGAACAAGGAGTTGTGTAGCATGTTCCGAGAGAAAGGACCTGGTCTTCTTGATGTTGAATAAAGCAAATCTACAGGACCGGGCAGTTTTAGTAATGTGGTCTGTGAAATTCAGCTTATCATCAATCACAACTCCAAGGTTTTTGGCTGTTTTTGAAGGAGTTATGGTTGATGTGCCTAACTGGATGGTGAAATTGTGATGAAGTGATGGGTTTGATGGAATCACAAGCAGTTCTGTATTAGCTAGGTTGAGTTGAAGGTGATGGTCCTTCATGCAGCAAGAAATGTCTGTTAGACAAGCTGAGATGTGAGCAGCTATCGTCAGATCATCAGGATGGAATGAGAGGTATAGTTTAAATTACTTAAAGCTTGTAACATAATAGATCAATTACATTTTTCATCATTAAAATCAGTCATTTGAAATCAGTAATGGACTAAAATGTGTACAGTAAGTAATCTATCCATCACTGCTTACGTGGCCTGACCTTCAATGAGAACAATCCCACAAAAACACCAACACGTTCCTGAGTCAGATAGTACAGTCTATTTAGAGAAAGCATATTAGTGAAATTCATCTAAGTAGATCTCAGCTGGTTAATCCACTATGGACTTAGATAACTGTAGCCCAAACATTTTAATTCAATCTCTCTGCTGGCACAGGCCCCATTTCAGGTCCTGACCCAGGCATTCACATAATTCACTGCTGTGAGAAACATGCTCTCTAGACCAGCAATATTTCACCCCCGTCATGAGAGTCACTTCCTGCAAAGTTTATTTCCAACCTTAATCAAATACACACGAACGAGTCAATCAAGGTCTTTTTTTGAATGGTACAGGCTGTTGAGTTAAAGTTTGGATCAAAAAATAAATTCTTACTCAGTATCTTGTCGTTTTCTAGTACTAATACCAAAATATTCTTAGATGAAGATACATTCACTTGAGAAGCATATAGTGAAACAAAAACGCATGTGTGTCCTATGGTACAAAAGATTGTGTATCTGTTTGTTTAACACTCTTTGTGAGAGTTGATGAGTCCTTTGAACAACTGCACAACTGGATTTATGAACAAATTCATTATTCAGCCTTTAATCACACCTAGCAGGGAACAACAGGAATATGATGTGTGTTGCCATCTGTATCTGTAAGACAGGAGAAAGTCATCCTGAGGAGTCAGAACACATCTGCCGGAGTCACACTGTATAGCTGTGACTATTTATGAGGTGTTAAATCAACATGGAATACACTCCATGTCATTAACATGCAGTTTCCCACCAGTAAGAGCTTTGCTTTAGTTTAGAACCTGATTTATTCAAACATAGAGCATACTGTAGAATGTAGATGAATTTATGATCACTTTGTCTGTATGGACAATGACTAATGATTGCACATGTAGTCTAAGTCGTAACTTGAAACAAAATAAATGTTAATTGAAAATAAATTATATGAAACATATTTTATTTTATTTTCAAAGCAGGGTTTATCATTTTTGTTTACTTTAACTTGAAATACTGCAAACAATATAAAAAAAGATTAATGAACATTTATAAAAAACTATATAGACAACAAATTAAATGGACTATATAGGCTATATAAAACATTATAGAAATTAAAAACTAATAAAATGGCCAAACAAGTATAATTCTAAATATTACAAAAACCTATAATACTATAGCAATAACACTAAAATATCACTGTCTCAAAGAATGTCTAATCAGTCAGAAATGTTCATAAACTGTTACTATATAAAATCATGGTTTGTTTTTGCAGGCATGACATGAAGACACAGACTATGGCACACTGGAGGTAAAATCTATACTGCAACTGTAGACGGTATGTGATCATAAGCTCAGAGCCTCTCGTGGGTGTCTGAGGGGGTTAAAGTGATAGATTTGGTCCTCAGGGTGGTTTAGTCTTCATTCTCCTCCAGGCTAAAAATAGCAGAGTAGCCCCAGCAGAGGTAAATCCCTGCAGATTAGTGACCACAGCTTGAGGGTCACAGCGACTGCGTGACTGCATCACCTCACAGCGAGGGCTGCTCGCATGCCTTACTCCTTAAATGTAGTGCGCATGTCTGTGTAAGTGACACCTCTTAAAACTCAAACCATCTGAGGAAACTGATTGCTTTTGCCTGTTTAATTTCAGAAACCAATATTTATAAGTACTTATATTTATAAATATTTGAGTCTAAAAAAGAGAAAATTCTTAATATTTAATATCCATTAAATTGCAAAAAGCCAAGTATAAACATTAGCTAACATTTTTGCAAGTCAATTGCTAGCTAGTTTGAGCATAAGTTCACATGCATGTGTTGATGTAATTACAATGCTCAAGCATTGCTTTTTAAATAAAACAATACATAATATTAATGTAATTTTGGGGCCACCTTCAACCCACAGATTCTACTCTTCAGCACAATGGCAACTCTCCCCCAAATACAGCAACCCATTTTCCAACCCTTATTACAATCGGTAATCTATCTTGTTCTATTAAGTACAAAAACTTGTTTCATCTAGAATATGTAATTGTTCTACAGGTTTACCAGCATGGTCATGTGCTTGTGCTTGGTTTTATTCAGTTTAACTAATTAAATAAATAATATGTGTATTCGATGCTGACGGTTTTTATTCTGAATTGATCTCTCTCTTTCTTCAGCTTGCTCCCTTTATCAGGGGTTGCCACAGAGGAGAGATCCGCACAACTGATATGATTTTCAACAGATAAGTTGCTGTCTAATATTACACCCACATTTTTGACTGTAGAGGAAGTAACAGTACATCCATCTAATTGCAAATTGTAATCCAAGAGATTCTGTGTACTGTTTTTTTTTTGTCCAATAAGTAATATATCTGTCTTATCTGAATTTTATAGGAGGAAATTATTGGTCATCCAATCTTTTACATTTTTTAACACACTCTAAACACAAATAAGAAATTGAATCTGGTCATCTTGAGATATATAGTTGAGTATTATCAGCATAACAATAAAAACTAATCATGTATTTTCTAATAATATTACCAAGGGGCAACATGTATAATGAAAATAATAGAGGACCTAGGACAGATCCTTGTGGTACTCCATACTTTACTGGTGATAATTGAGATTTAATTTCCTCCCCGTATAAATAAGGTGGTAGCAATTGGACAGATAGGATCTAAACCATCTTAAAACCTGCCCTTGAATATCTGTATAGTTTTGTAACCGATCTATGAGTATGTCATGATCTATAGTGTCAAGAATATCAAGAATTATCAATTTAACTAGTAAAAATTTTATTGTTGATACCGAATATTCATATCCCGTGAAGGAATAAAAGTCAAAACGGCTTGCCATACTTCTAGACTGCAGGTTATTCTTGCTGCTGTGACCCTCTGGACCTCTATTCATGTTGACTGAGTGTTCTGGTATTTGCATAATCAGGCAGAGCAAATGACAGGATGATCGCTATAGAGTGTTTCCCGGTCAGCAGTTTCCCTCCATCACACTCAAGCTCTTCGTCTCCACGTCTTGTCTCTATGGGTACATGAGGAAAACTCATGAATTCAAAAATTCAATTTTTTTTGAAAATGGGTTCCAAATGCAAGTTTTTCAAAACAATCCCATAATCTCCTCTTTTTTATGTTGCATGTTCAGTCTTTAGGCATTGGTGTGCATATATTTCTTTATAAAGTGACATTGCCAACTAATGTATACTGTAACTGTTTCTCACTCATTTTTGCAGATTTGTATGAACAAGATTTAGTCATCTTTACAGGAATCTTTTTAAAATCGTAAAGGAAAAGGCTTCCATTTGTAGTACATTGTTTTCTTATAAATCTACCCTTAATGTGTAAATGCCTGAAGTATGCAAGTGTGCAAAAACGAGAATCAAACACATACACTTATACATATATTTTATGTAGTTAATCCAGTACATTTTTTACTCTTTAAACATTTTACATAAATGAATGGTACTTCTGTAAATGTAAATATTTTAATTGAATCCTTTGAATGGAATGAATGAATTAAAATACGTTTTGATATTTATTTATATACAGTGCGTGCATAATTATTAGGCAAGTTCATATTCTGATCATATTTTTTTTCCAAGCACATTCCACCAATCAATCTTAATGAAGCTGAAGAGTTTGTGGTCGTCTTTGACGTATTTTCCATTTAATGATGCGCCAAATGTTCTCTATAGGTGAAAGATCTGCAGGCCGGTATTCGAGATAGTGTGAATTTAGTATCCATTAAGGGCACTGCACTTTGGCATTTTGAAGACATGGGACAGACTTGCACACTTACTTCCTATCGTGCACATGTGCTCTCAAGTGGCCAAGCCTGCAAGTGTGGATATTTGGACAAAGCCTCTGCCTCTCTAAGACATCCCTTTTATAGCTAATCATGTTACAGACCTGATGTCAATCAACCTAATTAGTTGCTAGATGTTCTCCCAGCTGAATCTTTTCAAAATGTCTTGCTTTTCCGCCCTTTGTTGCCCCTGTGCCAACTTTTGAGACCTGGGGCCTGTACCATGAAGCCGGATTTGCTGGCTATCCAGGTAAGTTTCAGTTTAGTTTGCACCAATCCTGGGTTTTAGGTACCATGAATGTGGCTTGGCTTTTAGCTGTGTCCATTGCCATAGTAACTTACACTCCACAGCTAACCTGCTCCAGGACATGTTATGTTTCTTAAACTGAAATTGGACCAATCAGATGTGCACAAAGTGACACGACGTGTCTGATGCAAAGAAAAGTCACTCCCCCAGTTTCACTTCCTACAAATTAAAGGTCACTATGAAGTACCTTAAAAAAAGAAATGAAACAAAATTGTCTTAATGTAATGTTAATTACAATTTACATATGATTTATATAATTCTTATATGATTTATATAATTATTTTTACTATATTACACACAAGCACTTTTAGTTTAATTATTATAAAGCATTTATTTTAAATGAATATATACAAATCATACATAATATAAATAAAATAAACTATAAACTGTGGTAGATGCTCTCCTCCTGTTTGCTTTGGTGTGGCTGGTTATCAATAAATAACGGCTGGTCTATGTGGTAATACTCGGGCAGGACATCCAAACGCTAAAAATGGTTACATGTGACTTTACATGTTTGACTAGAGAAATGTGCTATTGAAGTGTTTGTGTGGAAGCGCGTTTGCTGCATCACTATATATTATTATTATCCCAGGGAGCACACATACTGATAAAAAATGCATAGCCTCAATGGATAAAAGCATCTGCTAAATGCATAAATGTAAATATATAAAGTAACTTCACCAGTTTCTCTTGTGACTGCACTGATAGTGGAAATGCCTTTAAAATCCCCATATACTTAATCTCTTAACCTTTAACAAAAGAGTTTTGAATCTCGCTGGCTCTCTCGCGAGAAGTTAATCACACTTGCTTTGTGTTGTGATTGGCTGATCGCCGATGATGTCACACATTCATGTGAATTTCGCTCCATTAACTCAGGATCAAGCCTGAGTTGACAGAGAAAGTCGATGATCAGTTTCATGGTTCCAACAAAGCCAGATTAGAGTGGTTTGGTTTTGTCAACTCAATTTATCCTATAACTCTGAATTTGTTTATCTACCATCATGGTACAGGCCCCTGTAGTAGGCATCAAATTTGAAATGAGCTCATTTAGTGGATACAAGTGTAACATTTCTCAGTTTAAATATTTGTTATGTTCTATTGTGAATAAAATATTACCTTATGAGATTTGATAGTCTTTTAGTTTTCATTTTATTCAAATTTTAAAAAGTCCCAACATTTCAGGAATTCGGGTTGTATTTCACTGATAGTAATACATAAACCATACGACAACACAAGGTCCAAAGTATTTCCTTTTCATGGGTCGGACCAGTGACAGCCTGCATGAGATTAAACAAATCAATTAGACTGAGAATTTGTTTAGCCAGAGGTTTGGATTCACAGCACACAGGAATGTTAAAATCACCAATAATTAAAAAGCGATACATATTTTAATGCAATCACCGCCAGAAAGGCTGCAAAGTCCTGAATAAATGCCGGGCAGCAGTAACGTAACATCATCGCAAGAAAACATCACACAGGTGGATGCCAGTTAAGCCTTGAATCTAATCAGCACACCTCCACGCTTCTTACGAGGAATAATGATCTGTGTAGAAATGCCGGTATATCTGCCAGGAAGGGACGTAGTCTGATGGTTTCTCAACATATATTTTCCATAGAGTGTGTCATCAGAAGCTCTAATATTAAAAAGTGTTTTCGATCATAGACAATCAAAGCCGAGACATCTCGACAACATATACAAATAAATAGAGCGATAGCAAACAACAAACTAATGCAGACAACACAGAGACAGACGGCATGCCATGCACACTGTCACCATCTTGAAAGAAGAAATAAACTCCCTAAACTTACTACCTGGAGTCTCCAGAAGTGCAATGTGTCAGGTTCTCAGAGACTTTGCTTGGGTAAAAAATCCTAAAAATGACCATCACTTAATAAGAATCAAAAGCTGAAGTGTTTTAAAAAACATAGACTAATTTCAAAGTCTTTGAAGAATTAATCGTCTGGAATCTGTCAGTAATATTTGGGAGTTCATTTTTAGTCCATCTCCTATCCTGAAAAGTCTTTCTTGACTTTTTAAAAACTTAATTTAGCTTATCTAGAATTCCTTGTGTTGCTGTTTCCCCCTAACAGTGTACAGAGACAGACCTCTTTACTACATTAGCCTACTGATAGTGGCTCGCAGTACAAAGCACTTACACTTAATATGATTTGTATTTAAGTGGTCTATAGAAGAAAACATTCTGTTAAAATGCTTAGAATAAACAATAATACTTTAAATAATTCTGAGCACAGTATGTTGTAATTTGTGTAGTTGTAATTAATATTCTTAGAGAGTAATCAGATGAGTTTTGCACGTATATATCTGATTAATGCGCTATTTGCTTTAATATAGATCAGCTCAACTGCAGGGTGCTGTGCCTTTAAACCCCCCCCCTCTCCCATCATCCTCATTACATGCACATAAAAATCACATTCGCTCCCCTTTATTATCACAGTCACATACACTCATGAATCCTGCTGAGTTTTACAGATGGTAACACCTTATTAAAGCAAGTCTAGTAAATTGCTTTGTGGATTTCTTTACCGCAGCATAACAGGGTGCTGCACAAAGCTGTACATCACCACACTGATACTGAAATGCCAACGTTTCTCATGTAGCATTAGGATATGTGATTCAAACAACATATCAGAGGACCAGACACATGGTTGTATATCCTACAGATACATGGTTTTCTTGCGATGTATGAGTGCTGCAGCCATTTGTTGACCTGATAAAGAATTCATATGTTGTTAATGAGAAGCTTCTTCTCTTTCTCTGTGCCTCTTTTTGTCTTTTCAAGCATTTGTTTTTCATCTGCCTGAGGAATTGCAAATGTGAACCAATGCTTTATTTCAGCCCTGAAGGAATGACTAAATAAAGGTCTGTTTTCCTCTTTATGCATATTTCATAAATATGTTTTACATTTGCTCTCTAAATGTGCTTTATATGTATGTGCAGAACAAGAGTGTGTGATATAATTGGCTTCTTAGGTATGTATAGTAGTATTGCACAGCAAATGGCATTTCTGTAGCTCAAACAGTAGAGCATGGTGCTAGCTACACCAAGGTTGTGGGCTTCATTTCCAGGTAATGCATCAAACTAATAAAATGTGTACCATGAATGCTATATAAAATATTGGCTCTGGATAACAGTGTCTGACAAATGCCATTTATTCTAGCTAAGAAAACCTTACACAGCATCTCATTCCCTTTTAGGAAATCATAGTTACAGTCGTAACCTGAGACATTCCCTGTCAAGAGAACTTGTATGGCAATACACACTTCACCATGCTGACAAATGTCTGTCTGGTGTGAAATTATGGTGAGCACAACTAAAACAGATGCACTTTAAAGCATGGAGTAGAACCCAAGTCTAAGTTGTAAAATGTGACATATGTGAGCGGAGAGGAATGGCCCACACCATCACAAATATCCTGCAGGGACACTCCTGAATGAAGGGCTTTAGAAGCTACTATACTTCACGTTGAGTGAGCTCTGATCCCCAAAGCCGAAGGAAGGTCAGAGGACTCAGTGAGGGAGATTATCTTAACAAGCCACCTGCTCAACATCTGTTTGGTCGCTGGAAAACCTTTCCTGGGTGGACCAAAGCAGACAAACAACGGATCAGTTTTACTCCACAGGGCAGCTCTGTGGACGTAAGTGTCCATTGCTCTGACTGGACATACTAAATTATGCGTATCCTGGTCCAGATCTCTAAAAGGAGAAGGACAGAAAGCCTGCAGTACAATGGGCCAAGAGCACATTACGTTGAAGCATGCTGTTGAATCTGCACCTTTGACAGCTAAGTTGTTACAGGGCAGGGAATTGCTCCTGCAGGAACTGAACACTGAACCAGCCAGGCAGTTAACTGGGTCCAGCTGATGATTCACGCACCATGACGTGAAAACAGCCTACTTCAAGGAGTACTGTTTCCTTGTGGAGGAAGCTCTGGGGTGGAGTATGGTCTCAACAACCTCTGTTGAGAGACCAGGCATCTATGATTTGGGTCCCCTCAGAGGCAACACCCATAGCTTCCACAACCCTGGGCGCGGGTGAAGGATTTAATAGAAAAGCTCTCTCCTGTCCGGAATCTCCCATGGAGAGCTGTCAAGGAGGGACATTAGGTCTGAGAATCATGCCTGGGCCAGCCAGAATGTGGTACTAATAACAGATGGAACCTCTTGGTTGTGTGGTTGAAGTCTTGGATGATGATAGTCGAGTCGAAGGATGTTTTAAGAATAAAAAGGTTTTTATTGAAGAATTGTCTTCAGCCCAAACAATACTGAAAGTTTTCACCCAGATATTCTTCTGGCTGATCATGTGAAAAACAATGCCTTTTTCTCTGCAGCTTTCTGCTTAGATAGACCCCTAGCTCCTCCCTGCTGGTGTCATCTCGTACCAGCCTTATCTTGATTTATGATGTCTGGTAATCTTCCACAAGCAGGCCTCTTGGAGCAAAGCACAAGTATTACATTTTAACATATTCAACATAAACATGAGTATTAAATGATTAACAAAATCATACTGTTTTCAACCACATATCCCCCTTTTGAGGATTTCCAATCCTCATTAACGTGTAAACAATAGAGTTAGTACAAAAACAGTTGATAATTGTGATTGTTGTCCTTCAATATAGACAGACCTAACATTATATTTCCTATATGTGTATGTGTAAAAAATGCATCTTCATTGTCTTCAGCTCACTAGCTTTGCACTAGGTAGAGAGCCTGGCCGTAGGCTAGGTTACCAGCACCCAGTGGTTGTTGCCTGGCCGTGTTATTCCTCCTCGCAGTCTTATTACACTGCACAGCTCTCCTCTTCCGAGTCCTCGGATGAGTCTAATTCTTCCCGCAAGGGGGGTCATTTCTTCTACCCTTTGTAGCATATTATTAAAGGAGCTATTGTTTCAGCTCCGGGAATTATTTATTAAAGATTAAATATTGCTTTGATTAAAGTAATATACATTTTTAACTTATGATTTATACTTTATTAAGTGCTCGTCCAGCGATCACTAACATCAGTATCTTATTAAATCTCATTTCTCTTGCCTCGTGGCCCCGAACAATAAACGAGATTAATAATCTCTCAAATTCGAGCTAGGTAACGTTATCTTTGTGGCAAGAAGGATCAAATACTTGAAAAATCACAACCCCCAGAGACAATTCTTTATAAAATGAAACAAGGTTTATTTACAATACTAATATTTTAACATACATGAACTAACTAATAAAACACAAACATACACACATGCATACGGGAGTTTTGAGGTTAATGTTGAAAGAATAGCACTCTTTCCTATTTCATAACTGGAGCCATAAGATCACGAAAGAGATGTCCCCCTTTACTGCATTCAGATCAATTAACGAGTTCGTTTGCCCATATAATCATTAGAGTAATCGAGTAAACTTGTTTGGCTTGCTGTCCGCTGATGAGGGGCTCGATGAAGCAGCTTCAGCTCGAGCTCTGATATACCCCCCCAGGGACTTGATAAAAGGTGATTACGAAGGGCAAGGTACCTAAGAAGAAGGTGGAGATTGGGGAGGTGGAGGGATGCTGAAACAGCTGGGACTAGAGAGAGGTAAGCAGCTGCTTATATACTTTGGCTGTTGATTAAATGATTAGATGGGCTCGCTCCTCCCTAACTTACGTTTAAGAACTTCATTTACAGGTCAGTCAGGATAGAAACTTAGTCTGATATACTTGCTTTCTGTTGGTTAAGCAGGCTGTTGCTTTGGTTTAGTTTCCACGTGGGTTTCCACGTGTTGCTCTGGGAACCTCTGCTGGCTCGCGTCGCTGTTGCGTGACGTCACCGGGGAGCCGTGTTGGAATCCCGGAGGCTATTTGATGCTGGTTCTGCGATGTTACGGCTTTTGCACAGTCTTGAACTCGCCTAGATGGTTGGTTTCAGTCGGTGTTAAGGCGAGAGTCCAGCGGACTGGCTTCCGGGTCGTCCGGGAGGGCGATCGGAGGGAGAAGCAAGAAGCAAGAGAGAGTTTTGCACACTGGCGCTTTGTTTTTAAACAGTCCGATTTGGCCCCGCCCACAGGCGGCTGCTCGAATCAGTGTCCGTGTGGGGCGGAGCCCTGTCCACACAGTCTCTCTTGCAAAGTACACATAATTTGATATTACATCTTACACGATCATATATATGTTATAATCATACATTATGATGCTAAAGTTTAACGGTCATCCAAACCACTTACCATGACTTACGACGCCAGCTTCTTTTAGAGACTAAACATCGCATTTGGCACAACCTACACATATTACACAGTTTAGGCACAGATTAAGAATCATCCCACATTGTCCTAAATAATTCACATTCACACAGGCATTTGAAGGGCAAAGTACAACATTAATATCCATATGTTTCTTGTGTAGATGGTTTTAATAGTCATGAAATGAACGAATGTCTTTTAGAAACGTTCCCGTCACTTCCCTTTGTTCTGTGACCGAAAGTAATCGCGCGCTTTTGCGCTGATGAGGAGGGGGAAGGGCTTTATAGAGACGCCGATTCTTTAGCTGGCACCTGGTGACCTGTAGAGACAGTTGAATTCCTGCCGACGTGGCGTTACACCTTACTGCCATTACTTTAGTCATTCCAGTTTCAATCACACGTTGTGCCAAACCCCTTATACATGGTATACAACAACACTCACACAGACCCAGCACTGCTACTGCCACCATAATGGCCATATTAGTCCCATTGGGTCTGTCCCAGTCACATCTACTCCTATTGTTACCCATATATCCATCTTATTTAGAGGACTTATTGTTATTATCAGGGGATTTATATTTTCTCTTGTTACTCTATGACCCCTGAATATTTTAATTTTATTGTTATGATATTTCTATTGGTTACCTTGTAATACGTAATACGAAGGCCATACACACCCATACAAATCATACCCCCTCCATGCTATCTTGTTTCCACCACAGTTAACTATGTCACATAGGTCAATTTGTACTGTCTTTTCTTTGTTTTCTACAGCCGTTATTGTCACAGCCGCTTGTCCCACTATCCCCTTAAGTTCCATCAGTCTTATCACTATCAACCACCACATCCTCATTTTAACGAGTATAAACCTTTACGCGTATGGTTGATTCTCCAAAAATGTTGTTAACTAATGTCTCTACTTTGGACCACTCTAATCTGTCCAATCCACACTCTATCTTTGGGATAGCTAAAGTGGTTATGTTTTGCTCTAGACAGATCCTTCTGGCATTTCTTAAGCTCTGTTCCAAGTTGTTATAAGTGGGTCAGTCACTCGCTTTTTCTTTGGTAATTAAGTGTAGTATCCTTCTTCCTTTCTTTTCTACAAATGCACACTCTCTGGTTAAGCCCTGGTTAATACTAAAAACCCTTTTCCTGGTTCTGTTTCTCTTTTTGCTGCTGCTTTTGCTGTTTGGTCTGCAAAGTTATTTCCTAACGTGATCTTACCTTCCCCCTTTTGTTGTGCATCGCACTTCACTATACTCAGTTCCGTGGCTCCCAAGCATGGTCCCAAGCATATGTTAGCCCAAGGACTGCTCCCCTTCTCAAGGATTTTTAAGTAGCAGTCTCCCTGAGCCATTGCCTAACACCTACGAATGTGCCGCTCCGCCAAACAAGCTGAGCGTCTGAGCTGGCATTGCTCCCCTCGCCTTAGAGGGTCACCTATGTGCATGCCGCTCCCTTCTGAGCATCTGAGTTCCCTCTCATTCTGAGGAATGAGTTCTCTGCTCTCCAGAGCTATCATTCAGCAGCCTCAGGTTGCTAGGCCTCTTCATGCCTCCCTGTGAGATTGCTCTCCTTGTTGGTAGAGCTAGCATTGCTCCCCTCACCGTAGAGGGTCACCTATGAGCATGCCGCTCCCTTCTGAGCGTCTGAGTAAAAATACATATATAAAAAATACACACCCAGCGTACAGCCAGCCAATCAGATAAGTGCTTGCCAATAAAATAAAGGTGTAGGATGTACTTTGAGACTATTTTCACTTTGAGACTATTTTCACTAATTTCACAAATAATTAGAATTATATTAATTGTATAATTGTTTTATAATATCTTTGTGAGCAGTGTAAATTAGACAGTTAATGAACTGAATGTTGTCCGTCTGTGGCTGTGCCATCTGGTTATAGTGTAAGCTCAAATTGAGATCATTGATCATCTAGTTAATCCTGATTACTGATGCCTCGTCCAGATAACTAAAACCTCCCACATCCATCATTAATAATTCAAAGGACAGATGAATGGAAGGAAGGGAAATCAAGGACAAGGTACAGACAAAGACATATTTTTGTGGTATTTTTTTATTATTATTTTGTATTTTTTTATAATCAACACAAACTCAGCACACCTGAAAAAAAAATAGTCGCGTAGGAAAAATAGTCCAACATCACCGTCGAAACAAAAATAAGAAAAGGTGCAATCACGCACTCTATTGATCCTTGCTAAATATTAAAGTTTATTATAACAAGCACAAGCAACGTTACTAATAGTGCCGCTATTCACAACACTACTAAAAATACCCTCAAAATCCCTGGCCTAGGCAGTTTTTACTGCACAATGTCACATATATTTAAAATGCAAAGGTCTCGGGTTACTGTGAGACTGACCTCATGGGATTGAAAGAGAAAGAGAGGGAGAGAGCGAGAGAGAGAGAGAGAGAGAGAGAATAATGCACAGGCTGCTGACACATAAACATGTTTAAAGGTCAAAGCGTCACATGATCTTACATACACAACACACAAATATCCCCTTAAAGGGGGATAAAACACACTGTGTTCCTGTGTGGCTCAGTGGTAGAACATTGCGTCAGCTGAGCGAAAGGTTGTGGGTTCGATTCCCAGGGAACACATGTACTAATAAAAATGTATAGCCTGAATGCAATTGTAAGTCGCTTTGGATAAAAGCGTCTGCTAAATGCATAAATGTAAAGGAATAGTGAACATGAATAAATGATCCAGAACTGAAAGCCAGTTCTTGAGTTTTTCTGACTCTGTGATTCCGTTTCAGTGCTTTTAATATGGATTGTATATTAATTTTATACATTCACTGTAATTGCATTGAAAAGGGTGAACAATGTATAATGTCTTATGTCGTAAATGTATTCTTCTGGCATGATGGTGAGTAAATTATGGCAGAATCGTATAATAATTTCAAACATGGCACTGGCGCATCAGTGTAGCATTTTTACAGTCTATATGATGAAAGGGAAGCCTATCAGTGATTATTAAACAGCGCTCTGAACGCTTGAATCTGATTGGTTAAATATTTCCCAATGCTGACTGCCATCCCTTGCATCTGGTTGTTTGTTCTTATAACTTTGTACTTTAAAATTAAAAAGTAAGATTTTTTATTTTATTTTAACTAAAATTACGACTTAATGTTAATATGCATATAATAAGGAGTATAATGTACAGTCAGATGGTCACTTGTGCAAAATAAACTACATTTAAAATAAACTACATTTAAAGATGTACTAAAGTTGAGTGGATCAGAAAAACAAAGTTCAATGAAATACATTTCATATGAATGTAAACTATAATAGATTTTAATTTAATTGTAAATAACATTTAATCAAGAGTAATTCACTTGAGTATATTCTTTTAAATAATCTCTATTATTTCAGATTATTATTGTTGTCACTTAATACAGAGCTGAGTGAAGATTCATCAACATATCTCTTTTTGTGCTCCACGGACAAAAGGTTTGGAATGAGCTGTGTATTTTGGGAATTAACTATTCCTTTAAAAGAGGATCTAATGCTGCTATCAGTCCTGGCTGAGTGTGTGTGTGTGTCTGCGATTATTTATGTGTGCTTGTGAGAATCCCTGAGGTCCGTGTGTGTGCTGACCAGTGTTTAAATTTAGCTGCTCCAGCATGCTGTAAGAACGACGGCTTCACGCTCAGTGCTGTGTGCATTAATCACAGGGCCGTTTACCCATCAGCACATCTGTCATACTGTCAGTATATCTCCAGAAGTACCTGCACTGGAACCCAGTCAGTCTAAATACACACATATCCATGATCACATACTGTTCCAAAACCTAACAAGCTGCCTCGCATAACAGCAACCTTCTAACACTGTGTCCTAACAAGGCGTGATGTCTAGAATTCCCAGCGATAAGCAATTTGTCTGTTTGCACTGAACACAAAGCTGCATGACACAGCACTAGCCAATCAGAAGATATGTGATGTTTAATGTGCAGTTATGAGGAGAATGAAGAAGAATTATGATATCAAACTTGGTGCAATAGATTCTGCATTTGCTTTATTTGTGAAGGACAAATATGATGTTGGCCACAATTATGTATCCTAAAGGCAACATATTTTTGAAGCTCATTGCTTTGTCTTGAGAATGACTGATACCTTACAATGCCTCAGCAGGCTTTAGAACAGATCTATAGCTTACACACACACACACACGTTTCGTTTCATGCAGGTGACGTTTAGGTAACCATAAATATAAACTATTTTGTTTGGTAACCTCTCTTTTTCTACAGAATAACATCTGCCAGAACATTTCAGCTGCAACAGTGACTCATATTTCAGACTTGCAGCGCTGTGATGTTGTCGCAGGTATTGACTGTCTTCTTCAGCACAGCCAATCAGCCGGTCTTTCCCAAGAGCAGCCCAGGGCAGGAGCCAATCAGATGGAGAATCCAGTGAATGTCAGAGACACCTCTACTCGAGTCCCTTACTGAACAAATATTTTTGTGCTAAAGTGCTACTTTAAGTTTGAACTGCTCTGCTGGAAGAAAAATCTTGAAACAAAATGCAGGTCACTGGGAATTCTTTAATAGTTTTTTTTTTTTAAATACATTCAACTAAACACATTAAAGTCACCGCCTTATTACTAGCTGTGCTATAGATACACAAAGTAAGATGTAAAGATTACAATAGGACAAATTAAAGTTCAGCAAAAACATATGTAAATGTAGACTCAGAGAGTGGGTGAAAACTAGTCTAGTGAAATGGGGTAAGAAACCTAGAATAACTTTTTCCTTTAGCCATGTGCACCACTAAAAAGCACATATTGCATAAACATTCATTCCAATAAATAGTTAATTATGGTTCAGCATTTTCACATTAAATTATGATATTCAGGATACGGTGAATAGTAAAGTAAGCAGCTTGTACAGGAACCGGATGTTCTGAAATGGTGAACATGTTTGCAGTAATTGCATTCTGTCATTTCTGTAAAGACGTTGAACACTTTATTCACTAATAAGTAAGGGTTAAAGAGGACATCATATATGTTTTAATTATGTGTGTGTGTGTGTGTGCGTGCGTGCGTGCGTGCGTGCGCGCATAAACAGTATATTGGCAAAATATGCATAGATTTATTAGTTTATTTGTGTTAAAACTGTAATTAAAACGGATATAAATGTTTTACAGCATATGTTTTTGAGTGTAATAGTTTTGTAAATTATATTGATACATATTCATTAATCACTCTGTTCTGATTCTGAAATGTGCCACACACACGATCAAGTTTCTGATATTTGGATTATTCAGAAGGATCTTCAGATATTCACCACAAAGACAGACTTCAGCACATTTTATATAAGTTCCTAAAACCCAAGAATAAGGTGTCTATATGGGAGTATAAAATATAAGCATAATTATGTTATGGACTAGAAGGTGACTATCTTTTATTTTATAATTTCTAGTATTTTTATTTGAAGTGGTTCTCATGTTGCTTAAACAGCAGTGCGATGAACCTGCAATATCAACATTATCACAGTTAGAATTACAGCCTCATGTTGTGCGTGAAGTCCAGAGGAGGCTGAGGTTAGGAGGATCAAGACTCACTGTGACCGATGATTGAAGATGCACAGCTTTGAAAATATATGCCTCACAGCTTGGCCTTTCAATCCTGAGGCCTGATGAAAATCTAGGATCAATGTACAGATGTCAAGTAAGGAGCAGGCAGAGGTGGATTCATCACACTCTCTTAGCTGGACTGTGTTGGGTTCAGACGGCGTGGACACCATTAATTGTGATCACAGACGGAGGCCTCTCTCAGTCATGCCTTGAAACCAGGCTAAGGTTACACCTTCAGTAAACAGCAGCCATAACAACATGCTCAAAATCACACAAATGCTGCTTATTCCACATGGATCATTTGTTTGTCTGTTCAATCACGCATGTGCCACAGGACTCATTTGCAGCCACAGTATATACCATACAAACAGACTTGGTTACTTGTACAAAACTCACTAGCATCAGCAGAGTAATGGGCTTGATTTCCGAAGAATGCATGAACTGAAAAAATGTATCCTTCAATGCAATGTGAGTTACTTTGAATAATAGCATCTGGTAAATGTATAAATGTAAATAATAAATTCCTCTGCATGAGGAAAATGGATTTCTTTTGGCATTATTCTCAAGGTGGTGTAGTAAAGTGAAAACTTGTAATCTTGTGCAAACTACCTAAGGCTGATTACCCAAAGAATAGATGCAAATTAAACTACTCAAGACTGAATACATTTAGCTCTATAATTTTATGATAAATGTGAATTCCAATTGAAATTTTGCCCACAGAATATGGTAAATTAGAACGCACCTTAAGACTAATGCAGGACAGTTTTGTTTGCCATGTCATTGCTAACACATACAAAAAAGCAATACAACAAACAGGGAAGTGATGCATTTGTATAAATCAGTTTATGAAAGCAAATTTATTATAAAAAGGGATTTCCTGCCATTGGAGATTTTGCAAAAAGATAATATTAAATTAATTCATTTTGTGGTATACCTTTGTCTAAATGTACCTCTGAACACATCTATTTCTGTCATAAGTGAATACAAATTATTCAGTAGATTAACTAATGTACTAAAAGAGTAAAGAAGCGGCTGGAGATGAAGTCATATACCATTCAATTATAATTAGATATCCATTAAATGATGTATTATATCTATTTAAAGATGGAGGATGTGGATGTTTGATTAGTAATAGATTTATAAGAACATCAGTTCTTCACTTCAAAGAGAGTAAATGAGTCTGTCTAATGTAGTTCCATTAGTCTATCATTATATCTGCCCACTACTACTAAAATACTCAATGGGTTAGATCTGATGGTGAGCCTGGTATGTGAAACCTATGCAAGTTTGCATTTGTATCTGCATGCATGGACAGATGAGATCCCGGTATGTTTTACTTTAATTACTGGCTATCATTTGATAAGCAAAAACCTCAAAGCTAATGAGTGTTCCCACCTTCTCATCAACGGTAGCCTGGAGAAAGATCAAAGTCTGTGTGTGCAGCGCAAGGATTCTTGAAGAACATGAAACCCAATTAGAGCAGTGAATGCAAGACAAACACCTGGCCTGAAATCTCATTACACAGTCATACACACATTCACATGCACACCACAGAGAGTCCCTGAATATCATGTAACCACTTCAAAGAAAATCACAGACACAAAACACAGTTTAAAGCTTTGCTCCGAAACCTATTGAACTGGCTACCTAGTCATCCTCATGGACACCATAGATAATGACTTCCTCTTGGATAGGCTGGAAAACCTGGGCATCATAGATTCTACCTGTCAGATCACTAACACAGTCAAACTGTAAACTCTAACACTAGTGAAGTACTGTATGGAGTGCCACTGGGCTCTGTATAAGGTCCTCTGCTATTCTCCGTGTACATGCCTCCCTATTTAATGTGGATATAAAATAATCAATAGAAACTTGTTATATGAGTGTAAATTGTTATTATCTACCATAAACAAAAGGCATGGCATTGTAGGGTATGCAATGACTAGAATGCAGTGCAATGACATCAGTGAAAAAAAGGCTGAATTAATTGATGAAAATGCACTTACTGGGCAAAGCAACAATCAAAATGTATCTTCTCCTGATTTAAAATGAAATATTTTACACAATATTTGTTGGTGCTTTTTTGAGAATTGTGTTTAGCAACATAGTAATGTCAGTATCTATTTCAATCAACTGTGACTTTTTTATGCATTTCACATGTGGAGTGTGCACTAACTGATTTGTCCATAAAGAATGTTCCAAATCAATCAGTTTGGATGCTGCCTGTAACAACAAACAGCAAGGCATCTTATTAAGTTTGGTAAAAGAACTGATATGAGCACAAGTGTGAGCTGTGTCAAGTTTGAATGAACAACTATCTGAAGTGAAAACTGCTGCTACTGAAACAGGCATTTTAGAGGTTAGGCTCACCACTGCTAACACGTGACATCCATATCACATAACTGTCTGTTATGACATTCCCCAGAGAGTGAGGATGATTCTATAAGAGATAAAAAAAATGCTGACTTGTGAAAATGTCTTCTTCTATTACTCAGACTCCATCAAACAGTCATATAAAAGCACTCATTCTAGCACTGGGCACACATTTAGAGCCTTAAGAAGTGTTGGCTGCCTATCACAGGTCCAGAACTAATATAAAAAGCAAAGCAATGTTCACAACAGTTCACTTTTATAGGCTTATGGCCTATTTACAACAAGAGTAAACTGATAAAGCGAAATAAAGACAACTAAAACAAACAAAAACAATTTTTGTCAGGATACGAGTTAAACCTACCTGAAAGTTCACACACTTTAATGCAAATAAAATGCTATATTCTCTAATCTGACATAACAATCCATATACAATGCTGGATCTGGCAAGAAAAAAAACATTTGTGTGTGTGTGTGTGTGTGTGTGTGTGTGTGTTTTAGATGCTGGATCTCTGTGTGTGTGTGTGTGTGTGTGTGTGTGTGTGTGTGTGTGTGTGTGTGTGTGTGTGTGTGTGTGTGTGTGTGTGTGTGTGTTGTAGATGCTGGTGCTGGAATTCTGCTGTGCTGGTTTCGCTGGTTTTATTTTTGATTGGCTGACAGTGTCACATTGCACAACATTTTCAGTGTGAGAAAAAAAATATTAAGAAGACTGGAACGTTGTTACATCATACTTAATTTGTACATGCTGTTAGGCTAATGATAAATGCTCTGACGTCTCCCACTTGACCGATAATGTCAACGAAATTATCTGGCAGACTCCACCAAAAACTGCATACAGTATATACCAAGATGCTACACTCGTCATGCTATGAATGGGAGAAACTGCAACATAGTAGCTCCAGAGTGGCTTCATGGCGGCTCTAGTAATACACATCCTGCCTCAGGGCCGGCTCTAGGCATGGGCAGGGGTGGGCTAAGCCCACCCAAACGTCTGTCTTGCCCACCCAATCAGAATGTAGGTAAAGACAGCGTGACTCATTTTTACGATTTGTGTATTGATTAAAAGCAATCTGAGGCGGGCTCTGTGTTGAGAAGTTCGAGTAAGGGCTGTAGAATGCCCCGACCTATCACAAAATAACACCAGTAAAATTGCAGTATTTTGATTGGCTGAAAGCAACGGCGCGGTTTACACTCACGAAGCGGGCGGCTTCAGTGACAGTCTTGGAGAAGCAGATGCTGACAGTCTCGCAAGCGATAAAGAGCGTTAAAAAGTCATAGTATTTGTGTGTAAATGCAATGCATAGATTTTTGTGCCTATAAAGAAGTCTAGTGGCTCCAGCAGCAGTGACCATGGTGTGGCTGCTGTTGCTTCACAAACTCCAACTTCCCCAGCTCCCGCTTCAGAAACACGTCCGACTCCTTCCACCTCAGTCCCCAAAAAAATCTATCTGGAGTAGATACCAAAGTGTAAAAAGACTGTATAATATAAATGTTATAAAAAATATCTTTCTATCTATCTATCCAGAGTATATACCAAAGTGTAAAAATACTGTATGATATAAATATTATAAAAAAAATATCTATCTATATGGAGTAGATGCAAAGTATAAAAATACTGTATAATATAAACACTATAAAAATATCTATCTATCTATCTATCTATCTATCTATCTATCTATCTATCTATCTATCTATCTATCTATCTATCTATCTATCTATCTATCTATCTATCTATCTATCTATCTCTCTCTCTATCTATCTATCTATCTATCTATCTCTCTCTCTCTCTCTCTCCTCCCTCCCTCCCTCCCTCCCTCCATCCATCCATCCATCCATCCATCCATCCATCCATCCATCCATCCATCCATCTATCTTTCTATCTATCTATCTGGAGTAGATACCAAAGTGTAAAAAGACTGTATAACATAAATGTTATAAAAAATATATTTCTATCTATCTATCCAGAGTAGATACCAAGGTGTAAAAAGACTGTATAATATAAATGTTATAACAAATATATTTCTATCTATCTATCCAGAGTAGATACCAAGGTGTAAAAAGACTGTATAATATAAATGTTATAACAAATATATTTCTATCTATCTATCCAGAGTAGATACCAAAGTGTAAAAATACTGTATGACATAAATATTATAAAAAAATATCTACTACCACCACAACCCCCCCCCCCCCCCCCCAACAACAATTGCCCAGGATATCTGTCCGCCCACCTATTATATAGCTGGCAAGAACCGGGCCTGTCCTGCCTTCTAAATAAAAGAGCCAATTGCTAATTGGTAAAGCATCATGTAATTGCATTTGTCCTTACACAGTGACATCACTGATTCCATCATTGAATCAACTTAAATACATTAATTTATGTCAACTATACTAGCAAAACTCAGTTTTAATGAGTTAAATCAAGTTGATATCTTTTTATGCTAACATTTAAAGGTTACCAAGTTTTACAGTGTTTTTTGTCATTGGAATTTACCACTTCTAGTTGACCACAAATCGTGACTCTGCTGCTATGGAGAAATAAATCCTAAGTTGACTAAGCATGAAGAATTGTGTCTCCACAGTTTTAAAGAGAGACAGATTTGATGACTAATAGATCAAAGCTCTGGCATCAGTAAGAACTTCTCCATGTCAGACATCAGCTTCTGGAAGTACATGTTCTCTCTTGCTAATATGCATCCCACTCAGGTTCTTTGAAGACTGATCAGTACAGAGTAGTGGAGAAGACTGCCCAACAGGCTAAAGTAGAAACTAACCAGCCAGACAGCAGGAGCCACTCACTAAAGCCCTGCAGAAAACAACATGCACATACACTCTCAGGGAGTCTGGGACCTAAACTAGCTTTATTAGTCACCATCAGTGCTGACCTGGAGCACACAAGCCATGGTGAACATCCCACCAGAGAAGGCTGAGTCAGAGCAAGAGGACAGAAGAACAACTGAAACACAAAAAGACCTGTGGCTGGATGCATCATCTGCTTAGACTAGTCTTGAAAATTAGTCATCTTTTTTTTCTGCAAGACTCATTATAACTTTTTGACATCAAATAGATAAAAACAAAGACTGGTCTAATTTGAATCAAAAAAGCAAGACACTACCATTTAGTCAAACTAGTTCTTAAGACACAGTGTTAGCATGGTGACTATGTTTATGCAGCTGGTCTGACCTCAGCTTGAACAATGTATTCCAGATTACATTTGAAATATCACAGTATTTTCAGTTCATTCAGCATGCGTCTGTTTTTCAAATAAAACCAAATCATGCACAACTAATGCACTAATAACTTATATGAAGCCTGGTTGCATATAGTATACAGATGTTCACTCTAACGGCAAATACAGATTTATAGATGAAGTAAACCAGATATCCTCACCAAATATTTTAATGAAGTAGCATATTGCCATATAAAACTTTAATTGCATAAACTGGGTCTACTGTTAATGAAAACTGTCCAAAAAGACATTTGAACCATACAGTCTTTTTATTTAAAAATACAATGAAAGTGAGAAATGAACAAAGGTCAATGCAAAAAAAAATGTTGTTTGCCTAATTCAACACTTCGCGATTAATGTCTAATTTAATTGACTAATTGATCTGGCACTTATTTGACACAAGGTCAATGGATAATCAATCAATACAATTTTCTAATGTTCTCAATATCCGCTTCCATCCTGCCAGTCGTTTTTATAATCCAGTAACTAACAAAAATGAAATGAAATTGAGGTCCTCGTGTGAACTAACTGTCAAACCTTCCACTGACCAAAGATGGCAACACTTTATTTGAACCCCTTCTGACCCGAAATGTTTCTATATTTATTCAGATTTCACCCCCCATTAAAATTTCAGCTTCGACTTCTGCAATTTTGTCAGGTCCCGTCCTTCTTTAGGCATGAAAGCAAAAAAATCTTTGTTTGGCCAACTTGATTTACTGCAGAAAGCAATGGCAAAAAGAATATATTTTCCACTAAATTGCTTGCAAATTTGGGCTGCATAGTCTGTTTTAATAGGGCTCATAATCTTCCTTCTCATTTTAACCATAGCATGTCAAAATATGTGGGATTATGGGATTTAAATTGTTTTCAAAAGTGTAACAGTGGAGGTGTGGCAATGACAGTGTTTGCTTCGTAATAGTCAGAGCTGGGCCAGTGAGATCGTATTAGTCCTTTAAATCCAGTCCGTGTCTGTGCTCTGGGACTCCAGTAGGAGGATAACACAGATACTTGGCTTTGTCATTTTCAGCTCTTCCAGTGTGCAATAGTTGATTAATGTTCCCGCTCTGCATGCCCACCATCCCCCTCCGGCCTGCACTGCCTACTACAGCCTGCCTTTGATTAATGGCTGACTCAGGTATTCCAGGGATGGGCTTGCAAATTACCTTGCACTACTTCGGGAAAGAAAAGCAGGTTACATCCTGAGAGGCTGAGGTGAAACATGTACAATTTCTCTATTTTTAGTTATGCATAAGAGCTCAGCACCTTGGTGTGAAAGCACACAAATCCTTTTCTCACCTGCAGAGAGAGATGGTATATTGTACACAGAATACGCTCTGATTTGTTTGTGTGTGTCAGCGCTGTCTGGGCTATTTCAGGTGTGGCAGCTTTAGCCGAATCGATACACCAAAAGCGAGGAAGACACTAGCATTCACTTTTCTCTGCAGTGCGGAGGAAAAAGCTACGGTTCTTTAGCATAGCATAGATAATGAATAGCTGTGGTAAAACTACTTCATATGACATACTCATGTACAGCATGATTAACTATGCTTTATATGCTTACTTTATATCTAGATATGCTTTTCTAAACATGCTAACTTGGATAAAGAATTCAGGTTTTTCTTTTTTTAATATATATACAGTGAAAGTTAGCTGGATGAACACCATTGCTGGAGCTTTTAATTTAAATATTGAAAGTAATAATTATATATCTGGCCAGAATTATGAGGTATGTAGTTGTTTTATTGGTTGTAATTTGTGCTCTCTTTTTGGTCTTATATAGCATTTGTGATTTGTAGTCTGTTTTCTGTTATTTATTTTGATACATTTTTTGATACATTTTTCTATATAGATTATATGTTTGTGCTTATGTTTTGTATGTATTTTTATGAGTAGATGTATATTTTTCATGGACATTTTTATGTAATGTATATGTAGTACAACATTTTATACATTTCTCTACCCATATATGTTTTAAGGATGTATTTAGGTTATTGACAGATGAGATTATGTCATAAACATTAAAATGTGATCTGTTTGTAGTGTACATGTGATAATATTTGTTGTTCCTGCATATATATATATATTTTCTGCCGTGTATGTGTATCTGCAATCATATAATGGCACTGATGAAGAATTGATCTTCTTTCACTGGACTTTGCATTTTATAACACATTTTTTATTAGATTTGTATGTGAACTCAATTGAAGCAATATAATCAAATAAACAAACAGTTGGGGAGATATTGTCCTACTTGTTGTGTATGGGTCCTTTTTCTACTTTGTGACTTTTGTTTGGATTTACACACCCAGTAAGCTTTAGAACATGTGTTTTTACAGTACATTTGGCACTGGACCATTGCCTTCATCATGATTTGTTGTCTAGTCATTGCATTCTTGGCACAATACAACAGGAGTACAGCATGTACAATTTACTGCTGTCTTCATTACAACATTACTGACACATTAACATTTTTTATGTGGGACATTTGTAGTAAAAGTGATTTAAATTATTTTCAATTCCATCCGGTGGCACCAGTGGGCAGAACCTGATTTTACTAAGTGCGACATGTTCCTGGATCAACATCTTTGTTGACCCTGGAATAACATTGTTATTAACCAATCAGATTTGAAGAACAATTTTTTTATTTTTGTGAAGTGTAGGCTTTCAATCAGTGTTAGTTGCTTGTACATCAGTGTCATTCATCTATCATTTCCTCTGATTTTAGGAATTACTCATGGGTAAGGTTAGGTTTAGGTGTAGGGAAATGGTCAAGATTACATTTTTGGATTAAAATGTTGACCCAGGAACACATCTAACTCAGCAAAGTCAGGACGTGCCGTGAACACACACTGCAGCTTTAAGACCAAACTAAAAAAATGCTGAATGAAAAATCCATGGCAGATTTCCTGCTGTACACCGTAACACCACCGGGTTTCTACAAAGCCTGCAGATTTCCTGTCACCACAATCTATTATCATGCTCCTTGTTCCTATTTTAGGAAAGACTGTATCATGTTCCTCCGTTATGTTTATCTGACTGTGTCTGCTCCCCTGTGAACCTCATGTTGATTAGATCATGTCTGATCACAAGATAAAACTAAGACAAATCATATGTGACCTTCCTGTGTAAGACTACAGAGAAAACACGCAAAAGAAATAATGCCTTCCAAAATTAATTCAAGGATTCCAAACTTTTTGAATTATGATGATTTCTTTCTAAAATATAGAGTAGAAAAATGCAGAAATTAACATTTTTACTGTGTGAAAGAGAAAAAAGAGCTTTGTCGAAGGCATGTATTTTTCTAACCACTATAAAAGTAGTCTTACTTGTTTTTTATTGCAAATTTAAAAAACGAGGAATGTCATATTTTAAATAAAGTCATCAATGAATGAATGAACGAACTAATTCTATATAAAACCATAATAAAAAAAATGAAACCTTATATATTTTCTAAATATTATATTTGGAAAATGTGTAAAAACATTTTTTATTTTTAAAGTTTCAATACAGTTGCAAAAACATTTGCCCTTCCTCAGTAAAACTGTGTTTTTGTTATCTCGGACTTGCTTTTGCGCTGTCCTTTGTCACCACGATAGTGGAGGCCATCTTTGCAACTTTTTGCATATTGTTAATATTAGTGGATTTTTAGGCACACTTAGTTTTTGATGTCCTCAGTAAAGAAAATGGGACCCTAAAAGTAAAAAAAGATTTAAAATACCTCTGACATAAGTAACAATAAACCTCTCAAAATATATTATTTCTCAGGTTTTAATATTCATTATTAAATCCGATGTTTTAATGAAGTGAATATTAATAAAAACATTCATCATTAAATACTGCTCAAATGTGTTTGATCCCTGGTAAATAGTGAATATGCCTGATAAATAAGGGTTGTGGGAGGGATTCTAGGACAAGGTCTTATTGAGGGGCAAGTTGGTAAGGCAGTGCTGGGGGTTGTAATTAATCTTCAGGTGGACAAGGAGGTAAAGGCTTAGTGTCTTCATTGAGGCTTGCGCTTCCACTCTTGATGGTACACCCTCAAGGCCCCTTGGGCTATCCTTCATTCTTATGTATGAGTTTCTGCCCTGCTGCGGCACACCGACACATCAATTCCTCAAGGTTGAAGAGGAGACACAGCTTACTCTAACATGCTCCTGTACACTAGATACAAAGAGAAGGCCATAGTAATGCAATAACTGTTGGAAGTAGCTGGAATTAAGGGGCAACTGAGGTCCCTTCATTTCAGATCACCTGAGGGCCAGAAATTCAACTACATTAGAAGACCTTCTAGGACCTTAAAGTATAATAGAGAATGTTCAAGGACATAGTTATCTACAAGACAGTAAACTGAATTAAGACTAATCTTTAACATGTGATTTGACTTAGGCAGCACAAGGCTAAATAAGGCATCAAGTGGAACAAGTTAATATCATGCTTGCAAAAAACTGTTTAAAAACCGTAACATTCAGACGCTAATTTGAGTCAGTACTCTCAAGTGAATCTTACGGTGGCCCAGAAGTGCACAATGCAATGAAATTAGCACAACACAATGGAAATAAGCCACAACACAATGAAAATAGAACAACACAATGAAATTACATTGTGTTGTGGAGATTTCGTTGTGTTGTGCACTACTGGGTCACTGTAGAACCTTTATGGAATCATCAATTCTCTGATAATACATATTAAACAGTAATAATTCAAGGTACATATTCTGTTATAAACATAAAAAAGCCTTTATTTTAACTGACTAATAGCACTGGCAATAAATAAGTAAAAAATCACACCATTTATACCAGAAGACGTTGAGTACCTTGGAATGGTTAAAAAAAAAAAAATGGCAGTTTTTACAAGATGAAAGACATAGATTGAATGTTTCATTCGATATGACAAACTTTCATGACAGTTTAGCTGAACTTCTAGTTAAATGTATAATGTATTGGAACTCTTATTGAAAGTTGTCTCTTTACCTGTTCAGGGGCGGATTTAGTGAATCGGGGGCCCCAGGCAAATATAGGAATGGGCCCTATACATTTGCAAACATTTACCAAGATCAACCTTGAGGTTCCTTTTTGTGTTGATGCTTGCTGCTGCACAATGGTGCCCCATAGTTGTGTCCAGCGTTTCTACATTTTTCATGTACATGTTAGAATGGGATTCTTTCATTTACATTTACTCATTTAGCAGACATTTTTATTATTTCATGTTGTAGACCGCGAAATAGCAATTAATTTACCGTTGAGATACAAGTTTAAACAAAAAACTAAATAAATTATAAAATAATAAACTTCAGAATTTAACATTTAAACCATTTTTTTAAGAAAAGGAATGAGTCAGAAGTATAAATTATTATATTATTTAAAACGGGATTATGTGGGTGGATTTTCGAATTGGTCTGAACAAAAACTGCAGACTGGATTATTAAAATGTACATTAATTCTCTGCCAGTAGGAGATGCTTTTGGAATGTCAGAAATATAGCAGTTTCCCCGGTAACGGGGAACAAAGCAGCGCTCAAGCTCATAAATTATACTGTATCAGTTAAAATGAAAATGCCATCGAACCTTTTCTGAAGACAATCGGTTCCCTTCAGATGTTAATTCTTATAAAAACATGAATTAGGGAGAATGAGAAAAGTGTGAATATAGCCTATATTGACGAGGAAAGTCCACTGATGAGTTACCTGCGTAAGCCTACATTCAATTTTCTGCTAGTCATTTTAACTTAGGGCTGTCAGTCGATTAAATCACATGTTTGTCATGAGTTAACTAGCGAATAATCACAACTCAATCACACATTTGTATCTGTTCTAAATGTACCTTAAATAAAACTTTTCATGTTTTTTATACTCTAATCAACATAGGCATGGACAAATATTGATGCTTTATGCAATATATGTTTTTTATTAGTGAAACCATAGTCAACATAGAGCATTAAGAGTGTTTCAAAGGTCATATATGTTTTTCAAATAACTTGTTCATGTCTATTAGAAATGAAAAAAAGAACATAGAAACAGGTTCCTATCACTTCTCTTTCTTTGCACTGAGCAATTTACTGACTCAAGCCTGTTTGCATTTTTGCATTACAGGGCAGCTCTTCTTCTGAATTGGAAAAATATATCGTTATTATTTATTATTACATTTGTTTGCCTCTCTGCGCCACATACTGTATTTTGATGCAGCTAAATTCTCAATAAAACAGTTTTCATTGATATATTTTACTTTTTTGTTGTCAGATAAGGGGATGAATATGATATAGTGACTGAAATGCAACCCATTAAGACTACAGAACCAGCTCTCCCTTCCATGATGTTAATCTGAACAAAAATCATGATTTAATCGTGCCGTCATCTGATGAAATCAAATAGGCTAAGATAAAGACAATAGCTGTGCTGTGATTTCGGCTATAATTGCATGTAAAATTAGAGAAGCAACATATCTGTGTTTTAACTGAAAGCAGAAAGCGCAGCTCCTTTCAGCCGCTCGCGGAACAGAACAAACGCAAAGAGAGAGAGAGAGAGAGAGAGAGTTGTGTGCACGCTGGAAAAGAGAGACCTCGCGCTCTCGCTGCAGTCAGCATCTTCAGATGCATAATATTTTAATTTGCTACAAGCAGGATGATACGGATCAGCCGGTTCTCCAACCCAGCCTATCACAGCGCACCAACTCACCTGAGTATTAATCACCCGCACCTGCAAGTCATTCAGTCACTCATCACGCAGCACTTATAAGCACCAGCATTAACCCACTTCAGTGTCCGGTCTCATTTCGACATTGTTGGACTCAAGCGTCTACCCATACGTTGTGAAGTTTACAACCTGTGTTACTTACCTCTTGTGTCATCCTCAGTGTGTTGTCTGCGTCCTCCATCACCGTCATCTCTGTGTTACCCTCCTGTTCCAGACCTAGGACCTCGGCGCCTACCCGTATCCACGATCTCCTGGACCCGTGAGACAAACCATCCGTCACATCTGCTCAGTACCATCCGCAGTATCAACACTCCTGTTATTCTACTACTCCTGTTCATCATTCATTGAAGTTATTAAACTTACCGTTGACATTCTCCCCTTGTGTCTGTGGGTCCTTCCGTAACAGAAGACCGGACCAACTACAGGAAGAGACTGCTTAATGAGCAGTTCAGACCCGTTCCAGGAGATCGTGGATCATCTGAAACGGGCCCTCACCACCATGACCACAACGACCGCTGCCACCTCTGTCACCACCACCACGACTTCTTCTACTTCAAATCCACCGGTTATTGCCAGTCCCATGGCCAGACCAGTGCCCTACTCTGGTCGGGCGGAGGAATGCAACGGTTTCCTACTCCAATTCTCGCTCACCCTCGAGATGCAGCCGCACCCATATCCCACAGAAAGAGCTAAAATAGCCTTCATAATCTCTTCGCTCAGTGGAAGAGCTCTTCAATGGGCAGAGACCATCTGGGCCCAAGCTGGCACGGTAACCCAATCTCTCAGTAGTTTCGTCAATCATCTCTGGGAAGTATTTGGTACCCCTGTTGGGGATTCTTCGGCTGGCGAACAGCTCTACCATCTCCAACAAGGTAACTTGTCTATTCATGACTATGCCTTGAAGTTTCGGACCTTGGCAGCTGCAAGTGGATGGGACAAAAGTCCTCTCTTAACCACATATGGACAAGGACTGGAGCCTTGATTACGGTTGTATCTCGCAGCGTTTGACGATACTATTGGGCTCGAGCGATTCATCCAACTATCCATCAGAGTGGCTAGCCGTATGCATTCTTGCATGGAGGATCAACAGGATTTTACCAACCCGATAACTCTCCTCCGCCGACCAGAAAACGTCAGTCCTCCAGAACCAGTCCAAGAACCCATGCTAGTCGATAATACTCGACTCTCCTTCACAGAAAGACATCGACGCCTTTCCCAGGGCTTGTGTCTATACTGCGGAGCCTCGGGACATGCGATAGCCACCTGCCACATTCGTCCACCTCGACTAATGGTGAGTGCCATAAAGCCACAGGCCACCAATATGTGTCCGCTCACCACTGTTATCCAACTTACTGCCTGTAATGAATCTTTCCCAGTTACAGCCCTCATCGACTCCAGTTCGGCGGGAAACTTCATCGCAGGAACTCGCCTCCCAACCTCGACTACCACAAAGGTATACCAGGTCCAATCCGTAATTGGTAAACCTTTGAGCCGCAAGCAGGTTCGCCATCAAGTTGGACCCGTGATTATCCGAGTAGGTCAACTGCAGGAGGAGGAGCTTAATTTACTGGTTCTGGAGGATTCCACCGCTGACGTTATATTAGGGCGCCCGTGGTTAGTGCAGCACAACCCTATCCTCTCCTGGGAGTCTGGTGAGGTCCTGAAGTGGGGTGAAGGCTGTTTCCCTGACTGTTTCAGGGCCCTCAGGACATATTCCTCGTCCTCCAAAGGAGGTTTCCAAGCATCTCCAGATCTGCACCACCTCCATTGAGAGCCCAGTGGAGAAACAGTCAGTGGATATTCCATCATGCTACGCTCCCTTCAGTGACGTATCCTGCCCCGAAACAAGCCTCTAAGCTGCCTCCACATCGGCTATGGGACTGTGCCATCGATCTGCTTCCAGGTGAGCCAGTGCCCCGTGGGAGAATATACCCACTCTCCATTCCTGAGCAGAAGGCCATGGAGAAGTTCATAGAGGAAGCTCTCCAACAAGGCTACGTCCGACCATCGACATCGCCTGCTGCTTCGAGTTTCTTCTTTGTGGCAAAGAAGGACGGTAGTTTGAGGCCTTGCATAGATTATCGGAGTTTGAATAACATTACGGTCAAGTTTCTGTATCCACTTCCCCTCGTCCCGGCTGCACTGGAGCAACTCCGCGGAGCCCGTCTCTTCACTAAATTGGACCTCCGCAGCGCATACAACCTCATCCGGATACGTGAGGGGGACGAGTGGAAGACCGCCTTCGTGACTCCTACGGGCCACTACGAATACTGCATCATGCCGTATGGACTTGTCAACGCCCCCCTCCGTATTCCAGGACTTTATTAATGAGGTACTCCGGGAGTTTCTCCATTGATTCGTAGGTCCTACAACGTCTGAAGGAACATGAGCTATTCCTGAAAGCAGAAAAGTGTTCCTTCCATCAGTCTTCAGTAAAGTTCCTAGGTTACCACATTGATCAGAATGGTGTAAGGATGGACGAGGGGAAGGTAACAGCCATCCGGGATTGGCCCATACCCACTTCCGTTAAGGAACTCCAACGCTTCCTTGGCTTCGCCAATTTCTATAGGAGGTTCATCCAAAACTATAGCTCCATTGCCAGCCCACTCACCAATCTCCTAAGGCTCAAGCCCAAATCACTGTCCTGGACACCATCGGCCACGGAAGCCTTTACCACCTTGAAGGAAGCCTTCATCAGTGCCCCTATCCTCGTCCACCAGGATCCGGATAAGGCGTTCGTCAGGGCCGGATAAGGCGTTGTTACAAATTGTAACTAAACACTGCACAATATCAAAATAGGCAAATTGTGTCAATAATGTAAAATGACAGGATTTAACACTCAATTATCAGCTGAATGCATTTCATTATTGAATTTAGTAATGGCATTGTCCAGCTCAGTTCAGTTTAAATAATATCTGCACAATCAAGTCGATGATTTTGCTGGAAATGAAGTTTCCAGCAAGATACTGGTTGGAGGGAGCTCAGCTACCATTCATGGTATTGACCGATCATAAGAATCTGGAATATCTTCGGGATGCTAAGAGACTGAATCCACGTCAAGCAAGATGGGCTCTGTTCTTTACACGTTTTAATTTTTCCATTTCTTACAGACCCGGATCACGGAATTTGAAGGCGGATGCCTTATCTCGCCTCCATGCGCCCGAGGAGGACTGTAAGGATCCCGAATCCATTCTTCCGGAAGACATGTTCCTATGTCCCATCCAATGGTCCTCCGAGTCAATACCCCCTTCTAGTGTCTCCACCAACGAACCGCCGGGCTGTCTGCCTGGACTACAGTACGTCACCCGAACACAGCGCACTCCCCTCATTCACTCAGTGCACGCATCTCTGGGCACTGGCCACCCCGGGGCCAATGGAACCCTCTCGCTGCTAAAAGATCGCTTCTGGTGGCCCAACATGGCCCGTGATGTACGAAGGTTCGTACAAGGATGCCCAGACTGCGCCATCTCTAAGAGTCCTTGCCATCTTCCATTCCATTTTTCTTTTTGTTTTACATTTGGGGACGAAGGGAGAGTTTGCAAAGTTTGCTTGAAAAAAACTTTATTTTCTAGGTGACACTAGCACAGAAACTTCCTATGCTAGCTTTAAATACATTCCTCTAAGTTTATACATTTCTAATTTGATATAACAACTCATCTCCAGACTTTTGAGATATTATATGCCCTTATTCCTCTTAGGCCACATTTACACTGCAGTTCTTGATGCCCAGTTCTGTTTTCTAGAGTATATCCAATTTTTTCTGACAACCAACATGTTGTTTTTAAACTGATCCATATTCAATATCTGCATTAACACTATACACTAGGCCATGGGGTAGGCAACGTCAGTCCTAGAGTGCCGCTGTCCTGTACAGTTTATCTCCAACCCTAATCAAACACACCTGAACAAGCTAATCAAGGTCTTCAGAATTACTAGGTTTTTTTCATGGTTGGAGCTAAACTCTGCAGGACTTCGGCCCTCCAGGACCGACATTGCTCAATTGAACAACCGCTACCAATCAGAACATCTGAAAGTAGAAATAGTGGTAATTTTATCAGGGCAAATGGTAAAACACATAATATGACAAACCAGTTGGCGTAACACTAGATCATAGTTATACTCAGGTCAAAGCATGTTAGAATGCTTCGCGGCTTCCCTCATTTGGCAAATCTGACTACTTTTGCATCTTTCGAAATATAAATAAAAGGCACTTCCCATTTCGTTTACCTCTGTACTATTATACAGCATTTCATGATATTAGTGTGAGTACTGTGTTCACACTTAAAAATGCAGTGAGTGACAAGATTATGCACTTTTTGAAACTTGAAAAAACGAAACTTTCCCTGTGTGGCAGTGTCAGACTTTGTTTCCTTCTTCCTTGTGTTTCCATGCCCATATATGGTCCTTACTGTTTCCTGTCATTAGTTTATTAGTCCCCGTCTGTGTATGAATTTAGTTCCAGGTGTGTCTAGTTAGGTCTCCCTATTTATAGTCTGCTCTGCCCCATGTTTCCTGTCGGTTATTGTATATGTGTATGTAGATGTCAATGTAATGCCAACGTTATCTGTGTCTGTCTACCTCCGTGCTTAGTAAAGTCTCCTGTTTACCCCAATCCTCGTCTCCTGGCTCCCCGTGCAGAACGTGACAGGCAGAAGGGGAACAGTTAAATATGCTAAAGCTAGCAGCAACAAATCAAGTGCATTTGAAATGCACTGTACTTTCCATCAAATTGAAAATTGAAAATGCTTTAGTGTAGTAAATGTTAAGAATTCAATTTGGGATGACCCTACACTTACTTAAATTCATACACTACATGGCAGAGTACATTTAAGAGTACGGTTAAGTGATACTTTTAAGTGTATCATTTAGGTCAATCATAAAAGGTAAAAAAAGAAACTCCACAGACGAATGGGGTCAAATGCTAGAGAGACCAATGAACAGCCAAGAACTTATTTAAGTGTATATTCAAAACATCACATAAAGAGAGACACATATAAAACAACAATAAAAACAGAATTGACATTGTTAAATGGTATACACCCATGCACCCTCTTTTTTCCAGGCATGGCCAGGATTTCTAAATTGCCTCTGCAGTCATTACACATGCATATTTGCATTGCTTTGACCATTCTATGTATATTGCACCTTCTCGACTACTGTACCCCAATTGGTTATGCTTATTGATTTATTATGTACATTGATCGAACTACTTTTCAGTCATTACCTTCAGCAAGTAAGAAAACAATAAGAAAACAAAGTCAAATCCTGGATATTTTAGACCATTTCGAAATACCAGGATGTCAAAAGGTACAAGAAATCAATAATGAAGGTGTACGATGTAGAAGTGAAAAAATAGAGATAATAGTAAACAATACTAAACAGTGCAATATGCAATAATAAACAAAGTGTGCAATATGTCACACAGTAAGTACTACTAACAAAGATGACACACTGAACAGTGTTGCAGGTATGAAGAGAATGATGTTCAGAGCATGTGAGTGGGGTGAACTCTCAGACAGAGATGACACACTGAACAGTGTTGCAGGTATGAAGAGAATGATGTTCAGAGCATGTGAGTGGGGTGAGCTCTCAGACAGAGATGAACACACTGAACAGTGTTGCAGGTATGAAGAGAATGATGTTCAGAGCATGTGAGTGGGGTGAACTCTCAGACAGAGATGTGAGTGGGGTGAACTCAGTGTTGCAGGTATGAAGAGAATGATGTTCAGAGATGTGAGTGGGGTGACTCTCAGACAGAGATGACACACTGAACAGTGTTGCAGGTATGAAGAGAATGATGTTCAGAGCATGTGAGTGGGGTGAGCAGAGCATGTGAGTGGGGTGAACTCAGACAGAGATAACACACTGAACAGTGTTGCAGGTATGAAGAGAATGATGTTCAGAGCATGTGAGTGGGGTGAGCTCTCAGACAGAGATGACTCAGTGTTGCAGGTATGGAGGGAATGATGTTCAGAGATGTGAGTGGGGTGACTCTCAGACAGAGATAACACACTGAACAGTGTTGCAGGTATGAAGAGAAGAGCATGTGATGGGGTGAACTCAGACAGAGATAACACACTGAACAGTGTTGCAGGTATGAAGGGAATGATGTTCAGAGCATGTGAGTGGGGTGAACTCTCAGACAGAGATGACACACTGAACAGTGTTGCAGGTATGAAGGGAATGATGTTCAGAGCATGTGAGTGGGGTGAACTCTCAGACAGAGATAACACACTGAACAGTGTTCAGGTAGAAAGAATGATGTTCAGAGCATGTGAGTGGGGTGAACTCTCAGACAGAGATAACACACTGAACAGTGTTGCAGGTATGAAGAGAATGATGTTCAGAGCATGTGAGTGGGGTGAACTCTCAGACAGAGATAACACACTGAACAGTGTTGCAGGTATGAAGAGAATGATGTTCAGAGAGATAACATGAACAGTGAGTGGGGTGAGAGCTGTGAGTGGGGTGAACTCTCAGACAGAGATAACACACTGAACACAGGTATGAAGTGAATGATGTTCTGAACAGTGTTGCAGGTATGAAGAGAATGATGTTCAGAGCATGTGAGTGGGGTGAACTCTCAGACAGAGATGACACACTGAACAGTGTTGCAGGTATGAAGGGAATGATGTTCAGAGCATGTGAGTGGGGTGAACTCTCAGACAGAGATGAGTGGGGTGAACACAGAGATGACACACTGAACAGTGTTGCAGGTATGAAGGGAATGATGTTCAGAGCATGTGAGTGGGGTGAACTCTCAGACAGAGATGACACACTGAACAGTGTTGCAGGTATGAAGAATGATGGAGAGCATGATGAGTGGGGTGAACTCTCTCAGACAGAGATGACACACTGAACAGTGTTGCAGGTATGAAGGGAACGATGATGTTCATGTGAGTGGGGTGAACTGTGAGTGGGGTGAACTCAGACAGAGATGAAGGGAATGATGTTCACATGTGAGTGGGGTGAACTGAACAGTGTTGCAGGTATGAAGGGAACTGAGTGTTGAGTGGGGTGAACTCTCAGACAGAGATAACACACTGAACAGTGTTGCAGGTATGAAGGGAATGATGAACTTCAGAGCATGTGAGTGGGGAATGAACTGACAGAGATGACACACTGAACTGTTGCAGATGGAGGGAATGATGTTCAGAGATGTGAGTGGGGTGACTCTCACAGAGATAACACACTGAACAGTGTTGCAGGTATGAAGAGAATGATGTTCAGAGCATGTGAGTGGGGTGAACTCTCAGACAGAGATAACACACTGAACAGTGTTGCAGGTATGAAGAGAATGATGTTCAGAGCATGTGAGTGGGGTGAGCTCTCAGACAGAGATAACACACTGAACAGTGTTGCAGGTATGAAGGGAATGAGTAAATACCTTTTTTTTATTATTATTCCTTATGATATTGATATTTCCCAAAAGCATTGTTAGATAATTATGATCCCAAGTTCCATTGAACTTTATTGGTAACAATAGAACTTGCGACCATAGTGGGAAACACACCCCATAACAGTAAAGGATGCAAAGAGGATAATTACACTTTCATCAATTTGAAGCTGAAAACAAATGCATTTGTCACGAAAGTCTCCATTAAGTTATGATATTTATGAGTGATCTCTGAACGTTCAAATTATTATAATTTTTTTGTAATGTTTAAAAAATTATTTTTCTTGGTTATACAAACGTTAAAGAAACATTCAATTTGTAAACATTTGTAAACATTATGGGAACATAACTTTTGAATATTCTCTGAACATTCTGAAACAAGAAGTTACATTTAAAATGTTACTTGAATGTTTGACTAAAACATTTCAGAAAAAAGTTCCATGAACAATGTATAATATTTTTGTACTAACATTTTGACAACATTATTAAAGATCAACTCTTTATACAATAGTAACAATTAATATAACTAGAAGAATGTTTTATTACTTTCAGAGAAACTTGCCAGAACGTTAGCGGTTAGCTTCTAGAACAGGGGATTTGAACTCTGGTCCCCGAGATCCACATTCCTGCAGAGTTTAGCTTCAATTCATATCAAACATATCTCAACAAGCTATTTAAGGTCTTCAGGATTACTGGAAAGTTACTGGCAGGTGAGTTTGGAGCAAATTTTTTTTTTGCATTTACAGGTCACATGGCATATGTAAGTCATAAATTAATTCTTCAATGTACTATAACGTCCAATAAACACTTCATACGTGGTCACTCTCGAATATAAGAATATAAGGGGCTTTCCCTGCCATTAAAGCTTAGATAATTTACACTGCACACATCTGCTGTGCAGCGTGGCTCAGATACGACCACTGAAGCTGAATGCGGCCAGTCTAGTCGATGTTTGTGTTTATTCCAGCCTAGTCTAGTGTAGCCAGACCTTCAGACTGATGGCTGAAGGTCTGGAAACTATAGGTTTCATTGGCCAAGGCCCGCCCATGAGGCCGTTTGATCGACATGTCAAACAACCAATCACAGTTTGTTTCTTTTAGTGTCATGTTTCAGGGTGTGGAAAGTCGCCACAATAACAGTGTGTAAAACTCTTGGAAGTATTTTAAAGATTCCATGGCGCGAACTTTAAACTTTTCACATACTTTTGAAAATCCAGCGTTTACTTGATCATGATAAGCGTTTTTCTCGTCACATTTGTAAACACGACAGCTTTCTTCTTTTGTGAGGGGGTTTGGCGCCACGGCATCTTTGTTTCCAGGCGGAACATTAAAGAACGTGACAGACAAGTCTCCCGGAAATCCTGTATTATTAAACCAATACGACGATGACTTGGGCAGTCCTGAAGTGTTTCCACTTTTGTGTGCCATATGCATCAGACGTTTAGCCAACGTTGTGCGTGACGTCTGAGGCTGAGACTAATTCCAGCCACGCCATGTTTCTGAAGTGTCTCTCCTCGCTGCTTCAGTAAAGATACACGCTTATGTCTCCTTTGAATAAATATATTCTAAATCCATCATATCTCACCAAAATCCATTACAATGACTTATCGCGAGAGGCAAAAGTTTACGTTTTAGTCGCATAACATTGGTTAATGGAAACGCCGTCATTTCAAAATAATGTGAGGAGTGAGGAGTTTTTGGACTCCTCACTCCTGGTTCCTGACCAAACCATACATGATGTAAGAAGGTTTTTCAGAAGAGTGAACACCAGAAAGCTGAAGCAGGTCTTTTACAAATTGTTCTTACTCCTTCATACTGTGGTCAAAAATACCCATGATTTTTCAGAACACAAAAGTAATTTTGCGAAGAAGAGATAACACAACTATTTTGAACAAGAGCACTGTGAAGTAGCAGCATTATGCACTGGCTGTACATCACAGCAAAAGTAAGATGTACAAAACATGAGCTCTAAAAACACCTGGGCTGTGTTTCCCAAAAGCATTTCAAGCTTAAAGTTGAAGCAGTCAGTCAAGTTTACATTATTTTGGAAAATAACTTTCATTTTAATAAAAAAAATATATATAACAAATATGATTATTGTAACCATTTTAAAGAAAAAGGGTTGTTTTGTTACAGCTTTTGGAGCAAGGGCACCTCCATCTTGCAGTATCACAGCATGTGACGTCATGGGGTTTGTTCGCTTCGATGGCCAGTAAAGTAATAAGTATTTCTTTACATTTTGAACACACGCTTGTTTTGAATTTGAGGATGTTGACCTTGAAAGCACTGTTGAGTCCATAATAAGTGCAATTTATGCATTTGAGTCGATAAGGCGATGGGACCGAGCAGTATTTGGGGTTGAAGAAGTCGCGAACCTGCTGGTTTGGGGTAAAGTACGGATCGGAAACAATACTCGTTTATGTGGATACTCCTCAAGACTGTCATTCCGACATGCTTTTGTGTGCATTTACTGATGAAGGCGCGAAGGAAAGCTCAATTTGGTACTCACGTGCTGTCTGAGCCGAGCTGTGGCTTTGTGTGTGTGTGTGTGTGTGTGCATGTTTATGTGGTTTATGAGGACACACATTTTTATAATGACATGGGTATGACAGGCATTACAAGGAGAAGGTGATTTATGAGGTCATTTTCAGTGTCCCCATAATTCAAAATGCTTATAAATCATACAGAGTGAGTTTTTTGGGGGAAAGTAGAAATGTACCGTCTCCTGTGAGGGCTAAGTTTAGGTGTAGGGTATGTGTAGGGCAATAGCACGCTGCAACTAAAGAAAACACATGCAAATACAAAAAACACTGGGCAAATTAAGAAAACATGATATTTTAATACTTGCACTGCAACCATATACAGAAACTTGCTGCAAATTCTAACAACACAAACAAATCTCAGCCACCATATTTTCAGGTTCAATCGCTTTCTTTGAAGAGTAGACAAAAGTGAGTATTACTATGGGGTTTGTACTCTTTGATACTTCTGATTAATTATGGTTAACAGGTGCTACAGACTCCCCTCGGCCTCATGAATGCGTCAATCACGTTGCCCAGGGCTTCACTGACGTCTACACAGAGGACTCACAATGACACCACATATTGTGATCCTTATTCTCAGAGCACTCACAGATAAACAGTGTTTCATAAATGGCCAGTAATCAAACACCATACAACATATCTATGAAAGGAAATTCATTACATTTTCTTACTGGATAAAGTAAATATGTTGATGCACAAAAATGCAATAATATATAACTGAGAGTCCTAGAGACAGTGCTGGGAATGTTATTTGGAAATGTTATCGGTTACAGATCGCAAGTTACCCTATCTAAAATGTAATAAGCATGTAATGTAATTGAACTATTTCAATTACTTTATTAAAGTAATGTAACTAATTACATTTGATTACTTTTCTAAATATCTAATGTTTTCAACTATTAATCATTTTTAAACATTTAAAGCAGGCAGGGTTAACTTTACAGTAGTGCTCAACACTGATTACTGTCAGACTTCCAAAATACCCCATCATTTGAATTAAGATTATAATTATAAATTTTTAAAGCACAGCTACTACAAAATAAGACTTTAGCACCTCTTTTTACTTTGAGATCATTCTGATGTTAAATACAGATTTAAAACCATACCAAGAAATAGTTTAGAAGATATTATACTGTTTTTTAAATAAAATCTAATATTTATGACAGAAAACACTGGCATCTGGAAACAATGACTTGGAAAAAACAGTTAATCTTAAAATAAATAAAGCATTTACATAAACCCAAACTGGAAATAAAACAGTTATCGAATAAGCATACAGTCAGTTCCCTATCGATACTACACTTCGTACTGCGTTGTAAGATGCTAGGGGAAAATTCCCTTTTCTCCGATACTGAAACCTTTTATTTAATAACGCAGGTACTGCATGACCATTGGTTTGTGCGGTTATCGCAATTAAACCAATGGCGGCAGTGGAGCTGCACAGTGTATGGCTGGAAAGCCGGCCAGAATGGGCAGGGCATCTGGCTATATAATGCGGCATTCGCCAAGGCTCCTTAGATTTCTTCTCCTTCAGCGATGACTACAAGATCTTCACTCTTCGAGACTCGAAGCCTTCGCCATTGAACAAGCCATTGCAGCAGATCCAGACCTCTCTCTGCTCGACTGATTAGCCCCTTCTCAGTCTGCGCAACCCAGCACATCCAGCCCAGGCATGGACGCCGATCTTTTCCACATTCCTGTCTAGCGCTGTGGAGGAGCTGGGTTTGGAATGGTCTCTCCCAGAGGAACCGTCCTGTAGCCGCCTAGATGAATGGGTCTTGCCGGGGCGCCATCAGGCCCCTCGTCAACGAGCTTCACCATTCTTTCTTGAGGTCCACGACGAGATTACGAGGTCTTGGCGTCCACCCTACTCATCCTGCCTACGTGCCTCTTCTTCCTCCGCCCTCACTTCGGTCAATGGAAAAAAGAAAAAAAAGGTTACGACAGCCTGCCTCCACTGGATGAGTCAGTGGCCATGCATCTCTGCCCGCCTACGGCCATTGGCTGGAAGGCAAAAGCCGCTCACACATCTAAGCCATGCAGGACTACTTCAGCTCTCGTTGGACGAGCCTATTCATCAGTTTGACAGACGGCCTCGGCGCTTCATTCCATGGCGGTCTTGCAAGTGTTCCAGGCAAAACTCCTCCGTTCTATGGACGAGTCGAACCCAAACCCTGCAGCTTTCATGAGCTGCGCAGCACGACCGACCTGGCTCTACAAGCCACCAAAATGACAGCTCAGGTGATCGGCTGATCCATGGCCAGCCTTGTGGTGCTCGAGCACCACCTGTGGTTAAACCTGACGGAGATCAAGGATGCAGATAAAGTTCCCTTCCTCGACTTTCCGGTCTCCCCCCTGGCTTGTTTGGTCCTGCAGTAGAGGGCATCGCCGAGCGCTTCACAGCTGCACAGAAGTCGTCTCAGGCAATGCGACACTTCCTGCCCAAGCGCTCAAGCTCTGCAGCCGCTTCGAGTTATTTACATTTACATTTATTAAATTAGCAGATGCTTTTATCCAAAGCAACTTACAATGCAGTCACCCCAAAATGGCGCAGACTCAGCAGCCAGCAAAAGCCCCGCCGCCAGCAGCTCAACCCTACCGCCAAGCCCGAGCCCCGCCGCTCACGTTTGGCCAGACGTCAACCTCCAAAGCGCCAGGGACCCCGGCCCAAGATTGTGCTGGACCCAATGCCTCGGGCATCTTCCTGATCTACAGGACAGGAAGAGGGGAGGGCTAAGTCCTGCTGCAGCCAGACCACCCCTCAAAAAGCCTCTGTTACGCCTCCTAGCGCCCCGTTCAGTTCCGAGTGCGGACGGCAGAGTGTTTGTGAAAAATACTGCTTTTAACATTGGGTCCTTTCACATAGCACCCACACAGCCAATCACTGTTATAGCAAGAAAAATAAAACACAAACATATTCAAAAAGAGAGCACTTTTCCTCTTCCCTTTATAACAAGCCTCAGACCCCCACTAGGTGGCCAGCCGCTCGAAACAATTCAATCCCTCGCCACACGGGTCGAGGCCTGGTAGGCCATCCCCGGATTGTCAGACTGGATTCTGTATGGTATTTTTCATTTTCACACTACTTGATATTGGCAGTAGCACCTTCCTCCTACAGCTCAAGAGAACAACCTTTAGTGCACCAGGAGCCCACATGAAGTACCCAGTCCAGACATTTGGCCTGTATGGTGCTGCTGCCATATTCCAGAGCAAGAGGCAATGCCATATTTCAATCCAAGGATGCTTTCTTTGCAATGGTTGGATAGAATCATCGTATTAAGTGTTACTTCCCCAAAACACTGTCCACTCAAAGACCTAATTCACAAAGAAACATTTTAAGGCTTCAACAGAAAGACAGTGTTCATGGCACTTCTCTAAGCCAGTAATGCGAGTGCTAGACTTCAGCCTTGTGTTTGTGCTGATGATAGAAGCATTAGTGGCCAGCTTGGGTGCTGCCCTTTCACAAGAATTACAGCGGACACCTTTAGAGAGACTGTACACTGCCATAGAGAGGATCTATGCTGTACTGGAGCTGTTTACCTTTATGAATAGATCACACAAATGTCTAAATTAATATCCGTTTTTGTGTGGAAAAAGCTGTTTTACAGTGCTTAATAATCATGACAACATCAGTTTAGCTCCAAAAGCGAGCACAATAGAACATACACTTACATTTTGTATACGCTACTGATGTATGTAAAATAAAATTTTAATTTACACTGATCTCTCCTCTCCTTCTTTGTGATTTGTAATGGATTTAATTTGGTCAAGATTCTTATGTTTCTAAGACAAACAGATATGAGTCATTATTGTTTATGCCATATTTGTTGTATTGTTTATGCTTGCACATTAGGCTGGGTTTTCAATCAATCTATGTGGGCGAATTCAGGTGATATAGCAGTGCATGACTGTCACTGTTTGTGAGATATGGGCGTTTGCTTTCTTCTGTACGCTCTTGGCCCTCAATTGAGCTCCGAGGCTGTACAAACTTATTTGGGATGATTATTCAAGGCTGGGTCGACTTCGATGAGTTTGACACCTTGACCTTCTGCAGGGCTTCCCTGTACAATACTTGGTCCCTCTGGGCCCCTCTTGGTTTCTAAGATGAGTTCAAGTGTTGGTAGTTTCCCTAGCATAGACACGGCGGGATTATACTGGTTCCCCTAGTGTCTTACATCGCAGTACGAAGTGTAGTATCGATAGGGAACGTACTCGGTTACTAACGTAACCTCGGTTCCCTGAGATACGGAATGAGTACTGCGTACTTTGCCGTGCTATGCAGCTGTATGACTCAGTTGTCGCTTCAGCCAAAGTAACCTGAGGAGCCTTGGCGAATGCCCACATTATATAGTCAGATGCCCTGCCCATTCTGGCGGGCTTTCCAGCCATACACTGTGCAGCTCGGCTGCCGAGCCATTGGTTTAATTGGGGTAACCGAACAAAACAATGGTCATTCAGTATCTGAGAAAAAATGAATTTTCCCCTAGCATCTTACTTGTACTCGTTCCGTATCTCAGAGAACCGAGGTTACGTTAGTATCCGAGCAAGTTATCGAATAAGCATAATAAAAAGTAATTTTCTGTGTCTCATATTTTAAAGCAGTCAGAAAGAGGTATTATGAAAGAAATCAATTAAACATGTACAGTTGAAGTCATAATTTTACATACACCTTGCAGAATCTGCAAAATGTTGATTATTTTACCAAGTAAGAGGGATCATACAAAATGCATGCTATTGTTTATTTAGTACTGACCTGAATAAGATATTTCACATAAAGGATGTTTACATGTAGTCCACAAGAGAAAATAAAAGATTAATTTATAAAAATGACCCGTTCAAAAGTTTACGCTTAAATCTTAATACTGTGTGAATGATCCACAGCTTTTTTATTTTTTTGTCTAGTGATAGTTGTTCGTGAGTCCCTTGTTTGTCCTGAACAGTTCAACTGTCTGTTGTTCTTCAGAAAAATCCTTCAGCTCCCACAAATTCTTTGGTTTTCCAGCATTTTTGTGTATTTGAACCGTAACTTAATTTATCTTCTGGAAAATATGTAACTATCTTCAGTAGATTCTGAAGGGCAGTCCTAAATGAAAAAAAATGACATTTAGGCAAAACAAGAAAAATGTTTCTGTTCAAAGGTTTTTTGATGGTAAACATATTTTATGTGAAATATCTTATTCAGGTCAGTACTAAATAAACAATAGCATGCATTTTGTATGATCCCACTTACTTGGTAAAATAATCAACATTTTGCAGATTCTGCAAGGTGTATGTAAACTTTTGACTTCAAATGTATGTGGGTGTGTGTGAGAATTCAAATTTAATCAGATATAATCCCATTTGTTGTTGTTAACATTTCCATAAGTAACTTATTTAATAAAATTTTATTTTCTCAGTAACTGCCACTAATGAGTTATTTTGGGTAACACTTTATTTTAAGGTGTTCTTGTTACACGCTACATGTGCTTTTATAATAACAACAAATTATGCATAATTACATGCGAGTAACCCTAAGACGAACCCTAATTCTAACCCTAAATATATAGTAAGATCATGTAGTTGATTAATATTATTCAGTTCTTAAATGTATAATTAATGATAAAACAGACCTATAGGAGGACTCGAGTCATAATTTAAAGACTTGAGGAAATGTTGATTCGGGCAAGTAATCGCCTAACAACCTCCTAAGCAAATGCACTGAAATGTGGATGAAAACATTGTGGTGGAAAGTTTTGTATAAGTGAGTTTGTGTGTTTTACCAACCACAATCATCCAAATTCACTTTCACTCGTGTCTACTCACAGCAACAACGGAAATGTGCACCAAAGATTACATATTGTACAAAATATTTTGAGTGGTTGACCCAACGGATGATGCAGCAATCGAAGGTGACTGGTCATGGCATGCTGGAGACAATCAGCAGAGGAGAAATGTTGAGGCAAGCGGATGCGAGGTAGACACACCGTGCTGTGTTGGTGAATAAATGATGAACTGTGGGCGGTACTATTGGCCCGGCCTGCTGAGCTTGTCAACTCTGCATGCCACTGTACGTGACTTGTTTCAAATAACTAGACTTTCTGTCCTCTCCATGAGACAGGAACACTTACCGTTCTTCTGAGGCTTTTTCTTTGAAAGCCTATTTCTTTTCTAATTAATTCTCATGCTTGAGGGGGTTTTCTCTCTAGTTAATTAATTTATGCTTGTCATGCATACAGAAAATAAAATCTACTTGAGGCAATGAAAAGGGGTACAGGCATTGGTGAGTACTGTGATGCAAGGTTATGCGTTTACAATTTGGCTCCCTTTAGTCATGTTTTTCATTTAATTTGAAATGAACTAACCCAGAACAGGAATTGAAATGTGCTTGCTTTACATAAAGCAACCTCAAAGAATCTCAAATGCAAACCAAATGTCTGTACCTTCTTGCACAGTTGCACATGTGAGTTTCGGTGTGAATTGATCTTTTCAGATATGTGCATGCACGATAGTGTTAACGCAGAGGCAGTGGCCTTTCCTCCTTCAGAAGGTGCCGTCAGCACTGCGATCTGTGCTGTCTGCTGACATTTTCACAGGATACTCTCATGCCCTGCATTCGGGCCTCATCAGCATCTGCATCTGACACCCAGACATGCACTGCTTCCCTTTCACCCTCCAGCTCCACCATCCTCCTCCCTTATCCTCTACCTCTCTTCTCACAAACAGTGACAGTCATGCACTGCTATATCACCTGAATTCGCCCACACAGATTGATTGAAAACACAGCCTAATGTGCAAGCATAAACAATACAACAAATATGGCATAAACAATAATGACTCATATCTTTGTCTCTTAGAAACATAAGAAACTTGACCAAATTAAATCCATTACAAATCACAAAGAAGGAGAGGAGAGATCAGTGTAAATTAAAATTTTATTTTACATACATCAGTAGCATATACAAAATGTAAGTGTATGTTCTATTGTGCTCGCTTTTGGAGCTAAACTGATGTTGTCATGATGATTAAGCACTGTAAAACAGCTTTTTCCACACAAAAATGGATATTAATTTAGACATTTGTGTGATCTATTCATAAAGGTAAACAGCTCCAGTACAGCATAGATCCTCTCTATGGCAGTGTACAGTCTCTCTAAAGGTGTCCGCTGTAATTCTTGTGAAAGGGCAGCACCCAAGCTGGACACTAATGCTTCTATCATCAGCACAAACACAAGGCTGAAGTCTAGCACTCGCATTACTGGCTTAGAGAAGTGCCATGAACACTGTCTTTCTGTTGAAGCCTCAACATGTTTCTTTGTGAATTAGGTCTTTGAGTGGACAGTGTTTTGGGAAAGTAACACTTAATACGATGATTCTATCCAACCATTGCAAAGAAAGCAGCCTTGGATTGAAATATGGCATTGCCTCTTGCTCTGGAATATGGCAGCAGCACCATACAGGCCAAATGTCTGGACTGGGTACTTCATGTGGGCTCCTGGTGTACTAAAGGTTGTTCTCTTGAGCTGTAGGAGGAAGGTGCTACTGCCAATATCATGTAGTGTGAAAATGAAAAATACCTCACTTAGGCATTCCATAAACTTATCCACCCTGGTCATGTGATGTCTGTTTAAAGCCCTGTCTGTATACAGTATAGCAATAACTGGGTAATAACAAGGTACCAACCCTAAACCTAACCTTAACCCATGTTAACTTTAACCCTTAGCCCATGTATTTACCTTATACACGGTGGCCAAAATTATTAGAACACTTTGCATTTTTAAAAGGCTTCAGTTGTTTTGTTAAATTGGCCATTGCAATAACCCTAAAATGAACTATTGCGTTGGAAGGAATCTGCTGGAACATTGAAAATGATGGACTGGCCCCTCAAAGTCCGGACCTTAACCACATTGAACAAATTTGGGGCGAGTTTGATGTGCTGCTGTATTTGCTGCAAAAGGTGGAATACCAAATATTCAAGTTAAAAGTGGATAAAAACAGTATGACTCACTTCATCTGATATGTGGTGTGCTCAGAGCAACCATCTGCATGTTTCGTGAACATTATGAAAATAAATCATGTTTTGGAGGTAAAAAAAGGTCAATGTTTTCAGATTTGTCAGGTGTTCTAATAGTTTTGGCCACCACTGTAAGTCAGTGCTTTCTTTATAAATTACACTGTACATGCATGTACTGCAAAATAAAGTGCAACCTAGAGCTTTGGTCTCATAATGCAAAGACTAAACCAAGGGTGCAATAATCAGCTCTGGACGGCCACAGTCCTGCATAGTTCAGTTCCAACCTTGCTCCAGCACTACCTGTAGTTTACAAGTGATCTTGAAGTACTTGACTAGCTGGATCAGGTGTGTTTATTCAGAGTTAAAGTTCAACTCTGTAGGACTGTGGCTTTCCAGGAGCTGAGTTTGGCACCCTTGGGCACTCGCCTGAAACTTTTTGCTGTTGAGGGCCAGCCCTGGGCTAGACCATATGTTTTGTGTTCAGCAATTCCCAGGCAGCATGTTGTCTTGTTCTCCTCAACAGACTTTGGTGATTGTATGGGGCAACTTCTGCACAGTGGATACTAGAGGTTTTATAATGTTGTATAATAATTATAATAATATAATAATTTGTGCTCTGCATTTAACCCATCCAAGCACACACACACACACACACACACACACACACACACACACACACACACACACACACACACACACACACACACACACACACACACACACACACACACACACACACACACACACACACACACACACACGCGGAGCAGTGGGCAGCCACATTGCTGCGGCGCCCGGGGAGCAGTTGGGGGTTCAGCTCAAGGGTCTCACCTGGGGGAGAAAAAGAGCGCTGTTTATTCACTCCCCCCACCTACAATTCCTGCCGGACCTGAGACTCAAACCTTTGGATTACAAGTTTCGACTCTCTAACCATTAGGCCACAACTTGAGTTGCAGGGAGCAATCCATCTCGAACAGCATTACATGAGGTGATCCAGGAGCAGAATTGGAGAACCTTGCAGTATGGACTATTTGTAACTGATTGGACACCAGAGATGTTCACGAGTCTTTAACTTGGAGTCCGAGTCAAGTCTGAAGTCTTTGGTCATGAGTCTGAGTCAAGTCATGACTTTCGGTTCATTTTTGTGAAGTGCTCCTGTTCAAGACGAGACGGCACATCATTGTTTTCTTTATTTTATAAAATTATTTTATATATTCAGGGCTGTAGACTGCGACCAAAATGCGACAATTTTTTGAGAGTGTGCAAGTAAAAATTTGACGTGGTCGCACTTGTGCTAGTGCATGGTCTGCCTGCTCCAAAGCGCGAGCGCTGCCAGCCGCAGCACATTGTAGCAGGAGAAAGATTTCACTGATCAGGCGCAAGCGCTTCAGTAGAGCCTGGTTTCACACCGCACGCGTAAAAGCAGAGCAGATGCAGCGCAGAAGCGGCGCTTATGCAGAGCGGGAGCAGCGCGCGCCCATTGTGCTTTCACTCGGCATGTCAGCAGAAGCGCAAAGGTGCGCGTAGCGGAGGATTTGGTTTTCAAACTAAAGTAAAAGACCGCTTCTTAAACCAGAGAAGGTGAACATGTTGGTATTCTACAGATAGATAGATAGATAGATAGATAGATAGATAGATAGATAGATAGATAGATAGATAGATAGATAGATAGATAGATAGATAGATAGATAGATAGATAGATAGATAGGCAAGGCAAGGCAAGTTTACTTATATAGCACATTTCATACACAGTGGTAATTCAAAGTGCTTTACATAAAAGAAAGTGTAATAATCATTCACAGCAATAAAAACAAGGAGTTAAAAATAATAAAATAAGGAAATTTAAAATGATATAGAAATTGATTTAAAATGAAATTTAAAACAGTTAAATAGAAAATGATTATACATAAAATAATGCAGTCAGTTCGGACGTAGCACAGTGCTCATTCAACAAATGCACAGCTAAATAGATGAGTTTTGAGACCGGATTTAAATGTGGCTAATGTTTTAGCACATTTGATCTCTTCTGGAAGCTGGTTCCAGCTGCGGGCGGCATAATAGCTAAAAGCGGACTCCCCTTGTTTTGTGTGAACCCTTGGTATTTCTAACTGACTCGATCCTAATGATCTGAGTGGTCTGTTAGGTTTATATTCAGTGAGCATATCTGCCATATATTTAGGTCCTATACCATTGAGTGACTTATAAACGAGTAAAAGTACTTTAAAATCAATCCTAAATGTAACTGGAAGCCAGTGTAAGGACCTGAGGACTGGTGTGATATGCTCAAATTTTCTGGTTCTAGTCAGAATCCTGGCAGCAGCGTTCTGGATGAGCTGCAGCTGTCTAATGGTCTTCTTTGGAAGGCCGGTGAGGAGACCATTACAATAATCCACCCTGCTGGTGATAAAGGCATGAACAAGTTTCTCCAAGTCTTGACTGGAAACAAAACATCTAATTCTTGCAATGTTTTTGAGATGATAGTATGCTGATTTAGTTACTGCTTTGCCATGACTACTAAAGCTAAGGTCTGTCTCCAGAATCACCCCAAGATTTCTGACTTGATTTTTTGTTGTTTGACCCCTAGAGTCAAGGTATGCATTCACCTTGAGAACTTCATCTTTGTTTCCAAATGCAATGACTTCAGTTTTCTCCTTGTTTAACTGAAGAAAGTTTTGGCACATCCAACTGTTAATTTCATCAATGCATTGGCAGAGGGAGTCAATGGGGCTATAGTCATTTGGAGATAAGGCTAGGTAAATCTGGGTATCATCAGCATAGCTGTGATAGGCAATTTGGTTCTTCCTCATTATCTGACTTAGTGGGAGCATATACAGGCTAAACAAGAGCGGTGCAAGAATAGAGCCTTGTGGGACTCCGCATGTCATGGACGTCCACTTAGACTTATGCTCTCCTATACTCACATAATAACCTCTCCCTTCTAAGTATGACCTGAACCATTTGAGTGCCATCCCAGAAAGCCCGACCCAGTTTTCCAGTCTCTCTAGAAGTATGTTATGATCGACAGTGTCAAACGCAGCACTAAGATCTAGTAGTACCAGCACTGATATTTTGCCAGAATCAGAATTAAAGCGAATATCATTTATTATCTTAATGAGTGCTGTCTCTGTGCTGTGATGCACGCGGAAACCAGATTGAAAATTATCCAGGTATCCATTTGAGTTTAAGTAGTTGTTCAGCTGATTAAAAACTACCATTTCGATAATCTTACCTATGAAAGGAAGATTTGATATTGGTCTATAGTTGCTCAACATGGTGTTATCAAGATTGCGCTTTTTCAGAAGGGGCTTAACAATTGCAGTTTTCAGGGAGTTTTGAAAAGTCCCAGAAAGAAGTGAGGTGTTCACCACTTCTAAGAGATCTGCTTCTAAACAGTTAAGCACACTTTTGAAAAAAGATGTGGGAAGTGTGTCAAGATAGCAGGTTGACGATTTAAGATGCTGTACTATTTCTTCCAAAATTTTGCTATCAATTGTTTTAAAACCAGACATAGTCACTTCTTTTTGAGATTGCTGTCGAATCTGTGTGACCTCTGTATTACAGGAAGATGTGCCAATCTCCTTCCTGGTATTATTGATCTTCTCTGAAAAGAAGGAAGCAAACTCATTGCATTTGCTGTCAGAGAGCATTTCACTGGGAATCTGACTTGGGGGGTTTGTCAGTCTCTCAACAGTAGCAAAAAGAGTGCGAGTGTTGTATAAGTTACTGTTTATAAGGTTTGAGAAGAAGGTCTGTCTAGCTGTGGCTAGTTCCAAATTGAAAGCATGAAGGCTGTCTTTATAGATGCTATAGTGTATTTCTAGTTTCGTCTTCCGCCACATCCGCTCAGCTTTTCTGCATTGTCTTTTCATATTCTGAACTGCTGTTGATTTTCTCCAAAATGATTTTTGTCTGCCATTCTTCTTGCTGACCTTTATCGGTGCAATATCATCAATAACATTCTTAACTTTTGAGTTAAATGAATCCAGGAGAAGATCAACAGAGTCTGCAGAAATGCTCGGTGTTAAAGATATTGCCTTCATAAATAGCACACTAGTGTTCTCATTTATGCATCTCTTTCTGACAGAGACAGATCTAGATTCAGTGGTGACAGAGATCAATATATCAAAGAAAATACAGAAGTGGTCAGACAGAGCTACATCTTTAATGACAATGGATGAAATGTTTAGACCTCTACTTATGAGTAAATCTAGAGTGTGTCCACGATTGTGTGTGGGTCCGTGCACATGCTGAATCAGGTCAAAAGTGTTTAAAACAGTTACAATTTCTTTTGTAGTTTTGATTTCAGCATTATCTATGTGAATATTAAAATCCCCTGCAATAGCAAAACAGTCAAACTCTGAGGAAATCATTGATAACAGTTCTGTGAACTCTTCAACAAAGGCTGGAGAGTATTTTGGGGGCCTGTAGATGATGATAAACAGAATGCGTGGGGCACCTTTCAGCACAATACCTAGATATTCAAAAGACAAGTACTGACCAAATGACACTTGCTTGCATTGATAAACATCTTTAAACAGAGCAGCTACACCTCCACCTCTCCTAACAGTCCTGCAGACACTTATAAAATTAAAGTTAGGAGGGGCTGTTTCAGTGAGGACTGTTGCACTGCAGTTGTCTTCTAGCCATGTTTCAATTAGAAACATAAAATCCAGGTTGTTTGTGGTTATTAAATCATTGATCACAAATGATTTATTTTTTAGTGAGCGAGTGTTTAAAAATGCTAACTTGATGGAATTACATTTTGTCTCTACAGCAATCTTAGACTGATGCATAACAGGCCGCAGATTAGATGGGTCAGCCGTACGCCTTTTGAAGGCCTTAGACCTTCTATCACGTATAAAACAGAGATAGAGAAGGCTACAGGCACACTGGGTTCCCGCTTGTTTTGTAAACGTTTGTGAATGTTGCTGCTAGTATAGCGGGGACCCGACACATATCACTGAGAGCTGTTATCGCCAGATAGATAACATAGATAGATAGATAGATAGAAATATTCGATTAGAAATGTTAGATGTAGAATAGATTAATAGACTAGTGTTTATATGTGGTTGCTAGGATGTTGCTATGTGATTGCTAGGGTATTTGGGGTGGTTGCTAGCATGACTAGCATGTTGATTAGCATGTTACTAGCATGATGCTAGTATTGATCGACCATGTATTGAAGTCACAATCATTCACTGACCAAATACAGCATATTATTAATATTAAATAAAATATTATGTTATAAACACGAAATTTAAATGAACAATAATAGTCAAGATAAAAGTATAAGATTGTACAATGGCAAATAGACTCAAACAATTAATATAAAGCATTTAAGTAGCTTGTGGCGAGGGGGGCGTGGGAAAGCGACACGCGCTAGGGGGAGAGCGGGTTCTGAGACGAGCGGTGAAATGGAGGGCAAGTGAATGATGATTAACACCTGTGTCTAATTCCAGTGATTGTCGGAGAGACCAGATAAAAGGGACCCACAATCCTGGAGAAAGGGTGTTGAGCCTGATATGTCCACGAGCACGGGAGAATGAGAACGAGCACGAGCACCTTCCCTACGCTAGAGAGAGAGACTGCCTGCCGTTTGCCAGCCGGAGCTGGCGATTATTATTATTATTTTTCATGGTGAATAAAGCAGACCGTTGGCTCGTCACCCCTGACTTCCTCGTCTTCCTTCCCTACTGACCCGAACCTTGTTACACTGGTGCTGAAACCCGGGACGAGGAAGCCGGCATGCCACCATACAACCCACCCAGCCAACACCACTTGTGGAGCTAGTGAAGTCGCTCGCTGGTCTTCACCAAGCTCATCATCAGGCGCTGATGGACATGAAGCTGGAGCAGGAGGATCGCTTCCGGCTCATGGTCCAGGCGCAGGATGAAGACCGGCGGGCCATCCGGAGCTTGCTTAGCCGGGAGGATAACCCCGGCGCAGCCCCACCGATCGCCCACGTCCCGCTGATGAAGATGGGTCCGCACGACGACCCGGAGGCTTTTGTGGACCTTTTCGAGAAGGCGTGCGGCTGGGCGCTGCTGACGGGGGAAGCGCAGGTGGCAGCCCAACAGCTACCTGTCGCAAACCTCCTGGCCTATGATGATCTCAAGCGGCCATCCTGCAACGCGTCGGCCGGAGCCCCTAGCAGCATCGCCAACGCTTCCGTTCATTCCGTTCCGTTCAGAAGACGCCAAAAATTGGGACAAATGGCTCGAGCCCCTCTTGTTCGCGGTGCGGGAGGTCCCACAAGCCTCCACTGGGTTTTCTCCATTCGAGCTCCTGTATGGTCGCCAGCCCCGGGGGGTGCTTGACGTCATTAAGGAGTCATGGGAGGAGGGACCTTCAAACAGCCGTAGCGAAATTCAGTATGTCATGGACCTCCGAGCAAAACTCCACACATTGGGGCGGCTCTCTATGGAGAATTTGCTGCAGGCTCAAGACAAACAAAGGCGGCTGTACAACAGGGGAACGCGGCTGCGACAATTCACGCCGGGGGAGAAGGTGCTTGTGTTACTTCCAACGTCTAGTTCAAAATTACTCGCAAAGTGGCAAGGACCCTTCGTGGTCACACGGCGGGTTGGGGAGCTCGATTACGAGGTCAAACAAACGGATAGGGGTGGTGCATGTCAGATTTACCACCTCAACCTTTTAAAACGCTGGAATGAGGGGACGTTAGTGGGGTTAGCAGCGGCCGTTTCGACCGAGGATGAGGCGGCACCCAAACACAATCCGCTGGCTCTGGTCTCCGGGGGAGATCACCTCTCACCGCTGCAACTCGCTGACTTAGCCAAGTTGCAGGCAGATTTTGCGGATGTGTTTTCACCCCTGCCCGGTCGCACAGACCTCGTACAGCACCATATCGAAACGCGCCCCGGGGAGCCGAGATTTGAACCCACAACCTCGAGTTACAAGTCCAACACTCTATCCATTCGGCCACGACTAGAGTCTGGAAGAAGGGTGGAGAAGCTCATAGCCCAAGTTACTTGAAGTCCAGTGTTAAGTTTCCGCAGTCTGTGATGATTTGGGTGCAATGTCATCTGCTGGTGTTGGTCCATTGTGTTTTTTGAAAACCAACGTCACTGCACCCGTTTACCAAGACATTTTGGAGCACTTCATGCTTCCTTCTGCTGACTAACTTTTTAAAGATGCTGATATCATTTTCCAGCAGGATTTGGCACCTGCCCACACTGCCAAAAGCACCAAAAGTTGGTTAAATGACCATGGTGTTGGTGTGCTTGACCGGCCAGCAAACTCACCAGATCTGAACATAGAGAATCTATGGGATATTGTCAAGAGGAAAATGAGAAACAAGAGACCAAAAAATACAGATGAGCTGAAGGCTACTGTCAAAGAAACCTGGGCTTCCATACCACCTCAGCAGTGCCACAAACTGATCACCTCCATGCCACGCCGAATTGAGGCAGTAATTAAAACAAAAGGAGCCCCTACCAAGTATTGAGTACATATACAGTAAATGAGCATACTTTCTAGAAGGCCAACAATTCACTAAAAATGTTATTTTTATTGGTCTTATGAAGTATTCTAATTAGTTGAGATAGTGAATTGGTGGGTTTTTGTTAAATGTGAGCCAAAATCATCACAATTAAAAGAACCAAAGACTTAAACTACTTCAGTCTGTGTGCATTGAATTTATTTAATACACGAGTTTCACAATTCGAGTTGAATTACTGAAATAAATGAACTTTTCCACGACATTCTAATTTATTGAGATGCACCTGTAGTGTAAATAAGTCATGCATTTGACATGATGTAGTTGTGATGGGGAGGTATAAGCAAAGACGAGAATGAGTGACTAAACAATGAAACTGACTGTATTTGTCACGAATCCGGTTCATGAGCTCACGCCCACTCACCACATTGTCTCTTGCACCACTCTACAGCTGCACATCACACATGGACTACATTTTCCATCCACCATTGCACTAGTCACACAGCTGTCACCAATCACTCATTAGCACTCACTACTTACACCCCGTACCTGGACTAATCACCTGCACAGGTGTTCCTCATTCACTGCCTTACTTAAGCAGCCTTCACACTCACACTCATGGCGAAGTCTTGTTTTGCCCCGGCTGACATTCTGAAAATTATTCCTGTTTCTGTGACCTTCCCGTGTATGACCCTGGACTGTTTACCCCCGTTGATTCTCTGCTGCCTGCCCTTGTGATATTGCTCCTTGAAGTTCCGATTGTGTTGCTGCCTGCCCTGACTGATATTTCTGACTGATGCCCATTGCCTGTTTATTGTTTACTGCCTTGCCTCTGACACTATGGTTGAGCACCCTGTCTAAGTTTAATAAAGCAAGATTGCAAATGGATCCACACGCCTCAGACCCTTCGTTACAGAATTCACCTTTTTAATTTTTATTCCTAAAACTGGAGTATTTAATTATCCAAATGAAACTTTATTTATACAAGCACATGAATGTCAAGTACCAATATGAAAAAGTAGTTGTAAAGATGAAGAGAATAATGTACGTAAGATGAGAACTCTACAATTAACTGCTTTCAACCGAATGATCAATTCAAGAATAAATTAACTCTTATTAACCTACTGTCATGAGTCCAGGCCTGGCGCTCCTCCCTCTCACCACCAGAGGTTGCCATTTCCCTTTCTCCTGGACTAATTTCCCTTAACCACACACACCTGCCTCTCATCACACTCCTCAGCTGTTCTCCATCATCTTGGACTATTTATACACCTCACTCCCGTCCCTCTGCCTGGCTAAATTGCAGATGTGAATTTGTTTGTCTCTGTGATCAGCACGCTGGGGATACATGCACTGTGCTGCTGTTTTATGTATTCCAGCTTCCAAATTGTTTTGTTTTTTGGCCGTGTTGGCCTTTTTGTTATTTATTAAAGCCTTTTTTCCCTGCATTTGGACCCAGACTCTGATTAACAGTGATCCCTCTCACCGGCCGTGACACCTACAATGCAAAAGATGTTCTTGTGGTAATATGAATATATTTTTATTATTTTAGTTTTATTATAATAACATTTCATTATATAAAATAAAAACTGTATTTTTTGCATTTACAGTTTAATAAATTATTTATTGGCATTATTTTGATGACATCAAATGGTTGCACTCGGTATGGCAAGCCATTTAATCTATAAGCTGTACTAGTATCTATTTTAATGCTACTAGTAATTATTTTTAGACACTAGTGCTTATGCTTTAGGTACTAGTGTCTATTGTAAAGTTACTAGTACTTATTCATTAGATACTACTACTTAATCCGTAGATACTAGTACGTTTTCATTAGATACTAGTACTTATTTATTAGGTACTAGTACTTATTTATTAGATACTAGTACTTATTCGTTAGATACTAGTACTTATTAATTAGATACTAGTACTTATTAATTAGATACTAGTATGTATTAATTAGATACTAGTACGTATTAATTAGATACCAGTACTTATTTATTAGATACTAGTACTTATTTATTAGATACTAGTACTTATTTTTTAGATACTAGTACTTATTTATTAGATACTAGTACTTATTCATTAGATACTAGTACTTATATTTTAGAGACTGGTATTTATTCATTACATACTAATACCTATTTAATAGATACTAGTAGTTATTCATTAGGTACTAGTACTTATTTACTAGACACTAGTATCTTTTGTAATTACTACTAGTAAAAATTCTTATCTTACTAGTCAGATCTGATTTTTTTACTCGTCTTATGTTATGACTAGTCCAAATGGCTAAAGTAGAGTTCAATTTAAAAAACGACTAGTAAAATAAAAAAGCTTACTTGTAAGATTTTGAATACGTACTAGTATCGAATAAATGTGTACTAGTATCTAAAGAATAAGTACTAGTATCCAGTGGTGGTCAGTAACGAAGTACAACTACTTCGTTACTGTACTTAAGTACATTTTTCAAGTATCTGTACTTTACTGGAGTAGTTTTATTTTGAGTAACTTTTACTTTTACTTCACTACATTCCAAAGCATAAGATCGTACTTTTTACTTCACTACATTTCATAAAACATATCGTTACTCCTTATAATACATCACGTGCTCCGAGACGCAGAAGCGGTGTCTGATTCATGAACAAACTGATTCTTTTCAATGAACCTGTTAAATCGGTTCGCAAATCGCCACAAACGATTCATTCCCGAATTGCAATGATCCGATTGCAGCTGTTCTCGAGTCGAAAACTCACTGATTCAAATGATCCGTTTAGAGCGAGTCTTCTTCAGTGAACTGAACTCACAAGTAAAGAACCGGGAGATCTTGTGAGCGCGCGCTACTGATGCTGTGAAAAGTAAGTTACTAATGTCGAATTTTAGGATTCATTATTGTAACTGAAAATAATATTTAGGTCAAAACTGTCAGTTGTTTGTGAACTAAATCTGCTGTAAAGGGTGATCTATTTAAGCCCACTGAAATGCTTGAATGCAGACAGATCAACATCAGTGTCTCTAACGTTATGTTTTAGGTCAAAAAACAAAACATTAAAATAACACCGATTAAATAAAATAACTCATGCACGTGTAACGGATGTATACCAGTAAGGGCTGTGTGTAAACCTCACTCCCCTCACCTCAAAAAGAGGCACGACTGATGCAAGAGGCTGTAGCGTTTGGCGTTCCTTGTTAGAGCGCCCGCCTCCCGCGCCGGAATCCCGGGTTCGCGACCCGCTCGGAGCAAGAACGAGTTAGGATGGTGTGGACCCGGGGGAGATACACACGTTCATATTCCCCGCTGCTGTAACGTTAGCAGTTTTTTTTTTAAATGCTACGCATTTAGACCTATGTGACGTATGTTTTTATATTGTTTATCAACAGTATACATTTTTATATTGTTTAGATCAACTAGCCGAGTAGACAGATATGAATGTTTATTCATAACCATACTGAAAATAAGTAAATATTGTTAGCTGATGCTAACTGTCTAGCTAACAATATTTACTTATTTTCAGTATGGATGTGATGTTCAGAACATAGTAACTACAGTAATTATCAGAGTGGGAAGTGATGATGCCCTCTGGGGGTATTTGGCCAGGGGTGTTTTTACACCACAGACAAGGTTTGAGAAAAAAAAAAATCATTATGAAAATATAATTAGATTTTCCTTAAAATGTTCTTCCTAATTTCAGGCCTAATTCTCATGTCATATATAACTGACGTTCTGCAAAACAACAAGTTCTAAAACACTTTTTTTCCTTACTGGTGAAAATTAGATGGTGAAATCTGTTTTCTCTCAGGTACATGGCAGTGTAAGCTTCACAGTGAACATTACTACATCACTCTCATCAACGTAGTCCATATCAACAAAATATATATCTTGACTCTATATAGTGGTTATTTTGGGAAAAACCCAGGTATTTTGGGCAGTAGGATTATAAAAATATGTGCTAATATAAAATTAAATAAAGTAGTCTATATAAATTTGCAAAATAAATCTGTCTATCAGTACTTTTTTACTTAAGTACATAAAAAATTGAGTACTTTTGTACTTTCACTCGAGTAAAATTGAAAAAGCAGTACTTTTACTTTTACTGGAGTAATATTTTAGTATACGTATCTGTACTTTTACTCAAGTACTTGATCTGTGTACTTTGACCACCACTGCTAGTATCTAATGAAAAAGTACTAGTATTTAATAAATAAGTGCTAGTATCTAATGAAAACGTACTAGTGTCTACTGATTAAGTACTAGTATGTAATGAATAAGTACTAGTAACTTTACAATAGACACTAGTACCTAAAGAATAAGCACTAGTAGTTCATGCATAAGTACTAGTACTTAATGTTTAACTACTGGTGCTTAATGGAAAATATACTAGTATCTAAAAATAAGTACTAGTAGCATTAAAATAGATACTAGTACGGCTTATAGATTAAATCTTAAAACGGCTTGCCATACACTCGGTGAGCTACTAGCGCTAGCTGTTGATATTTTGACACAACTCGTAATACAAACTCACAAATACGATGCCACATTGTGCGGCTTTTGGCTGTAATTTTCAATCGAAGGGAAACAAGAGCAGCGATGTAAGTCTTCACAGCTTTCCTAGCGACAAGAAGAGGAGAAAAGAATGGGAAGATGCTTGTGGACGAATACAACTTCCCAAAGACCCGCGTCTGTGTTCTCGCCACTTTAGCCCTGATGACTTTGATGCCTTTAGTAGACCACAGCTAATGAAAGAATTGATACGTGCCGACGGGTTTAAACGTAGGCTTAAACCAAATACTGTACCATCGATTTTCCCCCATAAGGAGTCCAAACGCCCCCGGATATCGAGTGAAATCCGCGCTGAGAAACGACAGAGACAAACGCTAGATGCTATCCTGGTAGGATGTAAACATGACGCTGCAGCCACTGTAGCAGAACGTTCAAGTTTATTCACGGAGGAACCGGACACATCGTCAGTTACACTGCAGTCAGTAAGTGTACTGTGTTCTTCGGTTATGGTTGATGCAACAACGCAGACGGATGTTGACAAGTGTGACGCAGCAGTGCAGTGGTCAGTGGATGTGTGTGACTCGGTTAACACCGACCGTATTTATGCTGCAGTGCCTGCTGACAAGGGTGAGAGAGGTGAACTAGTAAATCATGGTGTTCAGTCCCAGGATCTGTTCTTTTCAGATAATGAATTTAGTGAGAGAAGTCAACCACAAGATATAAATTCTGATTCAGAATATTATACAAGTTCATCTGAGCCTTCTCAAAGCACACATGAAAATCAAACTTCAAATGACAGCCATAAAAACAGGCTGTTTGTTGTTTTTGAGGAACAGTTAAAAAAATTACTACAGCGTTGTACAGAGTGTGGCTCTTTGATTGTCATGGAGCATATGAAGGAGATGGAAAATGAAGGATCACAGCTGACTCTGGAGCTCACATGTGCTAATGGATGTAGTTACAGATGGCAGTCTCAGCCTACTGTCAGCAGTACCAAGGGTGTTGGAAACCTGCTATTAGCAGCGTCTGTGTTTTTCAGTGGCATTCACTTTGCTAAATTTGAACGGTTTTGTAAGAACATGAACCTCAAAACAATAAGCGAAGACACATACACAGCACTTAGGAAGAAGTATGTGTTCCCAGTTATTGAGAAGACATGGGCCGAAGAACAGAATGCAGTGTTGAGCAGTATGAAGTCAAGAGAAGTTGTCCTCTGTGGAGATGGCCGGTGTGACTCTCCTGGTCATTGTGCCAAATACTGCACCTACACTTTTATAGATGTGGAGAGTCAAAAAGTTGCAGACTTCAAAGTGATAAGCTGCACCCAAGTTTCAAGCTCTAATGCCATGGAGATCAGAGGTTTTAAGGAAGCTCTTAAATCCATAGAAGAAAATGGAGTGAAGGTCTCTACCATTTCCACAGACAGGCACCCACAAATTGTCAAAGAAATGAGTGCCAGTAACCCAGAAAAACACCATGAATTTGACCCTTGGCATGTGGCAAAAGGAGTGTCGAAAAAACTGGCCATTGCAGCTAAGAGGAAAGAATGTGTGGGCCTGGGAGAGTGGATACCATCCATTGTTAACCATTTATGGTGGAGTGCCCAAACCTGTGAGGGTAATGCTGAGGTACTGAAGGAGAAGTGGGTGTCTGTAATACACCATGTTACCAACCGGCATGACTGGCCAGGCAACAAGCATTACCATAGATGTGTTCATGAGCCCCTTGATGAGCTGACCGAGAGAACGAAGCTTTGGTTGAGTCCAGGATCTGAAGCCCACAAAGCACTGGTGAGGACTGTTAAAGACAAGCGACTTTTGAAAGACCTGGACCACCTGACGAAGTGCATTCACACTACAACACTAGAGGTATGTGTAGTAGTTTTAAACAGTATCACAGAGGTTACATCTTCAAATAATTTGGTAGTATTTTCACACACAATTGAACATTTTTACATATTTGTTTCAGGTGTACCACTCCATGTACCTCAAATACCTTCCGAAGAGAACATGTTTTGGATATGATGTGATGATCCATGCTTCCATGCTTGCTGCTCTGGATCATAACAACAACGCAAACAGGGAACAGGTAAGTGTGCCATTGACACAGCTCTCCTTTTTAAGCACTACAGTCTAGCCATGACTGGAGTCCCTTGTTGTTTAGAATAACAATCTGACCTCTGACACTTTAATTTAGTTCTGATGCCATATTTTCCATCATCAAAATGATACTTAGTCAGCAATGTTCTGCTGGAAACTTGAGGCAAAACCATATTTATAACAGGTGAACAATGGCTGCAGCTTGATTTACTGTAACATGGTGATCCAAGCTTTGTACAAATGAGTCAATGCAATCAGTGACATTAATTAGCTTCAGTATGTTTCTTCACACGTCAGAACTTGTAGAATCCTCAAACTTCCTGATTATTTCCAAGTTTACATAAAAATATCAATTTTTTGATGTGGTGTCCAACTTTTCTACCCACTGTTTGTTACAGAATAATTTACAGCAAACTGCTTCCCTAACATTTAATGTATATTTATATGTTCTGTTTTAAACAGGCAGTGTTTCAAGATGGGGAGACTGTTGATGAATCTAAGTTCAAAATCTCCTGGAGCAAAGTTCACAAGTCATTCAGAGCAAGCCCGGTGGCTGTTAAGAAGGACTATGGGTACATGACGGCAATGGTGGAAGATGTTCTCTCCTCTGTGACAGATTTAAAGCAGAGCATGGACATGATACTAGACAGAACACACATCATGGCACCACAACAAAGACCATCCAGATCACAGATCATATTTCAGAAAGAGCAGTTTTCACATTTCAAGTAGCTGCATCTATACAAACACATTGCATACACACCAGCATTCTTCTCTGTTAGTCGAGTCATATCAACTGGACTTCTCTCCAACACTAACAAGAACCTGGATGATTGAATGATCTTCACAAACCAGCATTTTTCAAATCCACAAACTTTTATTTGAAATGTATTTTGTACAAATATTACATTGTTTGATAATGCCTGTACATAACTCATTCTGTTGATTACATGTTTTGTAAATGTGAACAATACAAGAGCTTAAAAATCACCAGTATCTCCATGTCTGGTCTATTTCTGTATAATCAATATCTACATCTTCGAACCCTGCATCTGGTTCAGAGTAGATGTTTCTTATTTTGTTAACTGCACATGATGGAATGACTGCGGATTCTACTGCCAGGCCTGCCATGCATCCACCATGTGAACCGACTATATGAAGCATATCTGTAAAACAGGTTTTGGAACATTTATACTAACAAGTTATTAAAGAGTTATGTTGCCTCTGGCCTCTAGACAAAGTAATTATGTTCAATTTGAATATCTTAGACTATAAAGTCAGTCCCACGGTTTACAAAGGTAAAAGCCATGTTAAGCATTTTAGAATGTCCCATTACCAATTAACGAAATCACAATGTACTTTTTAGACAGTTTATGTATGAGTCGTAAGCTTAAACACACTCAACTGCAACGTATCTTGAAAACGATACCAGCTAATTAATTGCACATTATGTTGTTTACCTTCACTTTGGTGTGAGAGGTTAAATTCAATTTACTCCTCCCACTGGTCCAGACGCTTGCCTTGAGGGGAGTGATTTTGACATGGTCCCCCATCTTCAGGTCCACTAGGGCCTCGTGTTGCCACAATGAGACCTCTATCAATTTATCCCCACTCCTGAGTGAGTGAGTGAGTGAGAGAGAGTTACAGTAACTAATTACAACCTACACTGACGTATGAGATTAACTCTCCCTCTCAACATGTCCGAGTAGAGTTAGGTAGACTCCTCTGGTAAATAGAGTGCTGTCTCCACCATTTATCAAGTATGATGACGGGCAAAGGTCCTCATGTGCCCTAGCACATGCCTCCTCTGATATCATTTCCATATTATGGAAAGGGGAGCACTTTTAAATTTGGCAGATGTCGGCCCAGAAAAATGCCCTCCTGACCATATTTCACAGAAAGAGTTTAGTTTTTTAAGACTTACGTAACGCCTTCCAAACACTCAGCCTGGTCATCTCTTTAATGCGCCAGGTACACTCTAGTGCCATCGCACAGCACACTTGTGGTTGGTATTTTGTGGTTACTCATTTTTACTTCATCCCTTTCTTTTAAAAATGATGTAGCTCTTTACATGGTTTGAGTTGCATCTGTGGGTACAAAAAAATAAAATAAACTAATGAATGCTCTTTTATATTTTCCTTTAAGTTTTAACATGCAAAACTACATAACATCAACATAACACTAAACAATTAATATTTTATAAATATAATATCAGGGGTTTACCTGGGTCAAAAGTGGTCTTCGGTGGTCTCTGACACACACTGCACACTTCAAGTACCTTAAAATAAATCCAAAATAAAAACAAATACATTGTTATATTGAAGATTTATTTTGGTAAAACATCACTGTCTGGACAGATCATAAATCAAAGTGTTTAGAACTATTTTATAATTAAAAAGTCACTGAGTGACTGATTTAATAACAAAGTAAAAATATTACACATTACGTATAAAAAGTGGCAGGTCTATTATTTGGCATTTACACTTTCAGACTTAATGCACAAATCATTTGACATACAGTATCAGATTGTTTTTGTTCCGGATAAATTGATCAGAATCAGAATCAGGGTTGCGTTCTCTCCCCACTGCTCTTCTCCCTCTACATAAACGACTGCACTTCAAAGGACCCCTCTGTCAAGCTCCTGAAGTTTCCGGATGACATCGGCCTCATCCAGGATGGAGACAAGTCTGCTTACAGACAGGATGTGGAGCAGCTGCTGTCTGGTGCAGTCTTAACAACCTGGAGCTAAACACTCTCAAATCTGTGGAGATGATCGTGGACTTCAAGACGAACCCCCCTGCACTCCCCCACTCACCATCATGGACAGCACTGTGGCTGCAGTAGAGTCAATCAGATTTTCTTTAGCTTTGGTTCAGCTACCAAAACAGACATCAGAAGACTACAGAGCCATCCCAAGGCATAAGCGAACTAAGCGGCTGCTCAAGGGGGGCCTATATACAATTACAGTTTTTTTATTTATTATTATTCGTGATATATTATGTCAATGGACAATTATAATTATACGAAAGCTCAATATTAAATAATTAATTAAACTATACATATAATTGTATTATTTTCATAGCAACGTGTTATGCAGGCACACAAATCCGTGTGGATCTGTCGGATTAACATCACGTAAATTCACCTGTTTCTCCTGAAATACATGAAAGTAAGTGGCCAGTTAGCTGGCAGAAAAACAGAGTAAACTTTATAGTGACCTACACAGTGTATACTTGATAGGAATAAAACACATCGTTCATTAATTGAAAGGATTATTATTGCCGCTTTCCATATAAATAATTGTGTATTTAACAAACTAAATGTCTTTTTTACTTAATTGAAGTGTATTTAAATGTCTGAAACCTCAAATAAACGTTATTCGGTTGAAAACACTGAACAGTTATGAAATATGTACAGCACTGAGCGCATCTTTCTTTAAATTTTTTATTTTCTTCTATTTTCTGAGCTCGTCCTTCTCTGGCAATTTCAGTATGGAGGTTTTGTGTCACAAATCAGGGGTGCGTTCCTCAAACCATCATTAGCTAACTATGGCTGTTATTTCCATTGAACTCTATTGGTAACGATAGAACTTGCGACCATAGTTGCTTTTGGGAAGCGCACCCCATATCAGATCAGACCCCCCCCCCCCCCCCAGTTAATTAGCAATCAAAATAACTTTAATGGGTAAACATTTTTGTAATAAAAATAAGCTTCTGTTTTATAAACTGATAACAGCTTTACATTATTACCTTTTGGGTCTTTGCTATTATTTTCCAATATCATTATGCCTCAATTAGCTAGATTTAGATTAAGAGTTGTTGTTTTATATGTGCGGATGATCTCTGTATTTAATATTTCTAATAAGAAAGTATGACTTTCTTTTATTAATAATCATTGTCCATTCTCTTCATTATTAGTGTTTTTTATTACCTTAATTATATGTCGTCTTCCCTATGTTTGTACTTTCTGTACTGGAAGCTCCTAACACCAAGACAAATTAATTGTGTGTGCAAACACACTTGGCAATAAGCTCTTTCTGATTCTGATTCTATGGTTATCACTGTCAGTCGCATTCATCTGTGCATTTAAAAACTATTGTCAGTACAGAACGTTGCAGTGTGTAGTTCGCTGAATGAAATTAATAATTTACCAAAATCTAGCGAAGATCACTGCCATTAATCAATGAAGCTGAACGAAATGAACTGTGATTGGTTGTTTGACATGTCGGTCAAACGGCCTCATGGGCGGGCCTTGGCCAACGAAAGCTGATGGATGCCACACTTCTGGCTACACGAGACCTTCAGCCGAATAAACATCATGAAATATCTAATACCTCATTATATCATGACTTTATTAAACTCAGATTTATGTTTGTAGAATAAACAGCCTTGCTTCTTGTTATAGGTCTACTGTTATACTTGCTAACGTATAACGTTACCGTAGAGAAGACCAAAAAAAACATTTCTCACAGATGAGGTAAAACTGACAGGATTAACGTAACAAAAGTTCTTGAGTCTTGGGGAGTTTGTAACTTTGTAAATTCTATATTTGACTAGTATATGTATTAATGTCTTGTTTTAAGCTTAAACTTTAAAAGTAAGAGTTTACACTTACCTTCATTTTCTCTATGATAATGCTGAAAGATATTTGCCATATACTAACGCATATGTAATTCGCTCCGCTATTTTGGCGTGCTGCTCTCTTAAAATGGTGCTGATGATACGACTCGTGCTCCGGATGGATGCCAGGGTGCGGATGCGGTCCGCCTTTTGAAAATCAGTTATATACTGTAAGTATTTAAGGATAAAAGACTCGAGTTGCTTTTAAAATGTTCATGAGTCCTTTTCCTCAAGTCGAGTCAAGTCTGGAGTCATTTCAGGTCGAGTCTGAGTCAAGTCTGAAGTCTATAAGAATGCGACTTGAGTCCGAGTCACTAACTCGAGTGCCCATCTCTGTTGGACACTGACTTAGTGACTCTCATGTGAAAAGCATCCAACCGGTCAGTCTTTTACATCAGTGGGGGGTTGCTCCATGGGACTACCATTGGGGCTGCTGTCCGGTACTACAGTAAGTTGTCTCCAGTCACTACAATTCCCCCTCTTTTCAGCCTGTATAATAGGCCCAATGATTTCTATTGACAGTCCATTAGTATCTTAAATCTACAATGCGATGAATAGATCTTAGTCCCCCCCCCCCCCAACACTCCAACACTGGTCAAACGCACATGTCTGTAGCTTTCTTGTAATCCTGAAGACGTTGATTAACTTATTAGTGTGTTTGCGTTAAACTCTACATGAAAGTGGGGGGGGGGCAGATTTGCCCACCCCTGGCCAAGACCCTAACACACACAAATAATCCATGTATCCAGGCACAACACTGCTTCATGATTGACATCTATAATCAAACCAATTAAATAGGAATTTCCTTTTTCAGCCTTGAAATAAGGTTGGGCATAATGAACATGTGCTTCTCCATTTAGGCCAACAACTTGCAATAACTAAGTCCTCTTCAATCTTAACTGATTTCTCCTTGAGGCACAGACACAGAGTAAGGGGTAATTGGTGGTGTGGGTGCCAGTGAGGGTTTATTAGTTTGATGAAGGTTTTCAGCTGAGTATTGATGTGACAGTCAACAAGGCTCCTGATTCCATTTAGAAACAACGCGGAGGTCTTTGGAACATTCTGAAAATGAAAAATATTACATTTTCCATAGACTGTGATGATTTCTGTGTAAATTTAGCACTGTAATGTTTTTTAAATAATATACATTATTTAAAGGGACTGTATGTTGAATTCAGAAAAGTGAAATGCAGCCAGCAACTTATTGCTCATGCTTGCGCACGTGTATTCGTAACGTACTGAACATAGACTGAACGTGATTCAAAGCCCTGATATACATTCTAATTGTATGTAAAGTAAAGTAAACGTAAAGTAAAAAGAAGTTGTTCATACCTTTGCAGCAATATACTGTTAACGAACATCCTGACACATCCATGCTGCTGAGAGCAGTATTTAGTTTTCAACAGATCTCAAATCTCACGGATCAGATCATATTACGGTTTTCGAGCTACGGATCTGATCATTTTTTCAGATCAGAAAGAAAAGAAAACATATTTCGATGTAACTTTGCTTTCCATTTATTACTTAAAGTTAAGTACTTCTTCGATGCCACAGAGAAAACTACTAGCCTAACTGATAAAGTTCAATCATGATTAAACAAGTGAACAGACAATAACAATAAGAACAAATACACAAATTACAACAAAGATGAATACAACAGAACAATGTTACAAATAAAATGAGGTTGGTAGTATTTAGGTATAGAAATGTAATAATTAAGTGTAAAATAACACTGCAGTGTTCATTGTCAACACATTCTGTTGACTATAAGTATCTATAGTACTAGCTCTCAATAGTGTTGAGTATTAGTAGACTGGTATAGTTAGGGATAGAATAAGTAGACATGTATTTGTAAAGCTACTAATAGTCAGTAGAATGTAACCTGAGAGACTATCACAATAAAGACTTCAATTTCCCCTTGGCCTTATCTTTTGCTGGAATGCTTTAAAATTGCTTACGTGTGTAAATACTTACAAAGGATAAACTATCATTATGGTTACATTTAGCAATTCATCTGCAGATCACATGCCGAAATGCACGGCTTGGTCCTTACGGATCACGGATCAACTATGATCTGTTCAACCACTAGTATTTGGATATGGAAGTATGTGCTGCACGCTTTCCTCTCAATAACAAAATAAACACATGACAGCGGTGAGAAAACAGCCGTTCAGAAAGCATCTGATCATAGCGATGGTGATCAGACACAGCTCTGCACTTCTCTGGCATCATGTTGACTGATGAGGTTAAACTTACACTGTATGATAGTTTGATTATAATATATAGGCTGTTTGAGATATGTTCATCTTGCTTTATGAGATTACAGTTTGGATGAATTCCTTTTCTATGAATGACACATTGACATTATAGTAAAGAATAGCACTTTAATCTTTATTATGAACAATGTAAGCATTCATTTCATGTGAGAGGCTCTTGAGAGCACACATAAGTGCCACATTTGTTTTATTTTTCCGGCAAAACATCCTCAATCCTTTACATAAAAACCAGTACACAGGCTTTCATAGACAACCTAGGAAGCCTTGTTTTTCATAAGTCTTGAGTTTCAGTACAAGCTGTTCACACTTTGGCAATAAAAAAAGCAATTAGTACAAGGAAATTCTTACATAGAGTGCATTTAAATAGATATTTATCACTGTAGTATACTATGTGTTGTATTGCCCAGCTTTACATTTTCAAAAACAATCCATAACACTAATCAACAATTTAAGCTTCACATACAGCTGGGAGCGACAATGCATTTTTACATCTCATCCACAGGGTGGTTGTTCTTTCAGCATAGCATCCCCATCACTTTATGTGTTGCCAGGACCCACACAGACCACAGGATGAGCGCCCCCTGCTGACCACATCAAACCCTCTCCCAGCTGCAGCATTAGTTTTCCTCTGGAGGTCTCCCATACAGGACTAATGCTGCTTAGCTTCACTGTGGGGTGAAAAATGCTTTCGATGTTTCAATATCATATTTACAAGACTGACCATTTTACTAAAACACACAGGAAGATAACATGAGGAGACTTGTTCTGTTATTTTTGACCTTTGTTTCGCATGCATTACACAGGATATGTATTGATCGGCATAGGAAGGGAGAGAGGAAAAATCAATAGCTTTTACATGAATGCACAACAAGCAGTATCTGCCCTGTTCTGCAGACTGAAGAATCTTCTCATGAGCCCTTGGATGTCATCCGCAGACAGGTGAGGTCAAGCCCTGTGATCATAACCCGAGAAAAGAGAGGTGTTACCCTCCATCTATTCTGCTCTGAATTAAGAGACTGTTTCTTGTCAGAAATGTGTGGTTGTGCTGTTGTCTAATTCCAACACAAACAGCCGTTTTTATACAAATAAAACATCTAAATCAGATTTCTAGATGTATATTCTGTACGTTTATGTGTGTGTGTAGCAGTCTGTGAGCAGTAAGCCATGGATTTAAACAAGACAGACCCAAGGATGACGGGGGCAAGTTAGTTAGGAAGAATGATAAATGAGAGGTTAATAACTCAAGGACGCCAAGGGAGGGTGTCTGGTTTTTGTCCTCTATGTCATGTGGACAATTCAACTGAACAATGACATTTAATTGTATAGAATAAAAACTATAGCACAGCCATTTTGTACCATTTTTATTGAGTTACATTAAATGAGACATAAAGTATGTCCTTATATATAAAAGATTAATATCTGAAATAGATTATTGTCCTGTATTTTAAAGTTATAGGACTATACAATGTTTTCTTTTTTTATAATACACTCTGTAAATTAATGTTCTAGATTATGTATAGAGTTTTTGGAGCTTGGTTTACAGAACTTTTATTGGCTTAAATACAGATTTAAAAAAAAAAAATCTATCATGATATTAACAAATTAGTTACAAAATTGCCTGAAAATAAAACAATGCATACATTAATTTGTAATTAAATGTGTTGTCACCGTGTCTGTTAATCTGTTCAGGCTGCAAAATATTACACTTTCACTTCATGGAATGTTGGAATGAAATGATTTTATATAAATGTCCAGATGAACCAGATTTTTTTTGTGATAATGGCTGTTTGACTGCACACTCTATTCTGCGTTATAGCCATTTACCAGTAATATCATTTGACTTTTAATGGCAACAGAATGGAAGTATGATACTGTAGGTCTTAAATGTACCTTCATGTAAAATTAATGGACATTCTTTTTTTTTTTTTTGCAAGATACAATTTTTCTTTATTTAAAATGGAGCATATCAAGCATACTCCACACGAATCAACATGAATCCACACAATTCAACAGATATGTAGAGCCAAAAGTAATTGCAGTGTCTTCTGGTTTATAAGTAAATTCTAGAGATGCCCGATGGAACTCACATTTTCTCTGATGATTTTGAGGAAGATTTTCGGAATAGACTTGAAACATTGTCAAACATAACTGACAGGCAAAGTAAACTGAGTTGTGTTCAAGTTGATACATAAACCAATTAAGGTGCACTGATTCCTAAAACGTGGGTGGAAACACATGGTCAACAACCTTCCCTGTCATGCATTTTCCCACTAGACTGTGAATTAAAAGGAAATGATTTGAGATTTTTAAATAATTCCTCACACTATAAGTAGATCCTGTTAGTGGTTAGTGGTAAGTAATATGCAAAATGTGGTAACGTTGTCAACACTGTTGGTTAAGATTTCTGATTATGGCAATAATTCAAAAGATGAAGCTGAAAAATCAATTTAAAAGCTTTCTGTAGTCTCACTTCATTTATTCACAGAATTGAAAGTAAGAGCAATGAGCAATCCATCACTTCTCATTATGAATTTACAACTTGTGTAAGTATAGCTCTGACAATACATGAACCACTGATCTATAATAGAGAACTGGAATAAAAAGTGAAGCCACTGCACCACTGTCAGGGATTCAGCACAGTCACAGCCACAACAATCACCAGATCACAATCTCCTGAATACTGATCACCCGCACCTGCAACCATCATTCAGCACTCCCTCAAAGACACGCTTCACACAGACACTCATCATCCGGTCTACCGTTCACCACCCGAACAGTTCCCAGACCCAGTGTGCCTTTACCTGTGTATACTTGCCTTTTCAGACTCCCGACAATCTTATAGCGATTCTCCAACAAAGTTACTGCATTGTTCATGGTTCCCGCTCTCCTCCGGTCCTGCAATGACAAATTCATATCAGTATACAGCTAAGACTCTCTGGACTATTTCTATCACCAAAATTCTCACCTTCCATTTGCTCCTCTCAACCTGATCCTCATTGCTGTCAATAAATCATCCTGTTATTCTACTTACCTGTTGTTTCTAGCCCCGTTTGTGACAGCCACCATATTGCTGTTCCCTAGTATTCCCATGTTCTGTTAAATTAATAGGAAATCATTTGCTTATATTAAGAAAACATCACCTTACGAGTCAGTGTTCTTATATCTGAAGTCTCCCTGCACATTTTTACAACGCAAATGTCCTCAGCATGTAAATGGATATTTGTTTAATGCTTATGAAAAAATTTAGTTAATTACAGCATAGCGAACACGGTTAGACAAAAGCAAGGTAAGACACGCTGGAGATCAAGAGAACAGGTTAGTAGGCCACTGCACAAACAATACTGTCGCATATCCAAAAAACTAATCCTGTGTGTGACTGATACGCTTTGAATCAGATGATTTTAGGTCAAGGTTTTGGCTGTCAGGCAATGATGCCTTCTGACAGGAGGGCACTTGAACATGTCTGGTGTGTTCACTCCCTATGGCAGTTTAGACTGCAATGACCCCAGTATTATATTTCTCAGTGGCATGAACGCATCTTAAACCAAGGTAACTTACAACGCAACACCCTTCTTTGATTTTCCGTGACCAGACTGAGGCCCGCAGCAGTGCTGCTTGTGACAAAGCCGAAGTCACTGCTCTCTTCCCAAACACTAAAATACTCATAGATGTGATTCATAGATGCCGTCATTTGTGAATTTCTGTGAGCAATGCCGAGACAAGGACAAGAGGGCGGGTCGCACTTATTCACCACCAAAGGGAACACACTCAACCCAACGCACACATAAAGCTAAATTAGCCACAGGTACCAATAAACCACAAACCAAAACCAGCACATACTGACTGTATCGAATCTAGCTGCATACACACACACATAGTTCATGGTTTATGCACCGAAAAAATTTAATTATATTAACAGTTTGGTTCAAACCTTCAATTTAGATTTTAATATTAAGGAGATTAAAATTAAAGAGATTATTAAATAAATTATTCTTATTATAATATAATTAATCAACATATTTTCTTTAAACATAAGCCAAAATGTATGTCAATATAATTTATGTTTAACTCATTCACCACCTAATTTGACCATAAACATAAGCTAAATTAGTTATAATAAAGTAGAATTCTCACATAAGATAAAAGCAACAACATTTGTTTCATTTAATTAACTTATTATAAATAAAGGCAACTTTAAAATACCTTAATGTTCATTGTGATGCTAGTCAGTATGTGTTCATATTGACATGCTGGTGTCAAGGGAAATACTATTAAAGCATATTAGTTTCTTTGAACCTTTTCCATGGGGAGTGTAATTTGCTTTTAGACAAAAATAACAAAACTGGGTTGAACTAGAAGCCTTTATTTCCCATTAGACAATATAAAAATGCACTTTCTATAAACGACACAGTTGTGTCACGTTTTTTCAGTGTGCAGTAAATCACTGAGACCTCTTTCTAATGCCGTCTGGCTGAATAATAGGCCATTACGAACGTCCATGTGTGGCTAAGACCTGTAGCACAGAGCTGAAGCGCCGATCTGCATGTTTACATGTGTTCCACTGACCAGACAGCTTCTCAGCACACGGCATAAATCACACAGGACAGTGAACGATTGGATTTACCTGCACATTTCCCAGGACCATCCTGATCGATGGCAACAATTTCATCTGTTCTCTTGCTACATTTAATTCATACTTCAGTTTGGCCGTTTCTGCCTTGTTTTTTGTAACATGGGTTTTTAAGGGAATGCCGGGAGGCAGAGGAAGAAGGTCCTTCAGAGACACAAGGATTCCAGTCACCCTTGTCTCATGATTTCACTGCTGCTTCAGTGTTGCAGCGGATGTGCATGTGCAGCATGTCAGCAGATATCTTCCTTCCTTTAGGCTCACTGTCTACACACCCTTATGAAAAAGAAGTCTGCTTCATTGCATTGAATGTGCACTTGTGGTGCTTCAAATATAAAAAGTAAAGTTCATCAAATAAAAGGCCTATAACAGAGACACTTTTATGACTGGTTCTTAAAACGCTCAAGGACACTTTTAAAACGTACACTTTGTAATAATGTCAAATTTAAAGGTTTGCTTTAAAGTTCATTTTAAATCATTATGTTTAAATAATCTTTTGCCATGCTTTAAATAAGTATTTTGATGTGTTGACTGACGTAAAACACATGTAAAGTGTTAGATATTCCCTAAGTCGTGTTGGGTCTTTTTTTTTGTAGTCCCCTTGTAGTTCTGCTGATGATTAGCCCTTTATTGTTCACAGGTTTTTCTAGTATTCTCATTAGATGTAACGTTATGGAGGCCAGCTGCCGTAAAACCCCAAAATAAGAAAAATAATTATTCTCATCAGCCCTTGTGTATAAATACTAGTGTTTTCCTTGTGCAGTTTTTGGTGTTGTTTTGGATGTATCCCGTATTTGTATTTGGATGGTTTCCTTTTCTATGAGTTTTCTTGATTCTTGTTATTTTTACACACTTCTTCTTCTTCTTCGTCTTTGTCTTTTTCTTCTTCTTTTAGTTAGAGTTCCATGTTTCCATGGTTTCTTGTTTTGTTTTTTGTTTATTAAAACATCTTACATTTAACGACACTCTGCCTGCATATTATAGATAAAGTACTTGATTATAATTTTAAATATGTGTTATGTAATATTACATTTAAAGTGAATATATCTTACTGCCACTTTATCATTAAAATTGTGTTATTACAAATACATTTAAATACTTGATATACATGTTCCAGTAGAAATTATATTAAAGTACAATTTAGTTGTACTAAATTGTGTATTGACTCAGTGCATCTCAGTGTGGTACGGTAACTCATTAAACCAGGACTGCAAAGCTCTGCAGAGAGTTGTTCGCTTAGCTGAGCGCATCTCAGGGTCTGCTCTTCCCTCTCTGCAGGACATCTACCTCAAACGCTGTAAAAGCAGAGCTGCTAAAATCCTCAAAGACTCAACTCACCCCGGTAACCATCTTTTCTGTTTACTGCCATCTGGCAAGCGCTTCAGGAGCATGATGGCAAAAACTGAGAGACTGAGGAGGAGCTTCTTCCCTCAGGCCATCAGGCTCCTTAACACAAACCCAGTCTCATAAACATTTACAAGACTCATTGTTAACTGTAAATATTCTCATATTCTCATCATCCGTATTGCTGCTATGTGTACATACCCGGTACAAGCCGTTTGCACATCCCTCTTGCACATCCCTCTTGTTCATATTACTATTTATTAAGTCCCAATATACTGTTTTTGCACATCTTATTTGTTTTGCACTTTTTTGTATTCTATTGCACATTTTACTCTTTATTTCTCCTTTTTACCTATATATATGCTCTTGTGTTGTGTTACTTTTATATAATTTTTATTTTTATTCTTTTGCACTGTCCACTGAGCGGACCTGAATTGATCTACATTTCACTTCTGATTATACCCTGTATAATTTATTATGTGACAAATAAAGAAACCTTGAACCCTTGAGTTAGCAATAAATGCTTGTCAGTACATTCAGCTGTAACTTTAGCCATATTTCAAAGACAATAGATGCAATTATGAAATTACATACATAAAGGTAGGGTCTACTTAAGTGGATCAAAAAGGACCCTATATTTCTAATAATATTAATTTAATTGTAAATAGCATACAGTTAAGCATCTGAAACATTACATTTAATCCACACATATTTATGTAGTTAAAGTGTATAATTGCCATTAGTCTTTAATGGTATGCTAAAGTGCACTTCTTTGTCTCAAGGGTAGGCAGCTGTAGACATCGACAGTGATTTGCTGTGACAAGCGGCTAGATAAACAGCCTTCATATTGGCAGAAAAATGCTGTCTAGATAGACTCTTCATCTGTGTTTGGAGCAGAGCCTTGGTTCCAACGCTTTCTCACGGCAATTCATACATATTTTACGAGGTGGCTAATTCATACGAATTCATACGACCTCACTCGTACAATGTAGTATGATTTCTCTAAACCCCAGTGATGGGTAGGTTTAGGGGCGGGGTAAAGTGTATGTCATTTGTACAAATTCATACGAATTGGCAACTCGTAAAATATGTACTGTTTTGCTAAAATCATATGAATTTGTACGAGTGAGGTCGTACGAATTAGCCACCTCGTAAAATATGCATGAATTGCCGTGAGATCGGGCTTGTGAATCTTCATACTGTCCATCATACTATAGTAAAAAACATCACAGTGACAATCAAACAGTTTACAGAATAGAAGAAGAAAATGTGTCAGGAGGTGTGTACCAGTGTGACGTATTTGAGCATGTTGGATAGTAACAGTTCAGCAAAACTACCCAGAATACAACAGTGTCATTATTCAGCTCCATTCAGTTCAATGACGATTCCTTTTTGTTCAATAACAAAAGGCAATGTTGCAAAGTTCATCAATTATGATACAAATTGAATTCGGCTACAAAGCATCTCTAGAGAAGAAAATAGCATTATTATTCAGCTCAATTTAGTTCAATGTTGATTCAATTCAATTCAATGCTGATTCAATTTCAAAGGCAGCTCTACAATCGACAGCTGTGTAATTGTCCAGCTCAGTTCATTCACTCACCTGCACGTTATTCACAAAAGTCTATCATTTTTTCTGTTTCTTGGAACACAAAAGATGGGATTTACCAGAATCCCAAGCTGCTGTTTACACGCAAAATAAATCAATAAATAAAAGCTGTTGTGTGCTGTATACCATAATCTTATACAGCCATGCAATGTTTGTGGGGGAGAGGACCTAAATGAAAGCCATCATTCTCAGGGATTTAGTGGCCAATTGTCATTTTGAGTAAATGGATATATTAAACAGAGGGAAGATATCTGTGACAAGTGTTTATATGATTTGCTCAACAGCCAAACATATTTCTGGGACTCAAATGAAATGATCAGTGACTAACTGTATAAAAAGCTTAGACTAGTCCTACAAGTTACTCATCTAATTGTGTTTTTGCTATGAGTGGTCATTGCAGTTTCACAAGTTCACGTCTTGAACATATTTAGCCTGCTGTCCTCGATGTGCGGGCTTGTTTGCAAGACTTGGCTTGAGCTCAGAATTGGATCAAATATGGTAGGTAATGATGCACATTTGAAATGTCTTAAGAGTCTGGCGAGCTGTGTTCGATGAGACACTGATGATGTGCTCCAGGAACGGGCTTGAGAAGCACTGAAACAGATGAATTCCCCTGACCCAAAGTCTGTTAAACCCTCTGATGCAGCTTAATCAGATTTGTAACAAGGACCTGATTCATTCGATTAGTAACAAAATAAAGTATTTTAGTCACAAACCGAGTTTGCCTTCTAATCTGTTTAAAGAAATGACAGCAGTTTGTGATGCATCAGCAGAATTAAGGCCGTTCACACTGACAGCGATCTGCAGATCTGGATCATCTTCTGCATCACTTCTGTAGTCACCGCTTCACCAGCAGCTTCTGTCGCGCTCACTGAAAACTGATGAACGCTTGAGTTTAAAATGAACATGACTTTCTCTGCTTTTGAGTTTCACCTTTTGTTTTAATGACGGCAACATTAACAAAACCTGATGATCATGTTGTTACATAATCAACGTCACTCATTTATTACATTTCACTTTCAGGGAGTTTAATATTTTACATTTAATGCACTTCACAATAAGATACCATTAGTTAACGTTAATGCATTAATTACCATTAACTTACAAAGGAGCAATACATGTTCAAATATAAATTCATATTTTTAACATCAATTAATAATTAATAATGTTTTATTATTTGTGTCAGGCTCAGGTCAATTAAATAACATTAACAGATATAATTTAATTTGACTTTAATGTATTAGTAAATGCTGAAATTAACATTAATCTAGATTAAGAAATGCTTTAGAAAGATTTTTCATTGTTAGCTCATGTAACTAAATTTGTGTAGTTACCTTGTGAAACTTGTGTTAAACTGAACCTCATGGCTGGATAATTTCATGTTCATAATCACACTGGAGTGCTTCAAATAATGAATATGAATGGGAATATACTTCAGATAATTGTGTCCAACGTGTATTTGAGAAAAACATTTATTTCATTATGATATTTAACCCCATTTTTAATTCTTATTATCCAATGAAATGTTCAATTCTTGTGATTTTTTTAAATAAAAGAGCAAAATAATTAACAATGCAGAGATTAATTTTCACAGCCTTCTTTGATCATATTTACCAAGGGTGTCAATATTTTTGGCCATGACTGTATATATATATATATATATATATATATATATATATATAGTATATACAAACAATAACAACAACTAACAGAAAATACACACTTTGTGCTCAAAATGAACCTTAAATGCAAAATTATAAAACTAATTAAGAAAGAGCTATTTCCAAAAGCACAAACATAAAATTAAAGTTAAAGGGTGTAGTTGCAGTATACAGTATTCTTAGTTTGTGAAATACAAAATTATTTGTGATATATTATTTGTACATATTATTTCTGAAGACAAAACGTATTCCAAAGCGTTCCAATGTTTTAATTCACAGATATTAACAAATGAAACCTTAATAAAAACCCTTAATAGTGAGTCAAACTATCTCAAATACTCTTTTAAACAAAACATTTGTGATAAATAACAACTGTATTAATGTTTTGTTGATGACTATGATCATAACAAATGCTGTTGCTGACAGCAATAGATTTATTCAAAAATGACAATGAAAATGTTCAACCTCCTCTCCGTCTTAGTTTAATAAATACATTATATGCCACCTTAAAGTCTAGAATAGTTTACTAAAAGTCTCGTTTTTTATACAAAAGGGACGTATAGTAACAGCTTAGACATTGACTGAATAAGTGAAAGATAAATGTCACACAAAACATTGCTCCAGTGAAATGTTTCCGTGCGGTTCAGAGAGAAATCAATCAGCCGCTCATGGCCACTGCCCAGGACAGACGCGCTAACACTGCAGGTAATAGAGACACAAGCTCAAGACGGATATAACAGAGGTCAGGGACTCACGATAAGTCTCTGTGTTGTGGAAGATACACAAGAAATAAAGACTGCACAACGTCATTCTGAGGCTCAGTCTCCTGTTAACATCCTTTAATGATACTGATGCTGAATATCGGTCCTGTTGATACATCCCAGGCTGCTGACACAAGAAGAAAAATCAAGCACACACTTTCTGGTGAGATAAAAGTCCTGAATGATGCACTGTGCCCAAGGACTAATGACACAAAGATAGGTTTCAAATAGCATTGTTGAGACACTGTGGATGTATGTCCGTCTGATTCAGCTCTTCATATGAGGTTCCTGCATCCTTCATAATAGAGTTTCTCTGTCGATTCAGCAGCTTTACTCACACGATACAAGGCTTTACGTTGACAAATCACTGGTAATATTCAATTACAGACATATGAAAATAACAGAACTTACACACAATAAAATAAAATATTAAAATACAAAAATAACAATAAGGCTAAATAAGTACACTGTAATCTGTTTTATGACATTGCATGTTGTCCTGTTCATGATTATGGGTCATTTTCAAGAAAAGATAATATTCTCGTTTGAGAAGGCTACTGCTGAATTTTAAACAGTCTATTTGAGCCGAGGTGATGTCATGAGGAACCCTGATGATGTCACTTCCTTAAAATATGATGTCAGAAAGCTCAAACCATTATTTCTACAGGAGGACATGCACAGTATAACAGGTTGGACAGAAAGTACAGGGCAGACCAATTCTTTCAGTGTGCATATAAATGACAGCCTTACAAAAGTACAAATCATGGCATAATACAGTCTCAATGGCAATTTGTAACTATTTGACATTTTGACAAACTGGTGGCTAATTCATATGATCTCATGTTTTCATATGATCTGCTTACGTTTAGGGATGAGGATGGGGTGCCACTTAGTGTTTTATTACTTTTATCTTAAAAATCTAAATGTTTTAATATGACTTACAATCAGATGAATTCATTGTAACATACAATTATTATCTTAAAGAGACACTTTAAGCTGATTTAACCCATAAAAGTTATTGTTTGTATAAATTATTGTATTTGGGTTCATTCAGTGATGCTAAATAATACTATTCAATTTGAATTAAACCAGTGAATTAACCATATTTTTCAGTGATAAGCATTGTATATTTTGTATATTAGGACATTATACTCAATGACACGATACTTTCCGGTTCATAAGCTCAGCAGTAATTTGACATAAATGACATTGTCAGTGAAATACTCCCAACACATTGACCCTGCATGTCTAGAGCAAGAAGTCCCATGTAAAGCCACTGCATTTGTCTTCAAGGACAAAGCAAGACGAAGCACTGTTTTGTACGCTTTGCTCATTTCACTGTATTTGTGAGCTAACATCATCGACGGGATCTTCTGGATGAGTTTGTACTGTTACTGCTGGTCTGCTGTGGTGTGTGTCGGCTGAAGCAGCCGGTGTGTGACTTTGAGACAGTGTCTCTCTCTGTACACATGTTCTCCTCTCACTTAGACTGAGATCGATCTCAGCGTTTCCTCCAGAGCCACCGATACTCTCAAGGTCTGCCCATCACACCAGCTGCTCTATTGATTTCCATCAGTGATGAGCAGCCATTAGCATCAGGGAAATGCTGAGCAAAGATGCCCTTTTTCCAATCCTGCTGTAGGCCAAATACTGGACAGCGTGGCCCAACTCAACACGGATGAGCTCCTTCATCAGAGTCTTTAGGCGACTGAGGAACAGAGCCAGGCACTTATTTGACAATGATTAGTAATGCTGTACTTCAAAAGCCATGCAGCCAGAATCACCCTGAACAAGACGGACACTTACATGCTTTTAAGATCGTTTACGCAAGTGGGAACTGAATGTAATGTTTTCTAGTGATGGGTCATTCGTGAATGATACATGACAAATAAACAAAAGACTTGAGAGGTAAAAGAATCATTTATGTTCCTCATAAATAATCTTTGGCCTGCCATTCTAATGATTCCCTAATTATAATTACAATCAAGATTGCATGGGATGGATGTCTGCAGGGATTTTGACTGCTGAAAATATAACATTTAACGCCACTCAAATAAATGAATCGTCTTAAATAAAAATAGCTTAATTTTTGATCGAACAAAAGAGTCAATAAAATGATCCGATCTTCACATCACTGATGTTTTCATTCACTTAATTACATGTTATTTAGAATTAAATACAAATGTATTGTAGTTTAAATTTATATTAAATATTATAATTTGAACTTAAATTTGAAGTAAAACCAAGCATATTATTAAATGAAATTTAAACATTTTAATTTTAACAAATGTACTGACAAAACTAAAATATACTTCCAAGTAATTTCTATTGAAGCATGTTTGTTTACATTGTTTTAATATTTTGATTTAGTTAACAATGAGTACATTTAAAATATATTAGCTTTACATATAATATCAAAGGATCTGTAACACACTAGAGTTCAAATGATAATCAAGTACTTTACACGTGCTTAGTATGTTACTCAACACATCAAAATAAGAGTCCTTCTTTAAACCTCAACAGATTATTCAAAGAGAATGACTGGAAAAAGTCAAATAAAAAAAGTAAATGAGACATAATTATCAACGTGTCTCTTTAAGTACACTTGTGTGGCCTTTTATATCTTTAATATTATCTGCAATATAGTGTATACTTAATGTATATTTTTAAGGTTGAAGTTCACCACAAGTGCACATTCAATGCAATCAAGCACACTTCTTCATCACAGGGTTAATGTTGGATCAGGACACTGAACCACCAGAGAATCAGCTTCTATGAATTATTATCTGTCCTCTGACTGAATCATTTAGTAGTTTTCTAGGACATGTACTCTCCTCTCTCTCTATCTTCACCAGCACAGTAATACTGCGAGACATGCTCCAAATCTGGAATGTATTGCATTTCCTAAGTTATGATTTCCTTCATGTAATGTGGCGACGTTATTCCATATTCTGCATCACATGTTCCCTGTGGAGTTGAGTCAAGTCAAGTTGAGCTTTATTGTCATTCTTCTACATGTGTGGACATACAGTGGGAACGAAACGTCATGCCTCACAGGACCACGGTGCTACATGAATACAGACATACAAGAATGAAGTCAAACAGTATAAACCTATCCACAACTAACCTACTGTCAGATTTGACTATACATATGCTGTATATAAAAGTGGTTACCTATACATAAACTAAAGAATACAAACTGTACAACTGTGCAGATGCCTCACAAATACTGTACATGTGCAAAAGTGTCAAATCCATCTATCCATATTCACCAGTTTTATCTTCTTCAGGGCCGCAGAGGACTCAGAAACTCAACACAGTAGATGTATTTACTGTATATACTTTAAATCTCCGTTTAACATCTCTCTGGTGCGTTTAACTGTCCTCAGACTCATTGTGAAATTGTTTTATTCTATGTTTAATTATGTCTGTATATGGTAATTTTGGGGACTGTAAAGCACTTCTGTTTTTACAAACCTGTGCTGTTTTAAATGTGCTATAGAAATAAATATGACCAATTACTGATTGATTTATATAATCACAAAAAGATCAATTCTGTCTCTGTTACTGATTTAGCCTCAAGTATTTACTGACATGCTGATATATATATATTTAATAGTTTAATACTTTCTCATATCCCACTTTAATGTCAAGTCACATTTATTTTTATAGTGCTATACAATACAGTTTCGAAGCAGCTTCACATTATTAAACAGGAAAATAAGTGTTAATGTTGAATATTTGATCAATTATGAGACATATTCTATTTCAAAGTTTGGTTGTGTATCTAATTCATCAACTGTAATTAGGAAGTAAAAGATATTATGATTAGAATTCATCATTTTAAATTGTAAACTCTATTATCTTCATTCAAATATGCTGATTTACTAACAAACAATTTCTTATGATTATCGGTGTTAAAACAGTTGTGCTGCACAATAATTTTGTGGAAATATTCACAAAACATGTTACATGTTATTAACAAAATAATACATTTTCTCTGTGTGATCCAGTCTTTTCCCTGGGTTCTGTTATCCATGTGTCAAATGTGAAATCAGCCCTGGCCATCCTCATCCCATCATCATCATCATCATCACACAGCGTTCACGAGGAAGGTCCTTGTTAAATCTGTGTGCTTTTATTACATTAAGAGAATCTGAAAAATACTCACACATCATTTGCAGCTCTCATGATCCTAATTCTGGCGTGCTAACGTGTCAGGAGGTCCAAGGATACACCGGAGACGTCCTATCTGGAGGATTTCCAGCGTCCGGCAGTACCGGTGCGGAGGAGGGATATTTTGGATGACTGGGCATCTCCGTTTGCCAAAGGCAGTTGATGCTTGTTTAATTCGGTTTTCAAACATCACCTTGCATCGAGTGCTGGGTTATTGTTAGTTGGATTGGCACCCAGACGCTCTGTTCTGTTCAGGTGTTAAAGACAAGAACAGCTCATGTTTGCTGCTTCAGGACCATCACAGCTGAGCTCAGGCCACTTTAAGGCGATTGACCCTGTGCTGTAAATCACTTCAGATAAAAGTGTTGCTAAATTAATATCTACTATGGTTTAATTTGGTTGATGTTGATGGTAGAGAACAAGGTTATTTTAGTATCGCTAAGATACTACTTTAGTTTTTATTAATAGTTTGAATTATTATTTTTTGTATATTAACTTTTTTAATAATTGTATTATATTAAAATGTCTGTTTTTGTTTATGTATTACAAATATATTATGTATTTAATTTAATTTTCGTTAACTTTTATTTAAGTAATAAATGTTATGCATTTAAGTGTGTATTTAAATGATTATATTCTAAACAACATGGAATAGTTTGTTTATTTCCTACATACTGTCACGGTTCATGGGTTCCCGGTCCCGTCCTCACCGTGTCTTGTCTGTATGCGTGTGCGTATGTGTGAGCAGGTGTCTGTGGGTGTGTGTGATTGAGGCTAATTCGCTCCAGCTGAGAGTCATCACCATTGGGCTATATCAGTCCCTGTCACGCTCTCCCTCTTGTCAGATCCTTGCAGTTTGCGGTCGACGTTTACGAGGCGTTTCTGGTTCCTGGTTTCCGCGATTCCTGAGCCCTGCTGCTTTCCTGGACTCCGATCGCCGGAGACTCGTCTGCCCATTGCTTCCCTGCGCTACCCGCCTCAGCCCCTACGGAAAGCTCCGTTTCTGCCTACGGAAAGCTCCGCTTCTGCCTACGGAAAGCTCCGCTTCTGCCTACGGAAAGCTCCGCTTCTGCCTACGGAAAGCTCCGCTTCTGCCTACGGAAAGCTCCGCCTCTGCCCTACGGAAGCTCCGCCTCCGCCCTACGGAAAGCTCCGTTTAGTTTCTCGCTGTGTATTACTTCTTGTAATAAACTCTCTTTTTTCCGCAACTGAATCCTCCCGTCTTCATTGTGACAGAAGGATCTGACCAATCTTCATGGATTCAGCGGAGACTCGTGGTTTGCAGGAACTGATATCCGGCAACAACGCTCGTATGGATCTCCAGGAGGAGAATATGCTGAACACCGGACGAGCTGTGCAGGTGTTAGTAGCGCAGGTGTCCGAGCTCACTACCCAGGTACATTTATTGAGATCACCCGCTGCGCCACCCACACCGCCTAGCTTTTCCATCCCCGGGAACCACAGCCCTCAGCACGAGCCTAGACTCCCTGCACCGGAGATGTATGCCGGAGATCCTAACCTCTGTAGAGCGTTTCTGACGAAGTGTTCTCTGTTTTTCTCGCTCCAGCCACTGACGTTCGCCACAGAAGTTTCCAGGGTGGCACTAGTGCTTACGTTGCTGTCAGGAAAGGCAGCATTGTGGGGAACGGCGGTGTGGGAAAATTGCCATCCTTGTTGTTCCTCGTTCCGCTCACTCTCTCAGGAGATGAGGAGGGTGTTCGATCGCGCGCTGGTCGGGCGCGAGGCAGCGCGCATGCTGGCCGACCTCCGCCAGGGGGAGCAGTCCGTTTCTGACTATTCCATCCAGTTCAGGACCCTGGCAGCGGAGTGTGAGTGGAACGAGAGGGCGCAGTGGGACATGTTCCTGCATGGGCTGGCTGACCGTATCCAACGGGAGATCGATGTGGTGGAGTTACCTCCCGGGTTGGACGAACTTGTGGACCTGGCCTTACGCGTGGATGCACGGCTTCAGCAACGCGATCTACGCGGTCGACGCAAGTTAACACCGGGACATCCTTTCCTCAACACCGGCGATACGGTCAGTCACTCGTCGGTTGACGAACCCATGCAGGTGGGTAGAGCTCGGCTCTCCCGGGAGGAGAGAGATCGTCGGAGGACGAGGGGACTATGCTTGTACTGTGGCGCGGCTGGCCATTTCCTGGTGAAGTGCCCCATAAAAGACCAGGCCCGACAGTAGGTCTGAGGCTACTGTCGGGTGGGGTATCTCTCAACAAAGCCTCATCCACCACCCTCCTCCCGGTGAGGTTGCAATGGGCGGCCGAACGTCATGAGGGGACGGCGCTGCTAGACTCCGGAGCCGAGGGTAACCTGCTGGACATTTCCCTGGCCCAACTCCTTCACATTCCCTTGGTTCCCCTCCGTCACAAGATCTCTGTCAGCGCCCTTAATGGACAGTCACTTCCTCCGATCAGTCTCTCCACGGTACCTATCACCCTCGTCACCTCAGGCAACCACTCGGAGACCATCACGTTCCTCGTCACCCACTCACCCCTGGCCCCGGTGGTGTTGGGTCACCCCTGGCTCACTCAACACAATCCTCGGGTGGATTGGGGTCATAACACCGTGTCGGAGTGGAGTCGAGCCTGCTATGCCTCTTGTCTTGTGTCTGCTGGGTTTTCTGTGTGTGATTCTGTGTTGCAGGAGGAGATGGGGAACCTGTCTAACGTGCCCGAGGAGTATCTCGACCTGAAGGAGGTGTTCAGTAAGTCCAGGGCCGCTTCTCTCCCTCCTCATCGTCCCTACGACTGTGCTATAGACTTAGTACCAGGTATGTCTCCGCCTAAGGGCAGATTATACTCGCTTTCTGTTCCGGAAAGGGAGGCCATGGAGAAATATATTTCTGATTCTCTGACAGCCGGGTTCATCCGCCCCTCTTCTTCTCCAGCGGGGGCAGGATTTTTTTTTGTCGCGAAGAAGGATGGTTCTCTGCGACCTTGTATTGACTACCGGGGCTTGAACAACATCACGGTAAAGAATACCTATCCTTTGCCGTTGATGTCTTCAGCCTTCGAGAGGTTGCAGGGAGCATCCATCTTCACTAAGTTAGATCTTAGAAACGCTTATCATTTGGTTCGCATAAGAGAGGGGGATGAGTGGAAGACCGCGTTTAATACCCCCAGAGGGCATTTTGAGTATTTGGTTATGCCTTTCGGGCTCTCTAACTCTCCCGCGGTCTTCCAGGCACTCGTCAATGACGTGTTGAGAGATATGGTCGATCAGTTCATATATGTCTACCTGGATGACATATTGATTTTTTTCTTCTTCTCTCCAGGAACATGTTCAACACGTCAGACGAGTGCTCCAGAGGTTGTTAGAGAATGGGCTTTTTGTCAAGGCGGAGAAGTGCGCGTTCCATGCACAGTCGGTTCCTTTCCTGGGTTTCATAGTGTCGCCGGAGGGGGTTCGCATGGATCCTGACAGGGTTAAGGCTGTGGTAAATTGTCCAACCCCTGATTCCCGCAAGGCCCTGCTGAGGTTTCTGGGGTTCGCTAATTTTTACCGGCGTTTCATTCGCAATTTCAGCCAACTAGCCGCTCCTCTGACTGCCTTGACCTCCACCAAGATGACGTTCAGGTGGTCGAATGCAGCCGAGGCCGCATTTACCAAACTCAGAGGCCGCTTCGTTTCGGCTCCCATTCTCCGGGCCCCTGATCCCACACGTCAGTTCGTGGTGGAGGTCGACGCGTCAGAGGTGGGGGTAGGTGCAGTGTTATCCCAACGGGCCACCTCGGACGACAAAGTGCATCCCTGCGCGTTTTTTTTCTCATCGACTGTCTCCTGCCGAACGCAATTACGACATCGGTAACAGAGAGTTGCTGGCCGTCAAGCTAGCGTTGGAAGAATGGCGTCACTGGTTAGAGGGTTCGGGGGTTCCTTTCATAGTTTGGACCGACCATAAGAATCTTGAATATATTCAGTCCGCCAAACGTCTTAACTCCAGGCAGGCTCGTTGGGCACTATTTTTCGGACGTTTTGAATTTTCCATCTCCTATCGGCCGGGTTCTAAGAACATCAAACCCGATGCCTTGTCACGCATTTTTGACATTTCGGACCGCCCGGTGTCTCCCGAGTGCATTATACCTGAGAGATTGGTTGTCTCTGCAGTCACTTGGGAGATCGAATCGAAGGTCCGCACGGCCTTGGAAGGGGTAACGCCTCCGCCTGGATGCCCAACGGGCCGGTTGTTTGTGCCGGAGGGGTTACGGTCCAACGTCATCCAATGGGGTCACTGTTCCAACGTGGCTTGTCATCCAGGAATCGGTCGCACCATGTTTCTGATTAAACAACGATTCTGGTGGCGGGCCATGGCTCGCGATATCCGAGAGTTTGTTTTGGCCTGCTCAGTCTGTGCTCGGGGTAAGACTTCCAATCGACCTCCAGAGGGGTTACTTCAGCCGCTGTCGGTCCCTTCGAGACCCTGGTCCCATATCGCGCTAGATTTCGTCACTGCCCTCCCACCCTCCCTGGGTAATACGGTTGTTTTAACCGTAGTGGACCGGTTCTCGAAGGCGGACCATTTTATTCCCTTGCCCAAATTGCCCTCAGCCAAGGAGACAGCGGCTACGGTAGTTGATCACGTCTTTCGCATTCATGGCCTCCCGGCAGACGTGGTTTCCGACAGGGGTCCCCAATTCGTGTCCAAATTTTGGAGAGAGTTTTGTCGAATACTGGGGGCGACTGTGAGTTTGTCTTCTGGGTTTCACCCTCAGACCAACGGTCAGACTGAGCGGGCCAACCAGGATCTCGAGAGGGTGTTGCGATGTTTGGTCACTCAGAATCCCACTTCCTGGTGTCAGCAACTTTCATGGGTTGAGTACGCTCACAACTCGTTACAGGTGTCGTCCACGGGCCTTTCGCCGTTTGAGTGTAGTTTAGGTTACCAGCCACCTCTTTTTCCTAGTATGGAATCCGAAGTCGCGGTCCCCTCTGCCCACGCCTTCGTCCAGAGGTGTCACCGTACCTGGACGAGAGCCCGAGAGACTCTCCTCCGGGTGGGGGCGTGCACCAAGGCTAAGGCTGATCGCCACCGGTCGAAGCCTCCCGTCTACGTCGTTGGTCAAAAAGTGTGGCTTTCTACCCAGAACATTCCGCTCCGGTCCGTGTGTAATAAGTTGGCTCCCAAATTTATTGGCCCGTTTCCTGTCACCAAGATTATTAGTCCGGTGACAGTCCGCCTCAAACTCCCTCCTGCGTACAGGAGAATTCATCCCGCGTTCCATGTTTCCAAAATTAAACCCGTTTTTCGGTCTCCCCTTAATCCGCCTACTCCGGTTCCTCCCCCGCCGCGACTCGTAGATGGGGAACCCACCTATTCGGTCAATCGCATTCTGGACTCGAGGCGGAGGGGACGAGGTTTTCAATACTTGGTGGACTGGGAAGGTTACGGTCCGGAGGAGAGAAGTTGGGTTCCGGCCAGGGACATATTGGATCACTCCCTTATTGATGATTACAATCAACAGGTAAGGTCGGCTGGGAGCGCCGAGAGGCGCTCCTAGGGGGAGGGGTACTGTCACGGTTCATGGGTTCCCGGTCCCGTCCTCACCGTGTCTTGTCTGTATGCGTGTGCGTATGTGTGAGCAGGTGTCTGTGGGTGTGTGTGATTGAGGCTAATTCGCTCCAGCTGAGAGTCATCACCATTGGGCTATATCAGTCCCTGTCACGCTCTCCCTCTTGTCAGATCCTTGGAGTTTGCGGTCGACGTTTACGAGGCGTTTCTGGTTCCTGGTTTCCGCGATTCCTGAGCCCTGCTGCTTTCCTGGACTCCGATCGCCGGAGACTCGTCTGCCCATTGCTTCCCTGCGCTACCCGCCTCAGCCCCTACGGAAAGCTCCGTTTCTGCCTACGGAAAGCTCCGTTTCTGCCTACGGAAAGCTCCGCTTCTGCCTACGGAAAGCTCCGCTTCTGCCTACGGAAAGCTCCGCTTCTGCCTACGGAAAGCTCCGCTTCTGCCTACGGAAAGCTCCGCTTCTGCCTACGGAAAGCTCCGCTTCTGCCTACGGAAAGCTCCGCCTCTGCCCTACGGAAGCTCCGCCTCCGCCCTACGGAAAGCTCCGTTTAGTTTCTCGCTGTGTATTACTTCTTGTAATAAACTCTCTTTTTTCCGCAACTGAATCCTCCCGTCTTCATTGTGACACATACATACAGTATCTACGTGATTTCAAAATCATTGAGGTCACTCGGTTAGCTAGTCTGAAATTCAGCTAATATCTTGCAAACACTGTCACATCTGTTTTTTCCTCTCATGTGTGACACAGATCTGATTTTGGATGATTCATCAAACTGAATGTGACATTTTCAGTTCACATCTGTGTCACTGTCATATGTGGAAATCATTCAGATACATACACTACCATTTACCATTTTGGGGTCTCCAAAATCTTTTTAATGTTTTTGAAAGTCTCTTTTGCTCAATAAGGCTGCATTTATTTGATCAAAGCACAGTAAAAACAGTAACATTGTAAAATATGAATATAAATCAAAATAGCTGTTTTCTATGATAATATATGTTATAAATGTCTTCAGAAATCATAATAATTTGCTGCTCAAGAAACATTTCTGATTATTATCAATGTTGAAAACAGCTGTGCTTTGTATTTTTAATGAATAGAAAGTAAAAAAAAGCATTTATTTGAAATATAAATATTTTGTAACACTATAAATGTCTTTACTGTCGTGTTTGATCAAATGAATGCATCCCTGCTGAATAAAGTATTCATTTACAAAAATCAATCAATCATACTGACACCAAACTTCTCAATGCTAATGTAGGTTTTTTGCAGTGTGAAGCCATTTCTCTTTGTCAATCTGATCAGAACATTTGACAAAGCCTCACAGGATTCAATCCAAACAGTGAAGCCAACAGGTCTGTCATTATGGGATAACCTGCCTCTGCTGCAGACTAATATAAGCCATTCTCTACATGCTTTCTCAGGGATATGGTCTGTCTAAATACAGTGCACTGCTTCACAAGCCTTGCAGAAATACATGGACATGCAGCATTGTAATGTTCTTTAAAAGGACCGTTTCTTTTACTCAACTGCAGCGCAGTCCATTGGTTCCGAGCAGTGGTGGTCAGTAACGAAGTAAAACTTCTTCGTTACTGTACTTAAGTACATTTTTCAAGTATCTGTACTTTACTGGAGTAGTTTTATTTTGAGTAACTTTTACTTTTACTTCACTACATTCCAAAGCATAAGATCGTACTTTTTACTTCACTACATTTCATAAAACATATCGTTACTCCTTATAATACATCACGTGCTCCGAGACGCAGAAGCGGTGTCTGATTCATGAACAACCTGATTCTTTTCAATGAACCTGTTAAATCGGTTCGCAAATCGCCACAAACGATTCATTCACGAACTGCAATGATCTGATTGCAGCTGTTCTCGAGTCGAAAACTCACTGATTCAAACGATCCGTTTAGAGCGAGTCTTCTTCAGTGAACTGAACTCACAAGTAAAGAACCGGGAGATCTTGTGAGCGCGCGCTACTGATGCTGTGAAAAGTACGTTACTAATGTCGAATTTTAGGATTAATTATTGTAACTGAAAATAATATTTAGGTCAAAACTGTCAGTTGTTTGTGAATTAAATCTGCTGTAAAGGGTGATCTATTTAAGCCCACTGAAATGCTTGAATGCAGACAGATCAACATCAGTGTCTCTAATGTCAAAAAACAAAACAAAAAACAAAACATTAAAATAACACCGATTAAATAAAATAACTCATGCACGTTCATATTCCCCGCTGCTGTAACGTTAGCAGTTTTATTTAAATGCTATGCATTTAGACCTATGTGACGTCTGTTTTTATATTGTTTATCAACAGTATACATTTTTATATTGTTTAGATCAACTAGCCGAGTAGACAGATATTAATGATTATTCATAACCATACTGAAAATAAGTAAATATTGTTAGCTGATGCTAACTGTCTAGCTAACAAGCTTGCTGGTGCTAAGTTGAGGACATTTTTAGATATAAAGTCCAAATATCTTTATTCAGCCACCTAGATAGATTCCATCTGAGGGAAAAAGAAAGGATGTGATGTTCAGAACATAGTAACTACAGTAATTATCAGAGTGGGAAGTGATGATGCCCTCTGGGGTATTTGGCCAGGGGTGTTTTTACACCACAGACAAGGTTTGAGAAGAAATAAAATCATTATGAAAATATAATTAGATTTTCCTTAAAATGTTCTTCCTAATTTCAGGCCTAATTCTCATGTCATATATAACTGACGTTCTGCAAAACAACAAGTTCTAAAACACTTTTTTCTTACTGGTGAAAATTAGATGGTGAAATCTGTTTTCTCTCAGGTACATGGCAGTGTAAGCTTCACAGTGAACATTACTACATCACTCTCATCAACGTAGTCCATATCAACAAAATATATATCTTGACTCTATATAGTGGTTATTTTGGGAAAAACCCAGGTATTTTGGGCAGTAGGATTATAAAAATATGTGCTAATATAAAATTAAATAAAGTAGTCTATATAAAATTGTAAAATAAATCTGTCTATCAGTACTTTTTTACTTAAGTACATAAAAAATTGAGTACTTTTGTACTTTCACTCGAGTAAAATTGAAAAAGCAGTACTTTTACTTTTACTGGAGTAATATTTTATTATACGTATCTGTACTTTTACTCAAGTACTTGATCTGTGTACTTTGTCCACCACTGGTTCCGAGTTGATTTTACAATCCTTATGTTCACATATAAGGCACTGCATGGTCTGGTCCCTCAATATCTGTGTGCTCTTTTAGCGTCATGTACGACCCTCACAAGCTGGTTTATAGTTCCTCAGACACGGTCACGCTCTGTAGGGGACAGGGCTTTCTCTTCCTACGCTAGACTTTGGAATTCACTCCCGCTACAAAACAGAGATGCGCAGAATTGAAGTATTTTTAAATCTTACTCAAAAACGCATTTTGCTAGGTTATCTTTTTCTTGACTGTCTTGATTTTCATATTTTAGTTTGTTTTTAATTGGTTGTCATGTGTGTGTGTTGTATTTTTACGTGTTTGTTTTATTATGTAAAGCGCCTTGAGAAACTGTTTTAAAGGCGCTATGTCAAAATAAAGTTATTATTATTATTATTTAGTAAAGTGAGTTCCACCTGGTCTCTAAACTCACACTCTTTGCTTTTAAGTGCATTAACAACTGAAATACACAGCTTGAAGGTCCCATTCATGAGAGATTGTATGTCTGATTTGAAATCTGCAATAGAAATGTGAGTTTAGCGAGCAGCTTCTGTAATCTCTGTCTTTCCACATTCAGTTAAACACAAGCTGCACTGAGACTGAAAACAGCTGCCTGAGAGTTTATGAGAAGAGAAGAGTGAAGAGAAGAGAAGAGAAGAGAAGAGAAGAGAAGAGAAGAGAAGAGAAGAGAAGAGAAGAGAAGAGAAGAGAAGAGAAGAGAAGAGAAGAGAAGAGTGAAGTGATGAGCCTGGAGAAGGACTTGTCTGTGGGGCAGTGAACTGTAACCTGTAGAGACACTTGTATACAGAAGCTTTCTTTTACAGGTATGCAGCACATTCTTTATTACCATTTATTATAAAAAATGTGTACTTTAACATCTGTTTTTGTTTCCGATACAATTAATTACAACATTTCACCACAATACTCTTTCTCACTTTCTCTCTCTCTCACACACACACACTTGTTGGTTTGTATGGTTTACGGGGACTCTCCATAGGCGTAATGGTTTTTATACTGTACAAACTGTATGTGCTATTGCCCTACACCTACCCTACCCCTAAACTTAGCCCTCACAGGAGACGGTGCATTTCTATTTTCCCTCAAAAAAACTCACTCTGTATGATTTATAAGCATTTTAAATTATGGGGACACTGAAAATGTTCAATTTTCAATGTTCAAAACTGATAAATCACCTTCTCCTTGTAATACCTATGTCATACCCATGTTATTATACAAATTTGTGTCCTCATAAACAACATAAACATGCCCACACACACACACACACACACACACACACACACACACACACACACACACACACACACCTATACTCTCCACAGGCATAATGGTTTTATACTGTACAAACTGTATTTTATATCACCCTACACCTAAACCTACCCTGTACAGCACTTATACACTTATATTAGCTTTTGTACCCACGGGGACCTCAATTTAGGTCCCCAATGTGACACGTGTCCCCATGAGTCTGTGCACGCACACACACACACACACACACACACACACACACACACACACACACACACACACACACACACACACACACTCTCTCTCTCTCTCTCTCTCTCTCTCTCTCTCTCTCTCTCTCTCTCTCTCTCTCTCACACACACACACACACACACACACACACACACACACACTCTCTCTCTCTCTCTCTCTCTCTCTCTCTCTCTCTCTCTCACACACACACACACACACACACACACACACACACACTCTCTCTCTCTCTCTCACACACACAGAGCTGCATTGCAGTGTTTCCTCGCAGCCAAAAACACACTAGTCAAGGTCTAATTCAGGATTCCTGCATATTTTTACTGACCTACTTCAGTATAGAAACAGAGGGAACATAGACAGTTTCTGTTGTTTTACTCTTTCATTCATTGCTTTTGTAATGAGCAGTAATTAGTAATGTGGTCTGATAATTAGGCTCACTGGTTGTTAGCAGGTATCCTCTAGAGGCAGAGCTGAATTCATTTGACTTGTACCGTGTGTTATTTCTGAACCACTAGTGGCACCAAACAGAATTGCTAAAATATTGAATGTTGCCAACAGATTTCCTCAAACCTCCTCCTCCCAGCTTCCCTGTCTGCCATTGTTGGGACAAAATAGAGTCCTGGGACCTCACTGGTAAAACATCAATACACACAGATTTGACCGTAGAGTTCATGTGTGCTAAAATCCACAACATTCAGATTCATGAAAGTAGTGTGATGTAGAAGCAGACGTACATAGTTTTGCTTGTGGATTATGGGAAAAGGATTATGGGAAATGGAGTCCTGGGTAAAGTGTCAGGAGTCTGGAGTGTGGTGCCCTCTAGTGAAGCTCACGGGCACTCCAGCAAGAGATCATGACAAACATTCAGAAATAATGTTTTCATAATGTAACGAGAGAGAAAAAATGCTCTTTAAACATTGTTAGCTTGGTAGTTTTCTCATACTTCCAATGCAACCATTTACAGTACAGTCCACTGTCCAGTGTAAATAATTCATGATTGACAAATGAAAATGTGTTTCCAGCATCAAGCTCAGTGACGTTGATCCATTGTTTGTTTCTTTTTTATTTTACATGGAACAAGTAACTTTTTATTATATAGATCATTTTTTTAATGAAATAGGTCTTTCAAGACCCAGTGAAATGAAAATGTGAGTTTTGTTATTTTGTCTTAAAGGTGTAGTGTACTGTTAAACCATCACACAAATACAGTCCATTTACTTAAGTCTTTGTCTTCCAAGAAAACTGACCCAACATATCATCGTGCATTCAAATTTGTGTCCAGAACTCAACAACTGTAAAAAATATGTGACCCTCTCTGTGAAATCCAGAATAAAGTCTCAAAATCGAATTATGAGATAACGAGTATCAAAGTTTGATTTCTACCATTAATCTCACTATAATTTCAAACTTTGACATGACCCTTCTCAGTCAATATTAAATATAAAGAATGTTATTTGCCTTATGAAGGATTATGTTTTGTAGAAAACAGCAAATCACAAAAAAATGACTTTAGCTGGGTTTTCACAGAGAGGGTCACAAATAGTCAAATAAGGCAGTAGTGATGCATCTACCAGCAGGGGCTCATGGGACTGGGCAACATCACGACTGTTTGCTTTTCCTTTCAAAAGAAACGTGTCACAATACAGAGCTTTCTAGAAGAGAGCAGAAACATGTTCAACGTGATCACAAAAGAAACCGCCATATGATATTACTCATAATACTAATGATTTTTTTGTGGAATGAAAAATGATTCATTAATTAAGACAGACTTAGAGGGTTAAGGCTCACAGAGTTGATCTTGCCTTAGTCTTATCTTGTCAAAAACAGTTTGAGACATGAAGATGTGCAGGACATCTGACTTGAGAGTGATACTGCAGAAGAGAAATGAAGCAGCTCAGATGATTTCTGCACGCGGTGACCTTCTGTGGTGAAAAACAGACGCACAGAGGAGAGAGGATACTGAGAAACAACAGATCGGAGCTTTTACTGACGATGCTGTGTCTTCAAGTCAACATGAAATCCACATTGACCCAAATGACTTATTATGTTCCTGTGAATATTCATCTGTGCACGTTATTCAAGATCAAAATGACTTGATTTCATAATCCATCATTCATATAACTTAGTCCACCTGTTAAATGAGCTATTAATCAGTGTGAGGTATTAATTAATAACAGCCAGAGCTCATCATCAGAAGTGAGGCAGATGAAGGTAAGACGAGTTTGCAACTCTGAGGAAAAAGTCTGAATTAAGATATAAGATCGCTATTGTGAGGAAAAATAAAGCTTGGTTCAAAACAATCTCACAATTACAAGTTTATATATCATAATTCGGACATTTTTATTATTCCATTTGGTAGATAAGCTTTCATACCAGAAAGACCAGATTTTAGTTTTAAAAATGTGATTAAATATATCAAATGGAAGATTGAATTGTTCAGAATAAGATCTATAAAATGCATTTTGAAAACAGATGAGCTGAATTCTCATTCATGCTGACTTTAACAACAAACTGTAACAGCCGTAGATTACAGTCCACCAGCAAGGTTTAGTCCAAGGTCAAGTCCAGAGGAACAGTTTGATGAGTGTGATCAATCATGTCTAAGAGCTGATATACAGTCTGTCCTCATCAGTTACTGACAGCTAAAACACACATCCGGCTGAATGCATCAAACCCAGAAACACACATCCAGCTTTAGCTTTTGAGGACGAGACACTGCAGTCTGTCATCTTCACCTCAGCAGCACGTACTGTACATACACTACTTTACTGTTTTAAGAAACTGTTTTTACAGAGAGCATTCAGCTGATTTACATACCTCTTTATTCCAAGGAGAAAGCGTATGTACTTATTTACTGGCTGTTGTATAACATGTTAACTACATAAACCTGGCTTTATGCAGTGTTCAGGTTTCTGTTTTAGAAATAGAGGCTAAGTCGTGCATATTAAAATAAACTCAGTTTGCATATAACACTGTTTTATTGTGCTGTGGTATGATATAAACATAGTGAGATCTGGTAATCTGTCATTTTTCTTCACACTGCCATGAATATGTATCTAAACAACAATACAAACGTAATAGAAAAGTGTGTAGAATGTATTAATTAGCCTAACTGTTGGTTACGTTATACAATAAAGAAATATCCATTACCGTGGATATATTGATGCTGCACATTTGATCGTTTTATTAAAAGTGTATTGTTTTATCTTGTCTTTGTCATTGGTTATGCACATTCAGGTTTTGTGTTGCATTGTATGTTGTTAATTATTTTAGCGTTGTGTGTCCTTCTCTGATGGTGTTTAGGGTTTATGTGAGGAACACTGTCTGTATGTGTTCATATTATCATAAATATTATCATCTTCTATAGAAAGAACAACACATTTTAGTAGCCAAGGTAGATGTTGGTATAAAGCCACCATCCCATCATTTCTAAAACATTACATTTGTGTTGTTCACAGAGAGTTGAAATGTTTTTTCATACACAGTATCTATCTGCACGTTCACTTACTGTAACCGTGTTTTTCTAGTAAAGCTCTATTTGTGGAGTTGAAGGTGGATTAGATGTTCTGGGTCACCAAAACTGGACCAATCAGCTGCAAGCAAAGGGACGTGTGTTCACTCTCCCCGTATCTCTTGTTCTTTTGAATGCAGTTCCCAGTGAAAGCATTTTAGACAACAATGCCAGGATTTAGATGATAATTATTTATTAAAAATGAGTTTCCATTGACCCTTTGATCATTCATATCTAATTTATTATTTAAATTACTAAAAATACAAACTTTATAGAGCTTCTAAAACTGCTCAGCTTTTTCTTTGAAGCTCTTTGTGAAACTATGTAAATGTTTCATGAATACATTAAGCAGGGCATTGAATTGTGTGATTGGTTGTTTGCTGTAGATGTCACTTTCAGGTGCACATGCTCGGAGTTAATCATCCACTCAGAATCAAACCTGGAGTCAACAGAAGTGTTCAAGCAAGTGTTGTGAATGAACTGAACCTGATTTAAAGCAGGCTGGATTTATTTAGTTTGGTCATCTCTTAACATTACTGGAGGAGAAGTGCATCCTCCTGCTCTCTTCTCTCTCTACACACACACACACACACACACACACACACACCACACACCACACACACACACACACACACACACACACACACACAGTTTTCAGCGGACTGACAGCAGTGTGGTGTGTGCAGTTCATTAATGATTCCTCCAGCGCAGCTGACTTTGCACTCAACCGGAAGTCAAAGGCATGAGCAGGATCCTGAGCCAGATATAGAGATAGCAGCTGCTCACCGCTGCGTCACATCTCACTCTGGGTAGAGCTCAAAGGTGACTACAGCACGGCCAGTCCTCGATGCACACATGAACAATCGCATACAGCACTCTTAATAATAAGGGGGGGATATTTTTATGTAAGAATCCTCAAATGAAAACTGTGTTTTGCTTCAAGAGAGCAGCCATGCATTTGCATCATGTTTTCTTTTCTTTTGTAATCATGTATTACTCGTTCATTCAATCATTCATTTATCATTAAAAAAAAAATATATATATATATATAATTATTTTTTATATTATTATTTAATATTTAATCATATAACTGCATACAAATTTAATTATTTAATATTATTTCAATTACATAATCATGCATAGTGATTATTTAAACCATTTATATACTCATTTCGTTGATGAATTAATTAGTCATTTATATATTCTATTATAATTTTTCCATGGTTGTTTAGTCATGTGATTGTGTGTTTGAAGGGATATCTGTTTTCATGAGTAAGAGATCAGAGAATGTTTTAATATCACGGATCGTTGTTGTGAAGCAGTCATTTTACATTGATATTGCTTGTGCTATAATACTTGTATTTGTGCTGGTCAGACAAAGTCTGAGAATTGAAACATACACAACTAACTAATTATTCAATAAACTTCGTCTCCTGCTTCCGCTCTTCACTGGCTTTGCTCAGTCAACTTCTTGGCTGATAGAAGACGGTTAATGCAGTTTGGGTACCAGACAAGACTTGCTGTTAACAGGTAAACGGGGTATTAGACAACTTGTCTAGTTGTTCTGTTACCACACAAAACAGGTCTTTTCTGACAGGATCTGGCGTTCAGGGTTGGATCTCATATTTCTGGCACGGAGGCATGATCTAACAATTTATTGCAAAAGCACACAGATAAATCATGCAAGAACAATATTTCTTGCAATAAATCTATTACTGTAAGATGTTGAGATTTGAGAAAGCAGATCCCAGATGATCAATTCTCAACCAAGCTGCTTTTGAAAGAATGCTTTCAATAAACGTAGATGCACATCTGGGACATATTGTTAATAATACTTACCTGTTAAAGTTATACAATCTGTCCAAAAGTATTATTCTCTGTAAAGTTATGTCTTTTGAATAACTGTTTAAACAATCATATGTCTGACTTTTCAGATAGCAGTTCTTTTCAGTGTTAACTTGAAACAACAGCACAGTTTGTCCAAAACTGCAGTCATTTCACAACTGGGACAAGAGAAGTACAGAAATGACCTCTACTGCAAAAAGAACCACGGGATCTGGATCAACATAACATAAGAGTAGCTGACACATATTGTCTCCATTTGATATGAATGCATAAGGGAAATGTAAGTCTTATGTCCTATAACTGATCACCTGTTTTCCATAATTGTGTTACATACAGTATTCAGTGTAGTCTTTCAACTATCATGTCATATTAACTGCATTTATAATAATTATAATAGAATTGAAAAAAAATATGTCTAAAATAGTTTAGAAACCTTAACTTTATGGAGCACCTAAAGGGACAAGTTGGTGAAAAATATATGAGACGGAAAAAATATATATCTGGGAAAGTATTTAATACCCCCAAGAAGCGTCTCAGGGTTGTGTATGTAACACAAGAATGAGACGCAGCGTCCTGGATTTAACGCTATAGGAATGCTTCTGGTGTAACTAGTGTCTGAAGAATGTGTGAAAACGCCAATTTCGTTGGCTGGCGGTCATATGACGGAGTGTGGCGCATCATCAAGGCCATAAAAGGGCATCTACGTCATGGCGTTCCCAGATTATAATTAACTGAAGGTAGTGACCTTGGTCGTGAGACTACTTTCACTCTGCCATACCTCCACCATCCGAAGGTGGTGCTTTCCCCTTGGGAAATACATATACACTAGAAATAAATCCTATTTGAAAGACAGCTATCATAACATCATCAATAAAATGAAAATAAAAGCAAACTTGAGGTCTGTCCACATAGTCAGGATTTAACAGACTGATTTGTGCGTATTACCCCGATGCTTACCCTGCCTCAGCCACTGATATACAATACTGCCACCACGTGGCAACATTTCAGGTCTGGGAGGAACATTTCCCTATAAATACCCTTCCCAGAAGCCACAGGCTGGACAACCCAGCCCACAGGAGAGGTATTAGGTATACCTAACACTCTCAGGTATTAGGGCAAACAGAGCCCTAACCACCACGTGCGCCCCAACATCTTCCAAGAAGGGGGCAGGTGCCACACTCCAGCAGCCCATCAGAGACTGCTCACCACAGAAACATCATAGGTGGTGAAGTTGGCAATTCACTCTCCTGAGAATATTGGCTTGAAAAAAAGACACCGCTGTTGTAAAAGGTTCTCTCTCTCTCTCTCTTTTAACAGCACACTGGCAGAGAACCATTAAAAAGGAGCCAACCCCAAGAAACAAGCTCTTGTGCTCTGACACGCTCCGAAGAGAGAAAGGCAAGAGGCACACTCTTGAGCCCGCAGGCATCAAGGCCACTATTTTTTTGTCTTTCTAGCCGAAATGACAGCTCTCGGATCCATCTTGGGTTTGGTGTGCCTCTTTAACCCCTGACTCCTCCTTTTCGGTTCTCCTCAATTCCAGACAAACTGAGCCAGATGCCTCTCTGTGGCAACCATCAGCTGATGATATGCACCACATGCCAGGTGGCATGGAGTGCCAGATCTGTGGCCTGGAGAAGTTCTTTTATCACGGGATACACTCATCCAAGGCTGGTAGGGACCCCAAGCCTGACCTGCCACTGCATAAGCTTTGCCCATCAAGCTGGATGTTACCCTACAGGCTTGGAGGGCAATGCTGGAGCCTTCAAAGACAATGCCACACCAGGGGAGAAAAAAATAGAAATTAGATAACAGAAGCATTAGAGCTTCTTTAACCCGGGGAATCGTCATGTACTTCTGATTATTTGATTGCAGAAGGGTTAAATAAGGATAAGCACCAGGGGTAAAGATGCAAGTTCTACCACATTTCCGACACCTCGGTACGAAGATCGGGCAGTAACAGAAAGCTCCTACAAGGAAGTTGCATCTAATATACTACAAGCTACTTCTTATTTTCCCACCGACCAATCAAAGCTGAGCTTGACCGTGGCCAAGGTGACCACTTCCAGCAGCTCCTCATATACAGGGGAGAGGGATGAGCTAGCCTCAGCCACACTCGCTTCCACACTGACCACAGCCACCTCCATAGAGCTAGACATAGCCAGTAGTGGATTCACAGACAGATTTCATATCAACTCCACCACTCTGCCTCGGCAGATACAGCACCCGGTCCACAAGGTGCAGATACCCGACTCCCATCCCTTGAAGAAAGGGCCAGGCTGGAGCAGAGCTTCCTCAATGGGAAACACTCACAGTGCACAGAGCCAACCCCCTTTGTGTTCTTCTGAGAAACCCAAGAAACAGAGTAAAAAATCATTTAAATCTGATTATTTAATGATGCACATATTTTTGACCATCACCATGTCTGGTCTCTGCACAGTTTATCCTAAGTGCACATTTTGATATCACATAATCCCAAATATGCCTTCTTGCATCGGAATGAGTGTTTCAAATGTACTTACGAGAGCAGAGATATGATGACGTCATTTATTTTCATTCATTATTCCATTTACCACACAGTAGCATAGGCACATTTTATGAAAGGTTAAACAATATTTTAATATTCCCTTTAAAAAAAATAAAACTTAGTGACTGAGATAACGCTATTCTACATTCTCAAAAAATATGATTAGATCACTGCAGACAGGGATTGTTTTTCATCATGAAAGCGTAACATGAAAAATATGAACTGGGATGCACATGAAAATTTCATAATTCATCTGTTTTTCTCTGACGATGATGACAGTCTCTGGGAGTATTCCCCAGCCATGCAGTCAGACATCAGTGCATCAGAGCTGTTCTCTACATCCATAAAACAAACCATATGACTGCTGATGCCACTTAAAGAGACGCTATAAATCATGTTACAAATGACAGAAGTAAAACAGTGTTCTGAATGCAATTTTAAGGCAGGGTTCTATGCACAGATATGATTATGTATATTTATTGTGACTGATTATGATTAATTTGATTATTAAATGCAAAACATAAAACTGAGAACTATACAGACTTTGGTCACTTTTTAACTATCTATTTGCAAACAATCAATTGGGAAATAACCGTGCAAAATACAATAAAGAAGTATAAGCCGTATGCTTTCTTTGGCAGAGGTTTCTGAAGTCAAAACCTGTTTAATGCATCAGATAATTTGACCAAATACATTTTTTTAAATTGCGATACTTTAAATGACTTTAATACAAGTTATGTGTAAACATTCATGTTACACCAAATATGCTTATAAAGGCCAAAAGATGACTGAAACTTCACGAAAAAGTCAGGGCAGAAATTAAAGTTACTTTAATAGCTGCATGTACTTTGACTAAAGTTTGAGACCCCAGAGACATGCAATATTCCCTAAAAGACAAAAGACTGTCAGTTTATGTTGTACATATTTGCAGTGTGAGTGCATGTTTCTGTAGCAGCTCTGGCTGGTTCCAGATCAGTAGTGTGAGCTGTACGGGAACATAAAGAAATACAATCAAACTGCTGCAAAGACGTTTGGGACTTGAAGATACGCAGAAATCGGTCGTGTAAAAATGACACTTGTAGTCTAGTTTAATCATAGCTGCATGATATATTCTTTGACTGGATCATTCTTACACATCCAGTTAAGACACAACCCCTCCTGAACTGCAGCATAACATCTCAGGGTGTGAATCTTGTCTTTTCTCAGGGCACTTTCAACACAAAATTTAAGATAAACTACGTTATTTCAAATGTGGGTCACTGCACTATTAAAATTAGCCTTAGAACTTTATTTTAGTCATAAAAATAAATCGGAAAAATACTTTTTGGTTTTGCATATGGTGACTTGAAGAAACAAAATTACGTCAAAAATTAATAAGCTATTTTTTACAAACCCTTTAGATGAATTTTTACAAAAAATATATATATTTCTAATAATTTCACTAAAATTATTTCACAATGGCACTTATCAAACACTCAATAGGTTAAAATGATCTAGAAGGGATATCACATATCAGTAGGCATTTGACCTTGGAACTATTTTACGCCTTTGTTAATGAATATTTTAAAATGATAATAAAGGTCTGTCAGAGTGAGGACACGGGAATAAGGCTTTGTTTAAGCTTGCGATGACCATGTATCCCATCCATGTGTAGAGGACGCATGATCTTTTCAAGGCCTCGGCCATGTCGATACACACTGTCCTTCATACGATACTTCATGCACGTCCGTTACGCTCTCTGATAGCAGAGGTTGAGCAGGGGTGAGGGATTTGTACCAGATTCACAAAAATATGGCAAAGGCTTAACACTTGTGCTTCATGGCAAGCTAAAGAGAGAAAGAGAGAGAGAAACTTTTAAAGATCCATCTGTAAGTTTACTGTACAAATAGAGTTCAAAATGTCTAATGAATAAAAAAAAACAGCATGCTACATAATCTCCAGTTCCTTGCATGCTTCTTTCATAAATATGTTGGTTCATTTGATAATGCATTAAAGTAAAGAATTCAATACAATTTCATAGACTACTGTTCAAAAGCGCTTTATAAAAATCAATAGCAATGATGCATTTAATTGATCAAAAGTGACAGTAAAAACATGTTATGTAATGTTAATGATTACCGTTCCACAAAAACAAAGCAGCACAGCTGTTTTCAACATTGATAATAATCAGAAATATTTCTTGAGCAGCAAATCAGTATATTATTATGATTTCTGAAGATCATGTGACACTGAAGTAATGATGCTGGAAATACAGCTGTACATCACAGAAATACATTACATTTTATTATATATTCAAAGCAACTATTTCAAATTTAAATAATGTTTTAAACTATTACAGTTTTTACTGGATTCTTGATCAAATAAATGCAGAAGAGACTCATTTCTGAGCAGCGGCCATGTCTTTCATGCAGTCGCCACATGAAGGCAGCACAGCAGCACAAATGTGTTTTCACTTCAACAAGCTTTAGAAAGTCAGCAGAAACTGGCCAGAAAGACTAAGAGTAAAGACAGACATGTGCACACTTCACCTTGTGTGCAGTGTCGGCAAAATGCTGGGCGCTGTTCTTCATCTGGCCCGTCTTCTCCTCGACGCGTCCCAGTCTCTCGCCGCGCTCGTTCAGCGCCTGACTGGCCTTCTGCACCGCGCTGCTAACGCTGTCTGCTGCCTCGTGCAGGATGCTGTTCCCTACACACACACACACACACACATCAGGAGAAACGCGTCAGGAAAACACCTCCACAGAATGTGTGCAAGCCTTGTGAAAAAGTACTACTTACTACAGAAATAACATGTGTTATTAAAATATGTGTGGACTGAATGTAATGTTTTCAGACACTTAAAGGGTTAATTCATCCAAAAATGAAAATTCTGTCATTAATTACCTCATGTCGTTTTTGGTACCTTAAAGGAACATATCAGGACTTAAAGTGTACATATTAGAACCCCATAGGTACAAAAGTGTACCTTTTGAAAAGATACCGCCCCAGCGACAGCTTTTGTGCCTTTATTTCTGAGAGTCTGGAGGGTCAGAAAGCTCCTGGATTTCATCAAAAATATATTCATTTGTGTTCTGAAGATGATCAAAGGTCTTATGGGTTTGGAACGACAAATAATTAATGACAGAATTTTCATTTTTGGGTGAACTAACCCTTTATGTATTATAGTTTACATTTATATTAAAATTACTTAATTGAACTTAATAGTGCTTTTTGACCCACTTAAGTGCATCTTTATATGTAATTTCATATTTATTTCTATTGTCTTTGAAATATGGTTAAAGTGAACTGCTGAATTAATTGAAAAGCATTAATGGTGAACCAAATATACTTTAAAAGTCATTTCTATTGAAATTTGGGCGTCGTTTATTTAAATATAGTTGCAATGATGAAGTTGCAATTTAGTCAAATTAAAATATATAAACTTCAAATAACACACTGAAGTTAAATTAAGTACTTTACGTGTGCTTTAAAGATTATTTAGACATGATTTAAAATGAACTTTAAATGTAAACTTAATTTGATATTACAAAGTGCACTTTTTAAAGTATGTTAAGAAAGTCATGAAAGTGTCACTCTTTATACTTAAGTGGCCTTTTATTTTGTTAATATTAGATTATCTGCAAGAACAGTTTCTTTCAAATATACTTTTAAGATTTTAAGTACACTATGTCCAAATTAGGGGTGTAACGGTACACAAATATGACGGTTCGGTACATACCTCGCTTTGATGTCACGGTTCGATTTAAAAAACAAATTAGCTTATTTTTTTTATTAAACAGTGGTTTACTGAACAAATTGCTCTCTTTAAATAAATTCAGTTCTAATTAAAATTTTCTTTGGGATAAATGTTTATTTTGTGTTAAAAGTAGTGGTGGGCCGTTATCGGCGTTAACGTGCTGCGTTAACGTGAGACTCTTATCGGGCGATAAAAAAAATATCGCCGTTAATCTATTCTCAAAGTTGGGTTGGGAGCTGGGTCTATACTACGCAAGCTATGATGACTTTCACCCTGATATTTTAGCGCGGATGTATACCTAGCCGAATTGCACTGTAGGGGGCGAGAACGAGTCTTCGAACTAGAGGCTCGCAGTCCGTGATGGACAGATTGTTAACGGCTGGTCTATGTGGTAATACAATCGGGCAGGACATCCAAACGCTCACCTATCATTCATCAACCTCAAATATGGCTTTTCATCTGAAAGATGTATGTAGTAGCAACTTTACATGGCCGCTCGATATGATGTTAACCTAGAGAAATGTGCGCTATTGAAGTGTTTGTGTGGAAGCGCGTTTGCTGCAGGACAGGCTCCGGTGCGCTCACTTGCTCTTAAAATCTCCGTCATTCTTGGTCATACAGATAAAAGTAGCCTAATACATCTTTCGAATCTGTAAAGACTCTACGTTTATTTGTGTGCACTCAGAATAACAACGAAACGTTGCGCTTTTAAGCAAACAGGATGCGCTTTAGGTCTCATGTGAACTTGAGCGAGAAACTTCGAAACTCCGTCTTTGAAAAATATATCTATAGAGAGTGAAATGTCTAAAAAATTAAAATAGAAGACGTGTGTGTTAGCATGGATGATTTACATGAAATTGAATCTGTGCAACACTGTGCATAAGATGGCTTTCAGTTCAATATAATAACAAAAAACGACATTTTGGGTTTTTATTCAACTAATAAGGTGGGCACGCTGTGATCTGTACTATATTTTTACTGTAATTGACAGTTATCGGCAAAAAACAAAAACAACAACAACAACACGGGAGTGGGAGGGAATGGGAGTCATTCTTCCGGGAGTGGAACGGGATTTTCCTCCAGTTTTTTCGTGGGATTGGGACGGTAAGAGATTAAAGTTTGTGATGCATTTTGGAAACAGGAGATGAGCCCCTGGTCTAATGCGCCACCTGGCTTGAGAAACCCGTTCTCAAAGACTTACTTTTAGTCATTATTTGGGTAGCACACATATTCTGAATGCCTTCGGCAGAATTCAAATGAGCCATTTTAATCTAGATTAATTCCAAGATTAATCTAGATTAAAAAAAATAATCTATGCCCACCACTAGTTAAAAGTAGAAGTAAAGAGTACGATAAGGGATGAGGCGTTTATACAGCGATCTGTCACGCCACATCAAAGAGCCCCAAAACAACATTTATTGTTTGAATTTGCTGAAAAAATGTTTGAAAGATGATACTTTGTTTCTTATCATAAGTAACAATATATACAACTGGAAGTTTCCACTGAAGTTCCACTCGTGCAGTGGTTGAAACAATGCTGTATTTGTTCGGTACACATGCGTACCGACTCAAAAGACCCGTACCAAACATTATTGGTATGAATACATGTACAGTATTCCCTAAGTGTAGTATACCCTACTACAAATTTGACCCTGGACCGCAAAACCAGTCATAAGGGTCAATTTCGTGAAATTGAGATTTATACATCATCTGGAAGCTAAATAAATAATCTTTCCATTGATGTATGGTTTGTTATGTATTCTGACTAGAACCAGAAAATTTGAGCATATCACACCAGTCCTCAGGTCCTTACACTGGCTTCCAGTTACATTTAGGATTGATTTTAAAGTACTTTTACTCGTTTATAAGTCACTCAATGGTATAGGACCTAAATATATGGCAGATATGCTCACTGAATATAAACCTAACAGACCACTCAGATCATTAGGATCGAGTCAGTTAGAAATACCAAGGGTTCACACAAAACAAGGGGAGTCCGCTTTTAGCTATTATGCCGCCCGCAGCTGGAACCAGCTTCCAGAAGAGATCAGATGTGCTAAAACATTAGCCACATTTAAATCCAGTCTCAAAACTCATCTATTTAGCTGTGCATTTGTTGAATGAGCGCTGTGCTACGTCCGAACTGACTGCATTATTTTATGTATAATCATTTTCTATTTAACTGTTTTAAATCTCATTTTAAATCAATTTCTATATCATTTTAAAATTCCTTGTTTTATTATTTTTAACTCCTTGTTTTTATTGCTGTGAATGATTATTTCACATTCTTTTATGTAAAGCACTTTGAATTACCACTGTGTATGAAATGTGCTATATAAGTAAACTTGCCTTGCCTTGCCTTGCCTTGCCTTATGATCGGACATTATTTGGAACTATTTGTAAATCTGGAATCTGAGGGTGCAACAAAACATATTGAGAAAATCATCTTTAAAGTTGTTCAAATTAAGTTCTTAGCAATGCATAATACTAGTAAAAAATTAAGTATTAATATATTTCCAGTAGGATATTTACAAAATATCTTCATGAAACATGATCTTTACTTAATATCCTAATGATTTTTGGCATAAAAAAATCTATAATTTTGACCCATACAATGTATTTTTGGCTATTGCTACAATTACCTGTGCTACTCAAGACTGGTTTTGTGCTCCAGGGTCACAAATGCATATTCACGTAAACACTTCCCAGTGCATTTCCACTGATAAAAGCTGTCATATGTAGTCAGTTCTACTGACAAAATATTAATCTAGAGAGCGTTCAAGAGAGCTACAGGTAGGGGTGTGCGATATTGAAAAAAAATCCCTTCCTGTGATTTTAATCATATGAAACGTAAATATATACATTTTCTGCCCCCATATCTTGAATTTTGCGATCATTCTTAATGGATTTTAATCGACTGAATCATGCAGTGAAAGAACACGCTCTAAATGCGATCGTGCACCGTTTAACCCCTTCATCACCACGTAGGCTCATGTATGCGTGCACTATGTAGGTGTTAGTTGGGGTTTTGCAAAATACTCGATATTGTCAAATTGCACATCGTTAAAACAACAATTACGATTATCGCAGACGATATATATCCCCTACGTTACACCCCTAGCTACAGCACAATGCAGAGCTAAAAACCACGCAAACAGAATTTATCCTGAAAATCACATCTAATGGTGGACAAAAACATGGTGGCACAAGATTTTCTATTACAGGATGTGCAAATGTGTCCAGCATTATGAAAGCCCATTTGAGCACAACCAGCGTCTGTCCATGGCGCTTAATGAAACGGATCCAGCGGTGACATGCATCCCCACAGTTTTCGTCCCACACCTGAGCAGCTTCACAGCACTTGTTTTGCACTGGTGTGAGACTTAGACCGGAGGGGCCAGAGTGATCTCCTCACGTCCATGATCTCATTAACCTTATCATTAACTACAGAGAGAGAGACCAACGCTGACATACGTAAAGAACTGTTGCTGTATGCTCATGCATTATATGTTGTGGGATCATGTAAAGTTTTACATTTAAACTTTGAAATGCCTTCATAAACCATAAAAACACATTACTTGACTTAAATAAAAATTCAAAACATTAATTTCAGCTAGTTGTCAAGGCGACATTTGTCATTTTTATTTAAAGTTACTAAAATAATAAAAAAAGAAGAAGCTAAAACTTAATAAAAAATAACAGACATATTAAATAAACAAATAAAATAAATAGTTTGGTTCCCCAAAGAGCCTTTCAATGATTTTTGTTTCTTAGTGTAAAGAACATTTTGACAAGCTAAAGATTATTTTCACACTATAAAGCATCTTTTGAACAATGGACAAGTTTCTGGATGTTAAAGGTTAGGAAATCAAATCCTTTTAAGATATGAGCTAGATCGTGACTAAAAATCATGATATATCATTATATCTATTCTCATCATGTGTCTTTAAGCTCACAGTCCGGGGTAATGATGTTTGCTCAGCTTCACCGAGTCCTGCCAGGCAACCTGACCCTCAGGAACCTCGACTGTGCTTCCCACAATAACACAGTCCCTCCTGTCACGGAGTCAGAGTAAAGACAAGCAGCAACACTACACGCTGTTAGTTATTAGGTGTCAGGGAAGAGAAGGAGGGAGCTTCAGGACACGGTTAACAGAGCATCAGCACCTTCCTCGCTCGACACACCAACACTTTAATTGTAGCATAGAAACGTGAACTGTCTGCACTCGCGTCGGTGCTACTGCTGCAATGCAGAACTAAATGTGTGAATGCTCTACAGATATAACCCTACATCAAAGGTGGCAGCAGAAAAAAACAGGTGCAATCCTTTATAGTGAAACCTCATTTATTTAAAAATTGTATCCTTGTAAATTACTTGACATGAGAATCTTTTTAGATTGATTACTGACCAACACAACTAATTATTTAAAAGTCATATGTCAAGATTATTGCAGTTGCATAAGCCGGATGCATTGAGAACATTAACGCATTGTTACACCTGTAATTATGAGCCAAATGCATATATAGACCCTCTTGATTGATTGATTGATTGATTGATTGATTGATTGATTGATTGATTGATTGAGTGGGTTCTTTAGGTATTACCAACATTTTTTATAAAAACAACTTCAAACTTAAAAAAAACCTCCAAAAAAGTAGCGTATAATGAAAGGGTGCCCAGTGTGTTTGAACGGGACGTCTCACCTCCCAGCAGTTTGGCTGGGCAGTTGATGAACTCCGGTTTTCTTTCGGGGATGAACCGCTGACATGTGTGATGCAGGATCTGGACAAACACGCACTTCTCTCCAGATGAACCCGCAGTCCACTGGTCAAACCCGTTCTCAAATGTCAAGTCAAACTCTGGGCAATCCTGGACATTTTTGGATGAGGAGAGGCAGTCAAAGATCAACGGTATCAAACAGAACACAGCATCTCAAGAAGAAAGAGCCCGGCGTCTACTCACTCGGACCGAGTCGACACCGTTGACCTGCCGCAGCTGACTGATGGGCCACTGGGATCTCCTGACGAAAGACGAGGAGCCTTCGAACTGCTTCACCTTCGTGAGGAACACCTGCGCTGGTTTCTGATTGGTCACTGTAACGAAAGGGAACATCGGTTTGAATTCGGATCAAACGTTTACCATTTCTAATGTTTTGATAGAAGTGCTCAATAAAATAGTTAAAAACAATAATATTGTGGAATATTATTACAATTTTAAATAACAGTTTTCTATGTGAATGTATGTTAAATTGTAATGTATTGCTCGAAGCTGAATGCTCAAGAAAAACGTATTATTATCAATCTTGTGCTGTTTAATATTTTTGTTGACACCATGATATACCATTTCAAAGTTTGGGGTAAGTATGATTAAATAAATAAATAATAATTTTATGCAGCAAGGATGCATTCAATTGATCAAATGTGACAAAGATATTTATAATGTTACCTTTTATTCATCAAAGAAAAAGTTCATAATTATTAAGCTGCAAAAAATAATAATATTATGAACTATTATTAATAACTGATAATTGAGCAGCAAATCAGCATATTATTATGATTTATGAAGATTATGTGACACTGAAGACTGGAGTAATGATGCTGAAAATACAGCTGTACATCACAGAAATAAATTACATTTGACAACATGCTCAAATGAAAAACAGTTATTTGAAATTGCAATAATAATTGCACAATATTACAGATTTTACTGTATTTTTTTCCATCAGCCTTGGTAAGCATAATAATATTTGTTTCAAAACATTAAAAATGTGATTTATTCTGGACTTTTGACCGGTAGTCGACATACTGTATACACATTTTTCCACATAGCAGAGAAACAAACACTACTACTGTAACATGAAGCTCTCCAGCCCGTCTCACAGAGCAGTGTTTACCGATCCCACCACACCCGGCTCTGCTGGAGCGAGAACATCCGGCCCACGGCGGACTGTTTGAGGAATGTCTGATCCTGCACTGTTTGTTCAGGCCTCTGTGTACAACACTCCCTTTCCTCCCTCTCACTCACTCCCTCCATCTGTGTGAGGTCACTGGAGTCAGGGTCTGTTTCACCTCCAACACTTCTGAGCGCTCGGATGCAGGCTCTTCTTCATCACACTCAACACTGCACAGTAGTTCAGGGGAATATCTGGATGCACTCAACATCTGGAATAATCTATTGTGCAATAATGCTAACTTTATAAAAGAGCCTTGTTTAAAAAAAAATCAATGTTGAGGTGAATGTTACTGCGGCATAGCTGCACACATACAAAGTGTCACATGGGTGTTTAAATCAGCAAAAACACTGGCAAGGTATGCACAACATAAATTGCAATATGCATCATATCATGACTCAAATATCTATTGTTAGGGGCACATCCATAGAAAACAATAGTGGTGATCAGTAACGAAGTGGTTTTAATTCGTTACTGTACAAATTTATACTTCTGCATTAGACCTACGCCGTAGCCTCTATGCCATAAGCTGTGCGTCCTTTTTCATTTATAGGCCCTATCCCAATTGCAAGACATCATGTGAACTCGCAGTCTTACAATGGCTGCCGCGTGCGCATGTCCGTAAAGTCCACGAGACCGTAGGGTGTCCCATTCCTCATTTTAACGTTCAGAAGGGTGCTCGCGATCTACTTCTGCTGAGTCCGCACTGGGATGAGCTCCGCAGCGGACTTCTACCTGACAGTCAAAGCAGCATTACGTCACGAAAGTGTGGACTCAGAGGAAGACTGCGAGGGTTTAGGGTGCCATTTGGGACAGGGCCTATAGTTCTGCGTCGTCGTCCGCATCAACGTGCAGTACACATGCGGACCGCTAGCATGCAGTGTCTACAGGCATGTTGCTTGTGTAACCCGCAGTACTATGGCCAAGCCGAAAAAGAAGTGGCTCATTTGAGAAGCATTATAGCCATGATGGCAGCAAATAAATATTAAATCATTACATTAAATCATAATTTAAAATTACAAACAATGGCATTCTTTCAATCTCCACAAGGACGTGTACCACGTCAGATCAACATTGTTCGTCGTGGACAACAACTGATGCTATGTATTATAATACACGATAAGAACTTGTAATTGTTCTTTGCTTTGTTTTATTTTATTTTAAATAAGGTGTAACATTGAACTATTTTACAGTGCTCATAAACGCACACAAAACTCAAGTACATACGGAGGGAGGGGTTCTTGCAGACACAGACCAATCACAGCGCTTGCAGTCCGCGAAGTATTGACGTGCTGTTAGATTTTTGGAGAGGTGCATGTCAGGTACGGCATAGGCTACGGCGTAGGTTCGACGCAGAAGTATAAACTGGGCTTTAGAATGATCCGACTGAAGCTGTTCTTGACTCTCGAGTCGACAACTCACTGATTCAAAAGATCCGTTTAGAGCGAGTCTCCAGTGAACTGAACTCACAAGTAAAGAACCGGGAGATCTCGTGAATGCGCACATGTCTGATGCTGCGAAAGTTAGTTACTAATTTCGATTATTGTAACTGAAAATCATATTTAGGTCAAAACTGTCAATTGTTTGAGAACTAAATTTGCTGTAAAGGGCACTTTAAATCCACTTAAGCCCACTGAAATGCTTGAATGCAGACAGATCAACATCAGTGTGTTCAAAAAACGAAACATTAAAATATCACAGATTAAATAATAAAAAATAAAGAAACTCATGCACGTTCATATTCCCAGCTGCTGTAACATTAACAATTTTATTTTTGCTATAATAAAATGTGACGTCTGTTTTTATATTGTTTATCCACAGTATACATTTTTATATTGTTTAGATCAACTTGCCGAGTAACGTTAGACAGAAATTAATGTTTATTCATAATCATACTGAAAATAAGTAAATATTGTTAGCTGATGATAACTGTCTAGCTAACAAGCTTGCTGGTGCTAAATTGAGGACATTTTTAGATATAAAGTCCAAATATCTTTATTAAACCACCTAGATAGATTCCATCTGAGGGAAAAAGAAAGGATGTGATGTTCAGAACATAGTAACTACAGTAATTATCAGAGTGGGAAGTGATGATGCCCTCTGGGGGCGTTTGGCCAGGGGTGTTTTCAGGGCCGTGCCCCCCCCAAACGAGTTACTGTGCCCCCCACTTTCCATCCCTTCCCCGCTGAGGCTTGAGAAGAAAAGACCCAGCAGGCACTAGACGTCTATGTAACGTCAGGTTGACATTGGACATGACGTCGGACAGACGTTGCATTTTGGCTGAATATGAAAATCGTGTTGACGTCAATATTTGACGTTGGCGTAACGTTGGATTTTGCTTAAACAACCTAAAAACAACAAAATCTCAATGTCAGCGGACGTTTGTATTTGATATCAATTTAACATTGACATTAGACGTTGAATTTACATTGAATTTTGGTCACCCGGCGTAGAAAATCATTGCTGGGAAATCATTAAAATGTTCTTCCTAACTTCAAGCCTTGTTCTCGTGTCATGTATAACTGTGGCGTTCTGCAAAACAACGAGCTTTAAAACACTTTTTTCTTACTGAAAAGCAGATGGTCAAATCTTTTGTAATCTTTACAGTGAACCACAACATCACTCTCCTCAGCATCGTCCATATCAACAACACAACTATATCTTGACTTCATAATATAGTGGCTATTTTGGGAAAATCACAGGTATTTTGAGCAGTAGATTCAAAAAGGTGCCAATATTAAATTAAATGAAGTAGCCTATCAGTACTTTTTTACTTAAGTACATAAAAAAATAGAGTACTTTTGTACTTTCACGCGAGTAAAATTGAAAAAGCAGTACTTTTACTGGAGTAATATTTTATTTATACGTATCTGTACTTGATTTGTATACTTCGTCCACTGCCAGAAAACAAGGAAACAAAACACTATAGACTGACAAAATTAGTCTGTCCAAGTTAACAATGCTCATACCAACTAATATCAAACTCAAAGACTAATAGTGAACTCAAAGTTCACTACTGCATGATGTCCAACACCTTTTGTAAATATGGCTTCTGAATCCAGCTCTACACAGATTTAACATGCTTATGCATATTCACAGAGAAAATAAACCCATTAAGATGAATATGCAGTATGATGACAAACTTTCCTTTTTGGGTGAACCTTTGCTTTAGACAAACAAACTGGACAGAAATAAGATGAGACTGTTTCATTCATTAGAATGAGGTTCCTCCTCTTCATTTATGACCAAATCATCAGCTGATGTTCAGGCTGTTAAAGTGAGAGAGTGTTTGCACAGAATTAATGCACATGACCGAGCAGCACGCCTGTTCGTTTCTCTCTTAGCGAACACATCTTTCATTTGTGGTGCATTTCATTCTTGGTGTGAACAGGCCTTTAGACAGAAAAACATTCCACTGAAGCTCAGCAGTAGATGCTTTCTAGTTGACTACTATTAAATACTTTTCAGTGGGTTTGCCCTCAACAAACCCACAGATGTGTTTTAAAACTCCCCAGGGCTCTTTTGATACCCAGAGCCATGTGATCAAGCACGCTGAGCGCTGCATTGTGAAGCAGGCTTGGAATGATGTTTTAGACTCGCTCTGAATGGAAACAGAAAGGCCACGCTGGGGCTGCTGGTGACGGGTCTTGTTTTCTGGAGTTATTATGATTGGCTATCCACAATTATGCTTAACAGACCACATAAATATTAGAATATTTGCATAGTAGCTGGAGATTATTTTTTTTTTACTAAGAAAAAAATGTCACAATCATGTGTGCATTATAAATCATGTTAAAGGCAGAGGTGAAGCGAATGTGGCTTTGGCGCGATGATATAATAAAGGAAAATAAACCAATCTAATCCACTAAAACGGGTGGAACGGAATATAAACCGAGCAAACATACAGAGTAAAGCTGAATACACACGGCATGGGATTTCTTCCAGTTTTGTGTTGCTTAGTGCTGCCAAAAAGAATGACACTTTGCAAGATTCAGTGAATCCAGGATAAAAACTCAAATCATAAACCGTTAAAGAAACTAATTTTTCCTCCACAGGGTGCTATTTGGCCTCTTAAAGTGACACCCGTGGCATTTTTAAACTTTAACCAGCTTTCCTAACCTTTTCAAATGCAAGCATCGCCTTTCAAGTAAATCCTACAAATGTTTTAATAAAGACAATTATCAATACAATTAAATCAGTATAGACAAAATTCATCTTTGCACTACAGAGGAAACATACAGTAAAACTGTTTAATGCAGCTCAGAGATGACATGAATGTATTTACACTGCAGGTTTGATGCATGCATGAATAATGTTTTAAATGGCCTCCCACCTTTCCACAGCTTTACATGCTAATTTCCTTCTTTAAAACAGGATCACTTGCATATAAAATAACATTATTTTCCAAAGATCCTAATATTGGGAAAAGTGTCTGTTTTTTAAGCTGTGTGAATGTCTCAGAAGAGTTTGTGGTTTCTTTGGTAAACCAGTCACAATTTGACACATGCTTTGCAAACACACTTTTATGAAAAGACATGGCTCAATAATAATGCAGCAAAATATTCAATGGTTTGTGTTTTGCACTTTTACTAAAAGTCCTTAATGCAACGAGAGAACGGGTATAATGCAGTAATCAACACTTTTCACGATTAATTTAGCAGCTGTAACAGTACAATTGTTCCACATAAAAAATGTATTTAATATGCAATCGCATTACCCAATCACAGCAGTGGGTGTTCACAGAGCCGTGAAATCAAGAGAGAAAATGTATATATATTTCTAAATTATGACACTAATTTATAAATTAAATAAAGTAAAAAAAACAATCTAAAATGATAAGAGCACCTCAAGAATTATTCGAAAAATGCAGTTCATGACCCTTTAAGTGAGCATCGTCTCTCTGCACCATCGAGGAGGAGATTCTCTCATGCCTGGAGGAGATCTTCAGAAAATGCAACAAGATAGATATTTGTAGAGAGAGCAGAGCTCAGTCTGATGAACAGGAATTCCTAATAGTTGCTCTGCAGATTCTAGATGAGGCAGGATCAAACTGACCAACCAAATGAAACCGCACAAATGAGTCTGTGGAACAGCTCCAACCAGACTATTAACCCAACAAGACCTCAGGCACTGTTCGGCTGAGACTAATAAACAGCATCCTGCAGCACAGCGTCTGATCTCCTGTACGGTCACACAAGATGTTATTAGACTCAGAAAGAATGCTTTAAAATAGATCCTAAATGATGCACTCAGACTCTCTTCGTCTCGTTTGTCTCAAAACAAGTTCAGGATTTAAGAACAATAGACCATGTTAAACACAAAGACACCTGGGAATGACATGCATTTATTTATTTTTTGCATGAAAATGCATGTTAATCGTGTAAAGCCTTACATATGAAATAAGGTTTAGAAAAATTAAATGTATTGATGTTTTAGACCAAAAAAAAACAAAAAGTATTTATTCATTCATTCATTGCTGCAATGATACTTTAGAGATAATCAAATAAACATTCCTTTAAAAGCCTGATTTTTGAGACTCGCTGATTTTTCAAAAAAATTATGTCTGGATAATCGAGGAAAGCGAAGTTGCTTCAGTCCAGTATGTGTTCATCTGGAAATATTACAACATATTAACAATTCAACGATATTCTTGCATTTACTTGATCAAATCAGTAAAGAGCTATCATTATTTATTCTAATAAATGACTCTGTTATTGTGAAAATGAATGTTCACCAACATTCTCCAAAATATCTTATTTAATGTTCCTCAGAAAGATGGTGATCCTGTTTAAAAGTGACGTTGGGGTGAGTAAATAATGACCTGTTTGAAGGTTCAGGTGGGAGAAGTCATGCAAATGCCGCCTGGCTGATGACCAGTCCTGTACAGTGCTATAGTCCGGACTGAGCATGCAATTTAAACTTGTTGATTTTTCATAAGAGGATAAAAAGAATTGCTTGGACCTCAGGTTTTTGGGTTTCGTACATCAGCGAGTGAGAGAAACCACTTTCTCAGGTCAGGAAACTAAAGTTATATTGGTTATCTGGACTGACACAGTCAGCTATTGTCAAGCATCATTTAGGAACAAACGGCAGAGTCACATTACGCTTGGCTTGACAGAGTTTATTATTCATTCTGTTGGAGTGCTTATGTGTCAAATCTGCAGTACAAATATGAATGAATGAATGATGCATTTATATAGCACTTTATTGTGTATTTTCATACACCCAAAGCGCTTTACAATCATGTGGGGGGGTGGTCTCTCCTCAACCACCACCAGTGTGCAGCATCCACTTGGATGATGCAACGGCTGCCACAGGACAACGGCACCAGTGCGCTCACCACACACCAGCTACAGGTGGAGGAGAGAGAGTCATAGAGCCAATCAAGTGTATGCACTCACCACACACCAGCTACAGGCAGAGAGGAGAGAGAGTCATAGAGACAATCAAGTGTATGCGCTCACCACACACCAGCTACAGGTGGAGAAGAGAGAGTCATAGAGCCAATCAAGTGTATGCGCTCACCACACACCATCTACAGGTGGAGAGGAGAGAGAGTCATAGAGCCAATCAAGTGGATGCGCTCACCACACACCAGCTACAGGTGGAGAGGAGAGAGAGTCATAGCTCAAGTGTATGCCACACACCAGCTACAGGTGGAGAAGAGAGAGTCATAGAGCCAATCAAGTAGCGCTCACCACACACCAGCCAAGAGGAGAGAGAGTCAAGAGACAATGTGTATGCGCTCACTCACCACACACGGAGATGAGAGAGAGTCATAAAGCTAAGTGTATGTGCACCACACACCAGCTACAGGCGGAGAGGAGAGAGAGACATGAGACAATCAAGTGTATGCTCTCACCACACACCAGCTACAGGTGGAGAGGAGAGAGAGTCATAGAGCCAATCAAGTGTATGCACTCACCACACACCAGCTACAGGTGGAGAAGAGAGAGTCATAGAGCCAATCAAGTGTATGCGCTCACCACACACCATCTACAGGTGGAGAGGAGAGAGAGTCATAGAGCCAATCAAGTGGATGCGCTCACCACACACCAGCTACAGGTGGAGAGACGAGAGAGTCATAGAGACAATCAAGTGTATGCGCTCACCATACACCAGCTACAGGCGGAGAGGAGAGAGAGTCATAGAGACAATCAAGTGTACGCACTCACCACACACCAGCTACAGGTGGAGAGGAGAGAGAGTCAGAGACAATCAAGTGTATGCTCTCACCACACACCAGCTACAGGTGGAGAGGAGAGAGAGTCATAGAGACAATCAAGTGTATGCGCTCACCACACACCATCTACAGGTGGAGAGGAGAGAGAGTCATAGAGACAATCAAGTGTATGCGCTCACCACACACCATCTACAGGTGGAGAGGAGAGAGAGTCATAGAGCCAATCAAGTGGATGCGCTCACCACACACCAGCTACAGGTGGAGAGGAGAGAGAGTCATAGAGACAATCAAGTGTATGCGCTCACCATACACCAGCTACAGGCGGAGAGGAGAGAGAGTCATAGAGACAATCAAGTGTACGCACTCACCACACACCAGCTACAGGTGGAGAGAGAGAGAGAGAGACAATCATAGCTCTCACCACACACCAGCTACAGGTGGAGAGGAGAGAGAGTCATAGAGACAATCAAGTGTATGTGCTCACCACACACCAGCTCACGGAGAGGAGAGAGAGTCATAGAGCACAGTGTATGCACACCACACACCAGCTCAGGTAGAGGAGAGAGAGTCATAGGACAATCAAGGAGCGCTCACCACACACCAGCTACAGGTGGAGAGAGAGAGAGTCATAGAGCCAATCAAGTGGATGCGCTCACCACACACCAGCTACAGGTGGAGAGGAGAGAGAGTCATAGAGCAATCAAGTGTATGCACCACCACACACCAGCTACAGGTGGAGAGGAGAGAGAGCCAATCATAGCGCTCACCACACACCATCTACAGGTGGAGAGGAGAGAGAGTCAAGAGCCAATCAAGTGGATGCGCTCACCACACACCAGCTACAGGTGGAGAGATGAGAGAGTCACAATCAAGTGTATGCCACACACCAGCTACAGGCGGAGAGGAGAGAGAGTCATAGGACAATCAAGAGGAGAGAGAGAGAGAGTCATAGAGCCACAAGTCACTCACCACACACCAGTGGTGGATCATAGAGCCAATCAAGTGTATGCGCTCACCACACACCAGGTGGAGAGGAGAGAGAGTCTACAGGTGGAGAGGAGAGAGAGTCATAGAGACAATCAAGTGTATGCGCTCACCATACACCAGCTACAGCTCACCACACACCAGCTACAGGTGGAGAGGAGAGAGAGTCATAGAGCCAATCAAGTCAACCACACACCAGTACAGGTGGAGAAGAGAGAGTCATAGAGCCAATCAAGTGTATGCTCACCACACACCAGCTACAGGTGGAGACAGGAGAGAGAGAGAGTCATAGAGACAATCAAGTGGATCATGCGAGAGAGTCTCACAAGTGTATGCACACACCATCTACAGCTACAGGTGGAGAGAGAGAGAGTCATAGAGCCAATCAAGTGGATCAAGCGCTCACCACACACCAGGTGGAGAGGAGAGAGAGTCTACAGGTGGAGAGGAGAGAGAGTCATAGAGCCAATCAAGTGTGCGCTCACCACACACCAGCTCATAGGTGGAGAGGAGAGAGAGTCACAAGTGGATGCACCACCACACACAGCTACAGGTGGAGAGGAGAGAGAGTCATAGAGCCAATCAAGTGTACGCACTCACCACACACCAGCTACAGGTGGAGAGGAGAGAGAGTCATAGAGCCAATCAAGTGTACACTCACCACACAGCTACAGGTGGAGAGAGAGAGAGTCATAGAGAATCAAGTGTATGCACTCACCACACACCAGCTACAGGTGGAGAGAGGAGAGAGAGTCAGAGACAATCAAGTGTATGCTCTCACCACACACCAGCTACAGGTGGAGAGGAGAGAGAGTCAGAGACAATCAAGTGTATGCTCTCACCACACACCAGCTACAGGTGGAGAGGAGAGAGAGTCATAGAGACAATCAAGTGTATGGCTCACCACACACCAGAGGCGGAGAGGAGAGAGAGACATCATAGAGCCAATCAAGTGTATGCGCTCACCACACACCAGCTACAGGTGGAGAAGAGAGAGTCATAGAGCCAATCAAGTGGATGCGCTCACCACACACCAGCTACAGGTGGAGAGGAGAGAGAGTCATAGAGCCAATCAAGTGTATGCACTCACCACACACCAGCTACAGGTGGAGAAGAGAGAGTCATAGAGCCAATCAAGTGTATGCGCTCACCACACACCATCTACAGGTGGAGAGGAGAGAGAGTCATAGAGCCAATCAAGTGGATGCGCTCACCACACACCAGCTACAGGTGGAGAGACGAGAGAGTCATAGAGACAATCAAGTGTATGCGCTCACCATACACCAGCTACAGGCGGAGAGGAGAGAGAGTGAGAGATGACAAGATGAGAGATGGCGCCAGTGTACGTGGCATGCCGTCTGACCTCTCTGCTACTTTGTGTTGTCTCTGCTTTTCTATCCGTGTCGAACTGTTACTCCCCTCTGGTCTATGATCGCCAGTTACTTCTGGATATCAAAGACTCTGTTGTGACCACCTATAACTCAGAGTTAGCAAGCTCTGTGGTTAGATCACAATCGTGTTTTCCAAACTCTATCTTGGATATTCCTGATTATCTGCGCAGATGGCATCCTGTTATTTCCCGGAGAAAGCGTTGCAGGAGACGCGGGAAGCGCGGAGGGGTTGCTGTCAAACTGAAAATGGAGTTGCGCACGGGCCGCGTTTCCAGCTTCTTCCGTATGACGCGGAACTTAGGCGGTGGCCGCTGTGCTGTCTGGCGCTCGCTGGATCTTCCTGCTCGCTGGCTTCGACCCATTCACCTGGATTCTTCATCTACAACCTCGCACTACTCTCCTCTCCGTGTTCGCCGGGGTGGAGTTAATGTTCAGAATCTTCGCTCTTTGAACAGAGCCTCTACTCCCGTCATCTCTCCACCGCCTACCAGGATGGCTCTGATTAATGCTCGGTCGCTAGTCAATAAGACTTTTTTATTAAATTATTTTTTTACTACTCATGCCTTGGATTTTATGTTCATCACAGAAACTTGGATTAAGGTTGGTGATCTGAGTCCTTTCTCTGACCTTGTTCCAGCAGGCTGCACATTTTTTTATTTGCCCCGCTCTTCTGGCCGCGGGGGTGGTCTAGCGGTAATTTAAAAAAACAGTTTAAGTATCCACTGCCGATCTGTTCCATCTGCTGTTTACAGTAGCTTTGAAGTACAGTTGCTGCGACTGGAATGGAATGATCCTGTTTTGTTAGCGCTGGTGTATCGGCCCCCCCACCTAGTTAAAGACTTTATAAATGAATTTACTGCTTTTATGGGTGATTGCATAACGAAGTATAACAATATTCTCCTGCTAGGTGATTTTAATATACATGTGTGCTGTCAGTCTAAACCTCTGGAAATTGAGTTTCTTAGTCTCATTGACTCATTCAATATGGTTCAGTGGGTGAAAGATCCTACACATACACACGGACATACTTTGGACTTGGTTCTCTCTCACAGGTTTTCTATTACTGATGCTCAGGTTTTTGATACTCTGCTTTCGGATCATATGCCTGTATTATTTACGTTGCCTTTCTCTCAGCTAAGTTCAAGCATTACTCCTACTGTACAACTGACTCGCTCCTTTTCTTCCCACTTTTGTGATGACTTCACAAACACCTTTAACAAGGTGTGCTTGTCTCTGTCCCTGGAGTCACTTTTACCTGACTTAGATGCCGAACAGCATCTTAGTCTGTTTAATACTGCCTGCTCAGAGGTTTTGAATACCACTGCTCCTCTTAAACCTAAGAAGTCAAAACCTAAAACTGAACCATGGCTCAGTGATAACATCCGCTCTCTGAGGCAAGCTTGTAGAAAGGCTGAACGGAAATGGAAAAAGGACAAATTGCAAATTTCATATGAAATGCTTAAAGACTGCCTTGCAAATTTTCAGAAAGCAGTGAAATCCGCTAAGTCTAAGTATTTTTCAAATTTAATTGCAAAGAATCATCATAGCTCTAAAGCCTTATTCTCTGTTTTAAATTCTGTGTTAAATCCTCCTGTAAATGTGATTTCAAATCCCTCAGTGTCATTATGTGAAGGTTTCTCAAAGTTTTTCTGTGACAAGATTACTACTCTGAGATCTCAGCTGCAACCACTTGCAAATGTGTCACCTGAATTGGGTTGCTCTTCAGCTATATGGAGTAATTTGATCCAGTTTCTCTCCAGTCTCTCAAAGAAACTATCGACCATTTGAAACTTTCCTTTTGCTCTCACGATGTCCTCCCTCCACGTATTTTAAAACAAATTTTCGACTCAGTAGGACCAAGTTTGGTGTCGTTTCTGAATAAATGTCTAGTTTCAGGGACTATACCCGATAGCCTCAAAGAAGCTACTGTGACACCTCTTCTTAAGAAATCTTCTCTTGATACTAGCAATTTTAATAATTTTCGACCCATCTCAAATCTTCCATTTATTACAAAAGCACTGGAGAAAACTGTGTTCATTCAGCTACAGTCTTTCCTTAGGGCAAATCATATATTTGAAACCTTCCAGTCTGGTTTTAAGCCTCTGCATAGCACAGAGTCTGCTTTACTACGGGTCCTTAATGATACTTTGTTGGCGACTGACTCTGGTGACCATGTTATCTTAATTCTGTTAGACTTAACCTCGGCTTTTGATACAGTTGATCATGGAACTCTTTTATCTCGACTAGAATACTTTGTGGGCATCCAGGGAACTGTTCTTAGCTGGTTCAAATCATATTTAACAAATAGAACTTTCTCTGTCAGATTGGGTAATTTTTCTTCACTGCCTACTAAACTTGCCTATGGAGTGCCCCAGGGTTCTATTCTTGCACCCATTCTTTTCACTTTGTATTTACTTCCTCTGGGCACTATTTTCAGAAAGCATGGTGTATCATTTCATTGCTATGCAGATGATACCCAAATTTATCTGCCTCTCAAACAAAATAAACATGCTGCTCTGGAATCTCTTTTTGCATGCCTGGATGAAGTGAAAACATGGTTCTCTCAATTTTTTTTATTTGTGAATGAATCAAAAACCGAGGTTATAGTCTTTGGCCCTAGTGAAAACTCAGGGAGCACAAGTATCGATCTGGACTACCTTGCTCCTTTTACTTCTTCTTGTATTAAGAATCTAGGTGTTTTCTGGGATCAGGGTCTTAAATTTGATAAACAAATAAATGCGGTTATTAGTTCCTGTTTTTTTCAGCTGCGCCTTCTCTCCAAAATTAAATCTTTTCTATCTCTAAAAACTTTAGAGATTGCTATCCATGCGCTCATTACAACTCGCTTGGATTACTGCAACTCCCTCTATCTTGGCATTTCTAAATCTTCCGTTGCTCGTCTTCAATTAGTACAGAACGCAGCTGCTAGATTCCTCAAAGGAAAACGGAAATTTGATCATGTTACTCCAATTCTGAAATCGCTACATTGGTTACCTGTACAATATAGAATTGAGTTTAAAATTCTTCTTTTTGTTTTTAAATCTATAAATAATCTGGCACCGAGCTATCTATCTGATCTACTCTATCCATATAATCCTACTCGAATTCTGAGGTCTGGTGATCAAAGACTTCTCTCTGTCCCCAGATCACGGCTAAAGTATAGAGGGGATAGAGCCTTTGCAGTTGCTGGCCCTAGGCTGTGGAACAGCCTTCCAGCCTACATCAGATCGGCACAGTCTTTAACTGTTTTTAAATCATCTCTTAAAACTTATTTCTTTTCTTTGGCTTTTAATTTACTATGAGCTTAAGGTATGAATCTGTGGGCTGTACTGTGTTTTATGTTTTTGTTTGTTCAGCACTTTGGTCAGCCATGCTTGCTGTTTTTAAATGTGCTATATAAATAAAACAAACTTGAACTTGAGAGAGTCATAGAGACAATCAAGTGTACACACTCACCACACACCAGCTACAGGTGGAGAGGAGAGAGAGTCAGAGACAATCAAGTGTATGCTCTCACCACACACCAGCTACAGGTGGAGAGGAGAGAGAGTCATAGAGACAATCAAGTGTATGTGCTCACCACACACCAGCTACAGGCGGAGAGGAGAGAGAGACATAGAGACAATCAAGTGTATGCTCTCACCACACACCAGCTACAGGTGGAGAGGAGAGAGAGTCATATGGCGCTTTTCCACTGCATGGTACGGTACGGTACGGCTCAGTTCGGGTCGGTTGCATTTCCACCGCAGTTTAGTACCGCTATAGAGTGGGCGGGATTATTCACGCGTCGTTATAATTGCGCCGCCTCTACTGCCGTGACATCATCGTAAACGCGCCACAAACAAACTCACAACAAAGAAAGGAGACGGAATAGTGTTCTTCACTCTCGGCATGTGGATGTTTTTAACAGCAATGGAGAGGTCTATGAGAATGCTTGTGATTTACCCCCAGCAGCAGAGACTGTGGCAGTGACACGGGTTGTAGAGGAGAGCAGGGATGTTCGTGCAGGTGTGCTGCGTTACTTGATTAGTTAACTATTCATGCAGCGTGTTCTGTAAAGTGAATTATCAATAAACTTTTGAATATTTCAAAATGTACAATGTATCCCTTGTTTTTTTTATTTATGTGATGGTTTTTATAATCGCGGCATTAATCATTTGTCTTTTTCAAGAGGTTCATTACGTGCTCATACAATGATACATATTTAATATAGTCTGGAGGTACACTTATTCGATCAGATTGTTTTTAATTGAAGCAAAACACAGATACAGAGGTAAAAATATAAACAGAAAACATACTCTGTAAATATAGCAAGTTCAAAAGTAACGTTATATACATAAGGCTTTTTCCTTCGGCGTCGCACCATCAAGCTCTCACTGGATCCGCTCCTCGGCTATCAACGAGAGGAACGTCTGAACTTCCTCAACAGACAACGACACTGCTATTTTGTGGTTGATGCAAAAATGTGCGTTTGTTTAAACAGAAGTTGCGTCCGATCCTTCGCTGGCTGTGCTGATTTAAATCTAGCGGGTAGGGCTGTAGAGGAGGGTCTCGTTTCGCAAGTTCAGTGACGCAGTAATGACGATTTTCTCAGGCCAATCAGTGATCAGCAGAGTTTACACGTCACGTTTTGGTAACGGTACGGTTCGCATGGAACCTCGACCGAAGTGGTACTAAAAAAGTATCAGGTACCAGGTACAGTACCCAGTGGAAAACCCCCCAAAAGTGAACCGTACCGTACCGTACCGTGCCGTACCATGCAGTGGAAAAGCGCCAATAGAGCCAATCAAGTGTACGCACTCACCACACACCAGCTACAGGTGGAGAGGAGAGAGAGTCAGAGACAATCAAATGTATGCTCTCACCACACACCAGCTACAGGTGGAGAGGAGAGAGAGTCATAGAGACAATCAAGTGTATGTGCTCACCACACACCAGCTACAGGCGGAGAGGAGAGAGAGACATAGAGCCAATCAAGTGTATGCGCTCACCACACACCAGCTACAGGTGGAGAGGAGAGAGAGTCATAGAGACAATCAAGTGGATGCACTCACCACACACCAGCTACAGGCGGAGAGGAGAGAGAGTCATAGAGCCAGTCGAGTGTATGCACTCACCACACACCAGCTACAGGTGGAGAGGAGAGAGAGTCATAGAGCCAATCGAGTGTATGCGCTCACCACACACCAGCTACAGGTGGAGAGGAGAGAGATTCATAGAGACAATCAAGTGTATGCTCTCACCACACACCAGCTACAGGTGGAGAGGAGAGAGAGTCATAGAGACAATCAAGTGTATGCGCTCACCACACACCAGCTACAGGTGGAGAGGAGAGAGAGTCATAGAGACAATCAAGTGTATGCTCTCACCACACACCAGCTACAGGTGGAGAGGAGAGAGAGTCATAGAGCCAATCAAATGTATGCTCTCACCACACACCAGCTACAGGTGGAGAGGAGAGAGAGTCATAGAGACAATCAAGAGTATGTGCTCACCACACACCAGCTACAGGTGGAGAGGAGAGAGAGTCATAGAGCCAATCAAGTGTATGTGCTCAACACACACCAGCTACAGGTGGAGAGAAAAGAGAGTCATAGAGCCAATCGAGTGTATGCACTCACCACACACCAGCTACAGGTGGAGAGGAGAGAGAGTCATAGAGCCAATCAAGTGGATGGGGATTATTAGGAGGCCATGATTAACAAGTGCCAGTGGAGGGAATTTGGCCAGGACACCGGGGTTACACCCCTACTCTTTACGATAAGTGCCATGGGATTTTTAATGACCACAGAGAGTCAGGACCTCGGTTTAACGTCTCATCCGAAAAACTGTGCTTTTTTACAGTATAGTGTCCCTGTCATTACACTGGGGCGTTAGGACCCACACAGACCACAGGGTGAGCACCCCCTGCTGACCTCACTAACACCTCTTCCAGCAGCAACCTAGTTTTCCCAGGAGTCTCCCATCCAGGTACTGATCAGCTCAACCCTGCTTAGCTTCAGTGGGTAACCAGTCTTGGGCTGCAGGGTGATATGGCTGCCGGCTATATCTGATCATTAAAGGTGAAGTGCACACACTTCTTGTCCTCTATAAAAGCTCCCCGGCATGCTGACGGTTTCTCTCAAAACAACACTTATAAAGTTTCATTAGGCCACACTGAAGATGAACATTCACACTGTTTTCTGAGTTTAAAGAGAATGCAACATACAGGATTGTATCTATTAAATCACAACCTGAAGGTCCACGGGCAGACAGCACAGAGCCAGCATGTGGTTCACTCAGACAGGAAGGTGAACTCAAGTTTAGTTCCTCTGCTGCTCTCTGAGGACAGCCTTAATTAAAGCCAGAAATGCTTGTGTTAGCAGCACAAAACAGCTCGTCGATAAGCTTCACGACAAAGAAATCTTGGACAAGAGACAAATTCAGGAGGATGAGAGGAAAAAAGCCCAAAGACAACAATGTGCAGCAGTGAATCATCCTGATATCACTGTTCCTGTGTCCTCCTTCCGGTCCGGGAAACAAAAGCCCTGAAATACTTGACAAGCCTTTAACTGCCTAACTCACACGACCCTGCTGGGCTGAAGCTGTATCAAACCCTTGAGCAGGTACTACAGATACATACACACTGTTATCACAGTCCATTTAATCAAATATTGCTATTTTGTTGGAGACAAATGCATCATAAATGCTCAAAGGTCTGAAGTCATGTGCTTTAGTCTCATGCACATTGTACATCGAGTTTGAAGTTTTTGTCATGTTGAGTTCTGTTTAAAATATACCTTGCTTTTGCAAAAAAAAAAGTTTGAAGTTTGCAAGCGTCATGGCACTTTGCCTTAATGTAAAAACCCTAATTGCAGGAACTGAAAATGGTGTTAAGATTTACCCACAAATCCCTCAGAAACAGTATACTGTCATTTATTTTAGAGTTACTCTGGATGACTAAAAGATCAGCAGATGGTTCTGCTCATGTCTTCACTGTTTCTCCACAACACAATATGAGTGTATTCCAGCAGTCAATATAACAAGAGCAGAACTGGATTTCTGAATGACTGAGTGACAAAAGTCAATAAAACGTGGTGAGTTACACCATATGGACCAAACATTAATAAAATAAAAGTTTAATTCAACTTTAAATCTTGTTTTTCTTAGAATGCATCTTCTTTAATAATTTTCTTTTATACACACATTTTGACCATGATTTATAGAAGACACCCGCTAAATGTCATTCAGTGTAACAATTGTTCATAACAAAATATCTTGTCAGGCAATTATTAAAATACTTTTTTAAAGGATCATTGCAGCCCCTAAAATACCAATTAAATAATTTTAAAATGTAAATAAATAATTTGACATTTTTACCAATAATTCAAACCATTGCCACAACCCATTTGTCATCAACCATTAAAAATATAATACAATTTAGCATGATAATTTTTTCCTTTTATATATTATAATAGGTACAGATAAGAATAAGTATGTTGTTTAATTTTTACATAAATATATCTGTTAGACTGAATGACAGAGGAACATTATGTCACCCATATTTTGACATTAAAGGAGACCCTTTTACTTGGATTTATATGCGTTATATGCACCGTCTGAGTATCTAAAAAAGATCTGCTTTCTGGGTATATTATATATATATACAGTGCTCGGCGTAAATGAGTACACCCCCTTTGAAAAGTAACATTTTAAACAATATCTCAATGAACACAAAAACAATTTTCAAAATGTTTATAAAAAAAGCATTAAGCATTAAAAAGACAGGCTTCAGGTAAAGTGTCAATTTTTGTTAGATATTTCAGTTGATGTTAATTTTATTTCAACCAACATTTTTTTTTATATATAGTTTTAGTTAACTTTCACAATGATCAAATGAGAACAATTCTACTGAAATATTTTCATGATCTAAAGCCAGCAAATCGAGCTACACATCTTTCGGATGTGAACTGAATTCAAACAAAGGAAGTTTTTCTGGTACTCCAACAAGCCTTGTATGGAGAAATATTACAAAACCACTGCCTTCCATCATAACTCATAAACGACTGCACATAGAACTGGAGTGATATTCACTGTGCCCTAACAACTCAACAATTCATAAGAGACAGATGCATGCTGGAGTCCTTTTATTACACTAAAAGTGATCAATTCAAATCTTTGTCTGACAAATCAAGCTGACAGTGACCTCACAGTCGCACGCAGGTCTCTCACCCCCCCAGGAGCCGAGCAGCGGATGAAACGTCTAAATCCCATCTAACCTTTAACAGCTGCAGCCACTGACACGCATGATGACTTTACCTTCTACCTTCACCAATGCCATCAAGACAGTCACTTAGCATTGGACTATTTCACCAGAGAAGTATACTTTAATGAACATTAAAGCGAAGCCTGATCTTTCAGAAATCATTCTAATATGCTGATACGCATTTATTATCAATGTTGGAAACAGTTGTGATGCTTATTTTTAGAACCTTTTATACATTTTCAGGATTCTTTGATGAATACAAAGTTAATAGAATAGAATAAAAAGAACAGAATTTAATTAAACAATTAAACAATAAAAATAATACACAATCAGAGGTGGAAAGAGTACAAAAATATTCTACTCAAGTAAAAGTACCATTACATTACTGAAATTTTACTTAAGTACAAGTAAAAGTACCAGTCTAAAAATATACTCAAGTAAAAGTAAAAAGTAGCTCATTTAAAATTTACTCAGAGTAAAAATTACTTAGTTACATTTTAACAATGAGAGGGAGGAAAAAATGGGATCGACCAAAGGTGTCAAACTCAGTACCTGGAGGGCCACAGCCCTACACAGTGTAGATATAACCCTAATTAAACACATCTGATACAGCTAAACTAATCATTTAGGCTTATTTGAAAACTACATGGTGTGTGTGTTGGAGCAGGGTTGGAGCTAAACTCTTTAGGGCTGTGGCCCTCCAGGAACAGAGTTTGACACACCTGGGATATGGGCCTATAAATCTCAAACTAGGTGTTTTTAATTAAAGGAATCAGTTATTTAGAATAATAACACATTTAGGCTGTTACCAGGGAAATTAAATCAGTATCAACAAAATTAATCTTTGCAATGCAGAGGAAACACTGAAGCTTCATCTGAAGTGGCATAGATGTATTACACACTGACATGAATGCATTTAGCCTGCAGTTACAAATGCAGAAATAATGTTTTGATAAATAAGACCCTGAACCACAAAACCATAAGGGTCCATTTTCCTAAATTGCGATTTATACATCATCTGAAAGCTGAATAAATCATATTTCCATTGATGTATGGTTTGTTATGATAGGACAATATTTGAAAATCTGGAATCTGAGGATGCAAAAAAATCCAAATATTGAGAAAATCTCCTTTAAAGTTGTTCAAATGAAGCTCTTAGTTTTGATATATTTACAGTAGGAAATTTACAAAATACATTAATGGAACATGATCTTTACTGAATATGCTAATGATTTTGGGCATAAAAGAAAAATGTATAATTTTGACCCATACAATGTATTGTTGGCTATTTCTACAAATATACCCCAGCGACTTAAGACTGGTTTTGTGCTCCATGCCAGGGTCACAAATGTTAAATAGTCATTAGAAATACAAAAATCTAAAGATACTTTAAATGTTAAATTAGAACCACCAGTAGGTGTCAGCAAGGCACTCATAAGAGAGTCATTGCGATTGAACAGAATCATTTAAACGGTTAATTCAAGGAATGAAACACGTCATTGCTCAGAGTCAGAGACGCAAAACTGTGTATGGTGGCTGTGTTTGGTATTATTTTTGTTGTCGAAATAGAGCAAAAACAGGCAATATGGTGTCTAAAACGTAAGTCTCTTAATTAACTTCTTGTTTTTTGAACTGTTGTAAAAAGCAAAACTACAGGTCTATGTAATCATGGTGATTTTTTTTGAGAAAAACGGCATTCTTCATGTGATGTTGACTTACTATATTAAATTATATAAATATATACATTTTCTGCTTCTATATCTTCAATTTTGTGATCATTCTAAACGCATTTTAACAGACTGAATCACGCAGTGAAAGAAAGCAGTCCAGATGCACGCGGATTAGTCTTATCTAACGTTACTAGATTTCACGGCTCACTGTTTAGAGTGATTTGTTTGTTTTTTGGCAAAATACTGATAATGTCAAATCGCACATCGTTAAAACAACAATTATTATATTATCGCAGACGATATTGCACATCCTGCACCACTGTCTTTTTGGCTCATTTGTGCAAAACCTTTTGCTAAACCGTCAAAGCTTCATTTTAACCACCAATGCAACGATGTAAGTATTTACCTTACGTTACCTCTACATGCTTGCGAAGGGCGATGTCGAGATGTTATAAGCTGCTAGTTCGGTCTCCTGAGGCAAACACAGCTAACACTGCATAATAGAGCATGAATATATGGCCAGGGGTTCACTTCATTTCCTTCGAGTTCAACTTCAGCAGAATACGACGGGGTCTGGTTTTCAGCTGGGTCTGCACCATTAACGCCTGTCTTGTCCGTCTGTATCTTTCTTGTGATTTTAGCGCCAGTTTCTTCTTCTGCCCATTATTTGCTGCAGTTGTTTTTTTACTCAGTAACGAATGTGTTTTAAAATGTAGCGAAGTACAATACTTCACACAAAATATACTTAAGTAAAAGTAAAATTACAGATTTAAAAAATTACTTAAAAAAGTAGAAGTACACAAAAAAGCTACTCAATTACAGTAACGCGAGTAAATGTAATTCGTTACTTTCCACCTCTGTACACAATAATAACAATTATTTTTTCTAATAATTTTTTAAAGAAATTTTACACATCCTTACTGAATAAAAGTATTAAAATCTTTAAAAAATAAAACAAAAGTGACTCCATACTTCTGAACAGTAGTGTACATGTTACATTATACCAGTTTTAAAACTACTTCATTACTGTACTTAAGTACATTTTTCAAGTATCTGTACTTTACTGGAGTAGTTTTATTTTGAGTAACTTTTACTTTTACTTCACTACATTCCAAAGCATAAGATCGTACTTTTTACTTCACTACATTTCATAAAACATATCGTTACTCCTTATAATACATCACGTGCTCCGAGACGCAGAAGCGGTGTATGATTCATGAACAAACTGATTCTTTTCAATGAACCTGTTCAATCGGTTCGCAAATCGCAACAAACGATTCATTCACGAATTGCAATGATCCGATTGCAGCTGTTCTCGAGTCGAAAACTCACTGATTCAAATGATCCGTTTAGAGCGAGTCTTCTTCAGTGAACTGAACTCACAAGTAAAGAACCGCGAGATCTCGTGAGCGCGCGCTACTGATGCTGTGAAAAGTAAGTTACTAATGTCGAATTTTAGGATTAATTATTGTAACTGAAAATAATATTTAGGTCAAAACTGTCAGTTGTTTGTGAACTAAATCTGCTGTAAAGGGTGATCTATTTAATCCCACTGAAATGCTTGAATGCAGACAGATCAACATCAGTGTCTCTAACGTTATGTTTTAGGTCAAAAAACAAAACATTAAAATAACACCGATTAAATAAAATAACTCATGCACGTTCATATTCCCCGCTGCTGTAACGTTAGCAGTTTTATTTAAATGCTATGCATTTAGACCTATGTGACGTCTGTTTTTATATTGTTTATCAACAGTATACATTTTTATATTGTTTAGATCA